>OZ014525.1:504206475-504806475 GCA_963966055.1 Lathyrus aphaca | reverse complement strand
GAAAATCATAGTATATTATACACAAGTTTATATTAATTTAGGTCAAAAAATCAAATTAAATCGAGGATTCCTCGAAATGATACGAAAATTTTCAGATCATTTATATATTTAATGAGGGAATGTTATGATGGAAGTTCATGCAAAAAATCATCTGGAAATTAGATTCTATGAATCTTTTCGAAATGCAAGTTTTGGTGAAAAAATCATAGTATATTATACACTAGTTTATACTAGTTTAGGTCAAAAAATAAAATTAAATCGAGGACTTTTTGAAATGATAACTTTTTAGATCGTTTATATATATTTTATGGGGGAAGGTTATGATTGAAGTCCATGCAAAAATTTATCTAAAATTTATATTTGATGAACCTTTTCGAAATGCATGTTTTGGTCAAAAAATCATGATATATTTTACACAAGTTTCGGTCAAGAAAAATCAAATTAAAACGGGGTCTATTCGAAATGATACTAATATTTTCAGAACATTTATATATGTTACGAGGGAAGGTTATAATGGAAATCTATGCAAAAAACAATCTTAAAATTAGATTCTATGAAACTTTTCGAAATGTATGTTTCGGTCAAAAAATCATAGTATATTATACACTAGTTTATATTAGTTTCGGTCAAAAATTAAATTAAATCAAAGACTGTTCGAAATGCTACAAAACATTTTACATCATTTATTTATTTTACAGGGGAAGGTTAAGATTGAATTCCATGCAAAACAAATTCTAAAAATAAGATTTTATGAAGCTCTTCAAAACTCAAGTTTCGGTCAAACAATCATGATATATTATACACTAGTTTCGGTCATAAAAATAAAACAAATTGGGGGCTATTCAAAATGATAAGAATCTTTTCAGATCATTTATATATGTTACAAGGGATGGTTAGGATGGAAGTCTATGCAAAAAAACATCTAAAAATTAGATTCTATTAAACCTTTCGAAATGCATGTTTCGGTCATAAAATCATAGTATATTACACAAGTTTATACAAATTTAGGTAAAAAATAATCCAATTAAATCGAGGATTTTTCGAAATGATTCGAAACTTTTCAAATCATTTATATATTTTAAGAGTGAAGGTTATGATGGAAGTCCATGAAAAAAATCATCTGGAAATTATATTCTATGAAACTTTTCAAAATGAAAGTTTCGGTCAAATAATCATAGTATATTATACACTTGTTTATTCTAGTTTAGGTCCAAAAATCAAATTAAATCGAGGACTGTTCGAAATGATAACTTTTCAGATCATTTATATATATTTTACAGGGGAAGGTTATGATTGAAGTCCATGCAAAAAAAATTCAAAAAATTATATTTAATAAAACTTTTCGAAATTGATGTTTCGGTCAAAAAATCATGATATACTTTACACTAGTTTCGGTCAAGAAAAATCAAATTAAAACGGGGTTTATTCGAAATGATACGAATATTTTGAGAACATTTATATATGTTACGAGGGAAGGTTATGATGGAAGTCCATCCAAAAAACAATCTTAAAAATAGATTCTTTGAAACTTTTTAAAATGTATGTTTCGGTCAAAAAATCATAGTATATTAAACACTAATTTATATTCAAAAATTAAATTAAATTGAAGATTGTTCGAAATGCTACAAAACTTTTCAGATCATTTATTTATTTTACTGGGGAAGGTTAGGATTGAATTCCATGTAAAAAAAATTCTGAAAATTAGATTTTATGAAGCTTTTCAAAATTCAAGTTTCGGTCAAAAAATCATGATATATTATACACTAGTTTCGGTAAAAAAAAACTATTAAATCGGGGGCTATTCGAAATGATATGAATCTTTTCAGATCATTTATATATATTACAAGGGAAAGTGATGATGGAAGTCCATGCAAAAACACATCTGAAAATTAGATTCTATGAAACTTTTCGAAATTGCATGTTTCAGACAAAAAATCATGATATATATTACACTAGTTTCGGTCAAGAAAAATCAATTTAAAAATCAATTTACAAGGGAAGGTTATGATGGAAGTCTGTGCAAAAAACAATCTTAAAATTAGATTCTATGAAACTTTTCGAAAATGCATGTTTCGGTCAAAAAATCATAGTATATTATACACTAGTTTATATTAGTTTCGGTCAAAAATTAAATTAAATCGAAGACTGTTCGAAATGCTACAAAACTTTTCAGATCATTTATTTATTTTACAGGGGAAGGTTAGGATTGAATTCCATGCAAAAAAAATTCTGAAAATAAGATTTTATGAAGCTTTTCAAAATTCAAGTTTCGGTCAAAAAATCATGATATATCATACACTAGTTTCGGCCAAAAAAATCAAATTAAATCGGGGGCTATTTGAAATGATACGAATCTTTTCAGATCATTTATATATCATACACTAGATTCTATGAAACTTTTCAAAATGCAAGTTTCGGTCAGAAAATCATAGTATATTATACACAAGTTTATATTAATTTAGGTCAAAAAATCAAATTAAATCGAGGATTCCTCGAAATGATACGAAAATTTTCAGATCATTTATATATTTAATGAGGGAAGGTTATGATGGAAGTTCAAGCAAAAAATCATCTGGAAATTAGATTCTATGAATCTTTTCGAAATGCAAGTTTTGGTGAAAAAATCATAGTATATTATACACTAGTTTATACTAGTTTAGGTCAAAAAATAAAATTAAATCGAGGACTTTTCGAAATGATAACTTTTTAGATCGTTTATATATATTTTATGGGGGAAGGTTATGATTGAAGTCCAAGCAAAAATTTATCTAAAATTTATATTTGATGAACCTTTTCGAAATGCATGTTTTGGTCAAAAAATCATGATATATTTTACACAAGTTTCGGTCAAGAAAAATCAAATTAAAACGGGGTCTATTCGAAATGATACTAATATTTTCAGAACATTTATATATGTTACGAGGGAAGGTTATAATGGAAATCTATGCAAAAAACAATCTTAAAATTAGATTCTATGAAACTTTTCGAAATGTATGTTTCGGTCAAAAAATCATAGTATATTATACACTAGTTTATATTAGTTTCGGTCAAAAATTAAATTAAATCAAAGACTGTTCGAAATGCTACAAAACTTTTTACATCATTTATTTATTTTACAGGGGAAGGTTAAGATTGAATTCCATGCAAAACAAATTCTGAAAATAAGATTTTATGAAGCTCTTCAAAACTCAAGTTTCGGTCAAACAATCATGATATATTATACACTAGTTTCGGTCATAAAAATAAAACAAATTGGGGGCTATTCGAAATGATAAGAATCTTTTCAGATCATTTATATATGTTACAAGGGATGGTTAGGATGGAAGTCTATGCAAAAAAACATCTAAAAATTAGATTCTATTAAACCTTTCGAAATGCATGTTTCGGTCATAAAATCATAGTATATTACACAAGTTTATACAAATTTAGGTAAAAAATAATCCAATTAAATCGAGGATTTTTCGAAATGATTCGAAACTTTTCAAATCATTTATATATTTTAAGAGTGAAGGTTATGATGGAAGTCCATGAAAAAAATCATCTGGAAATTATATTCTATGAAACTTTTCAAAATGAAAGTTTCGGTCAAATAATCATAGTATATTATACACTAGTTTATTCTAGTTTAGGTCCAAAAATCAAATTAAATCGAGGACTGTTCGAAATGATAACTTTTCAGATCATTTATATATATTTTACAGGGGAAGGTTATGATTGAAGTCCATGCAAAAAAATTCAAAAAATTATATTTAATAAAACTTTTCGAAATTGATGTTTCGGTCAAAAAATCATGATATACTTTACACTAGTTTCGGTCAAGAAAAATCAAATTAAAACGGGGTTTATTCGAAATGATACGAATATTTTGAGAACATTTATATATGTTACGAGGGAAGGTTATGATGGAAGTCCATCCAAAAAACAATCTTAAAAATAGATTCTTTGAAACTTTTTAAAATGTATGTTTCGGTCAAAAAATCATAGTATATTAAACACTAATTTATATTCAAAAATTAAATTAAATTGAAGATTGTTCGAAATGCTACAAAACTTTTCAGATCATTTATTTATTTTACTGGGGAAGGTTAGGATTGAATTCCATGTAAAAAAAATTCTGAAAATTAGATTTTATGAAGCTTTTCAAAATTCAAGTTTCGGTCAAAAAATCATGATATATTATACACTAGTTTCGGTCAAAAAAAACTATTAAATCGGGGGCTATTCGAAATGATATGAATCTTTTCAGATCATTTATATATATTACAAGGGAAAGTGATGATGGAAGTCCATGCAAAAACACATCTGAAAATTAGATTCTATGAAACTTTTCGAAATTGCATGTTTCGGACAAAAAATCATGATATATATTACACTAGTTTCGGTCAAGAAAAATCAATTTAAAAATCAATTTACAAGGGAAGGTTATGATGGAAGTCTGTGCAAAAAACAATCTTAAAATTAGATTCTATGAAACTTTTCGAAAATGCATGTTTCGGTCAAAAAATCATAGTATATTATACACTAGTTTATATTAGTTTCGGTCAAAAATTAAATTAAATCGAAGACTGTTCGAAATGCTACAAAACTTTTCAGATCATTTATTTATTTTACAGGGGAAGGTTAGGATTGAATTCCATGCAAAAAAAATTCTGAAAATAAGATTTTATGAAGCTTTTCAAAATTCAAGTTTCGGTCAAAAAATCATGATATATCATACACTAGTTTCGGCCAAAAAAATCAAATTAAATCGGGGGCTATTTGAAATGATACGAATCTTTTCAGATCATTTATATATCATACACTAGATTCTATGAAACTTTTCAAAATGCAAGTTTCGGTCAGAAAATCATAGTATATTATACACAAGTTTATATTAATTTAGGTCAAAAAATCAAATTAAATCGAGGATTCCTCGAAATGATACGAAAATTTTCAGATCATTTATATATTTAATGAGGGAAGGTTATGATGGAAGTTCATGCAAAAAATCATCTGGAAATTAGATTCTATGAATCTTTTCGAAATGCAAGTTTTGGTGAAAAAATCATAGTATATTATACACTAGTTTATTCTAGTTTAGGTCAAAAAATAAAATTAAATCGAGGACTTTTCGAAATGATAACTTTTTAGATCGTTTATATATATTTTATGGGGGAAGGTTATGATTGAAGTCCATGCAAAAATTTATCTAAAATTTATATTTGATGAACCTTTTCGAAATGCATGTTTTGGTCAAAAAATCATGATATATTTTACACAAGTTTCGGTCAAGAAAAATCAAATTAAAACGGGGTCTATTCGAAATGATACTAATATTTTCAGAACATTTATATATGTTACGAGGGAAGGTTATAATGGAAATCTATGCAAAAAACAATCTTAAAATTAGATTCTATGAAACTTTTCGAAATGTATGTTTCGGTCAAAAAATCATAGTATATTATACACTAGTTTATATTAGTTTCGGTCAAAAATTAAATTAAATCAAAGACTGTTCGAAATGCTACAAAACTTTTTACATCATTTATTTATTTTACAGGGGAAGGTTAAGATTGAATTCCATGCAAAACAAATTCTGAAAATAAGATTTTATGAAGCTCTTCAAAACTCAAGTTTCGGTCAAACAATCATGATATATTATACACTAGTTTCGGTCATAAAAATAAAACAAATTGGGGGCTATTCGAAATGATAAGAATCTTTTCAGATCATTTATATATGTTACAAGGGATGGTTAGGATGGAAGTCTATGCAAAAAAACATCTAAAAATTAGATTCTATTAAACCTTTCGAAATGCATGTTTCGGTCATAAAATCATAGTATATTACACAAGTTTATACAAATTTAGGTAAAAAATAATCCAATTAAATCGAGGATTTTTCGAAATGATTCGAAACTTTTCAAATCATTTATATATTTTAAGAGTGAAGGTTATGATGGAAGTCCATGAAAAAAATCATCTGGAAATTATATTCTATGAAACTTTTCAAAATGAAAGTTTCGGTCAAATAATCATAGTATATTATACACTAGTTTATTCTAGTTTAGGTCCAAAAATCAAATTAAATCGAGGACTGTTCGAAATGATAACTTTTCAGATCATTTATATATATTTTACAGGGGAAGGTTATGATTGAAGTCCATGCAAAAAAATTCAAAAAATTATATTTAATAAAACTTTTCGAAATTGATGTTTCGGTCAAAAAATCATGATATACTTTACACTAGTTTCGGTCAAGAAAAATCAAATTAAAACGGGGTTTATTCGAAATGATACGAATATTTTGAGAACATTTATATATGTTACGAGGGAAGGTTATGATGGAAGTCCATCCAAAAAACAATCTTAAAAATAGATTCTTTGAAACTTTTTAAAATGTATGTTTCGGTCAAAAAATCATAGTATATTAAACACTAATTTATATTCAAAAATTAAATTAAATTGAAGATTGTTCGAAATGCTACAAAACTTTTCAGATCATTTATTTATTTTACTGGGGAAGGTTAGGATTGAATTCCATGTAAAAAAAATTCTGAAAATTAGATTTTATGAAGCTTTTCAAAATTCAAGTTTCGGTCAAAAAATCATGATATATTATACACTAGTTTCGGTCAAAAAAAACTATTAAATCGGGGGCTATTCGAAATGATATGAATCTTTTCAGATCATTTATATATATTACAAGGGAAAGTGATGATGGAAGTCCATGCAAAAACACATCTGAAAATTAGATTCTATGAAACTTTTCGAAATTGCATGTTTCGGACAAAAAATCATGATATATATTACACTAGTTTCGGTCAAGAAAAATCAATTTAAAAATCAATTTACAAGGGAAGGTTATGATGGAAGTCTGTGCAAAAAACAATCTTAAAATTAGATTCTATGAAACTTTTCGAAAATGCATGTTTCGGTCAAAAAATCATAGTATATTATACACTAGTTTATATTAGTTTCGGTCAAAAATTAAATTAAATCGAAGACTGTTCGAAATGCTACAAAACTTTTCAGATCATTTATTTATTTTACAGGGGAAGGTTAGGATTGAATTCCATGCAAAAAAAATTCTGAAAATAAGATTTTATGAAGCTTTTCAAAATTCAAGTTTCGGTCAAAAAATCATGATATATCATACACTAGTTTCGGCCAAAAAAATCAAATTAAATCGGGGGCTATTTGAAATGATACGAATCTTTTCAGATCATTTATATATCATACACTAGATTCTATGAAACTTTTCAAAATGCAAGTTTCGGTCAGAAAATCATAGTATATTATACACAAGTTTATATTAATTTAGGTCAAAAAATCAAATTAAATCGAGGATTCCTCGAAATGATACGAAAATTTTCAGATCATTTATATATTTAATGAGGGAAGGTTATGATGGAAGTTCATGCAAAAAATCATCTGGAAATTAGATTCTATGAATCTTTTCGAAATGCAAGTTTTGGTGAAAAAATCATAGTATATTATACACTAGTTTATTCTAGTTTAGGTCAAAAAATAAAATTAAATCGAGGACTTTTCGAAATGATAACTTTTTAGATCGTTTATATATATTTTATGGGGGAAGGTTATGATTGAAGTCCATGCAAAAATTTATCTAAAATTTATATTTGATGAACCTTTTCGAAATGCATGTTTTGGTCAAAAAATCATGATATATTTTACACAAGTTTCGGTCAAGAAAAATCAAATTAAAACGGGGTCTATTCGAAATGATACTAATATTTTCAGAACATTTATATATGTTACGAGGGAAGGTTATAATGGAAATCTATGCAAAAAACAATCTTAAAATTAGATTCTATGAAACTTTTCGAAATGTATGTTTCGGTCAAAAAATCATAGTATATTATACACTAGTTTATATTAGTTTCGGTCAAAAATTAAATTAAATCAAAGACTGTTCGAAATGCTACAAAACTTTTTACATCATTTATTTATTTTACAGGGGAAGGTTAAGATTGAATTCCATGCAAAACAAATTCTGAAAATAAGATTTTATGAAGCTCTTCAAAACTCAAGTTTCGGTCAAACAATCATGATATATTATACACTAGTTTCGGTCATAAAAATAAAACAAATTGGGGGCTATTCGAAATGATAAGAATCTTTTCAGATCATTTATATATGTTACAAGGGATGGTTAGGATGGAAGTCTATGCAAAAAAACATCTAAAAATTAGATTCTATTAAACCTTTCGAAATGCATGTTTCGGTCATAAAATCATAGTATATTACACAAGTTTATACAAATTTAGGTAAAAAATAATCCAATTAAATCGAGGATTTTTCGAAATGATTCGAAACTTTTCAAATCATTTATATATTTTAAGAGTGAAGGTTATGATGGAAGTCCATGAAAAAAATCATCTGGAAATTATATTCTATGAAACTTTTCAAAATGAAAGTTTCGGTCAAATAATCATAGTATATTATACACTAGTTTATTCTAGTTTAGGTCCAAAAATCAAATTAAATCGAGGACTGTTCGAAATGATAACTTTTCAGATCATTTATATATATTTTACAGGGGAAGGTTATGATTGAAGTCCATGCAAAAAAAATTCAAAAAATTATATTTAATAAAACTTTTCGAAATTGATGTTTCGGTCAAAAAATCATGATATACTTTACACTAGTTTCGGTCAAGAAAAATCAAATTAAAACGGGGTCTATTTGAAATGATACGAATATTTTCAGAACATTTATATATGTTACGAGGGAAGGTTATGATGGAAGTCCATGCAAAAAACAATCTTAAAAATAGATTCTATGAAACTTTTTAAAATGTCTGTTTCGGTAAAAAAATCATAGTATATTATACACTAATTTATATTAGTTTCGGTCAAAAATTAAATTAAATTGAAGATTGTTCGAAATGCTACAAAACTTTTCAGATCATTTATTTATTTTACTGAGGAAGGTTAGGATTGAATTCCATGTAAAAAAATTCTGAAAATTAGATTTTATGAAGCTTTTCAAAATTCAAGTTTCGGTCAAAAAATTATGATTTATTATACACTAGTTTCGGTAAAAAAAACTATTAAATCGGGGGCTATTCAAAATGATATGAATCTTTTCAGATCATTTATATATGTTACAAGGGAAAGTTATGATGGAAGTCCATGCAAAAAAACATCTGAAAATTAGATTCTATGAAACTTTTCGAAATGCAAGTTTCGGTCAGAAAATCATAGTATATTATACACAAGTTTATCCTAGTTTAGGTCAAAAAATCAAATTTAATCGAGGATTTCTCGAAATGATACGAAACATTTTAGATCATTTATATATTTTATGAGGGAAGGTTATGATGGAAGTCCATGCAAAAATTCATCTGGAAATTAGATTCTATGAACCTTTTTGAAATCATGTTTCGGTAAAAAAATCATAGTATATTATACACTAGTTTATATTAGTTAAGGTCAAAAAATCAAATTAAATCGAGGAATTTTTGAAATGATAACTTTTCAGATCTTTTATATATATTTTACGGGGGAAGTTTATGATTGAAGACCATGCAAAAATTAACCAAAAATTAGATTTAATGAAACTTTTCGAAATGCAAGTTTCAGTCAAAAAATCATGATATATTATACACTATTTTCGGTCGAGAAAATCAAATAAAATTGGGGTCTATTCGAAATGATTGGAATATTTTCAGAACATTTATATATGTTACGAGGGAAGGTTATGATGGAAGTCCATGCAATAAACAATCTTAAAATTAGATTCTATGAAACTTTTCAAAAATGCATGTTTCGGTAAAAAAATCTTAGTATATTATACACTAGTTTATATTAGTTTCAATAAAAAATTAAATTAAATAGAAGACTGTTCGAAATTCTACAAAACTTTTTAGATCATTTATATATTTTACAGGGGAAGGTTATGATTGAGGTCCATGCAAATTTATTTCTGAAAATTAGGTTTTATGAAGCTTTTCGAAATACAAGTTTCGGTCAAACAATCATGATATATTATACACTAGTTTCGGTCATAAAAATAAAATAAAATTGGGGGCTATTCGAAATGATACAAATCTTTTCAGATCATTTATATATGTTACAAGGGATGGTTAGGATGGAAGTCTATGCAAAAAAACATCAAAAAATTAGATTATATGAAACCATTCGAAATGCAATTTTCGGTCAAAAAATCATAGTATATTACACAAGTTTATACAAATTTAGGTAAAAATTAATCAAATTAAATTGAGAATTTCTCGAAATGATTCAAAACTTTTCAACTCATTTATATATTTTAAGAGGGAAGGTTATGATGGAAGTCCATGCAAAAAATCATCTGGAAATTATATTCTATGAAAAGTTTCAAAATGAAAGTTTCGGTCAAATAATCATAGTATATTATACACTTGTTTATTCTAGTTTAGATCCAAAAATCAAATTAAATCGAGGACTGTTCGAAATGATAATTTTTCAGATCATTTATATATATATTTTACAGGGGAAGGTTATGATTGAAGTCCATGCAAAAAAATTTTAAAAAATTATATTTAATAAAACTTTTCGAAATTCATGTTTCGGTCAAAAAATCATGATATACTTTACACTAGTTTCGGTCAAGAAAAATAAAATTAAAACGGGGTCTATTCGAAATGATACGAATATTTTCAGAACATTTATATATGTTACGATGGAAGGTTATGATGGAAGTCCATGCAAAAAACAATCTTAAAAATAGATTCTATGAAACTTTTTAAAATGTCTGTTTCGGTAAAAAAATCATAGTATATTATACACTAATTTATATTAGTTTCGGTCAAAAATTAAATTAAATTGAAGATTGTTCGAAATGCTACAAAACTTTTCAGATCATTTATTTATTTTACTGAGGAAGGTTAGGATTGAATTCCATGTAAAAAAATTCTGAAAATTAGATTTTATGAAGCTTTTCAAAATTCAAGTTTCGGTCAAAAAATTATGATTTATTATACACTAGTTTCGGTAAAAAAAACTATTAAATCGGGGGCTATTCAAAATGATATGAATCTTTTCAGATCATTTATATATGTTACAAGGGAAAGTTATGATGGAAGTCCATGCAAAAAAACATCTGAAAATTAGATTCTATGAAACTTTTCGAAATGCAAGTTTCGGTCAGAAAATCATAGTATATTATACACAAGTTTATCCTAGTTTAGGTCAAAAAATCAAATTTAATCGAGGATTTCTCGAAATGATACGAAACATTTTAGATCATTTATATATTTTATGAGGGAAGGTTATGATGGAAGTCCATGCAAAAATTCATCTGGAAATTAGATTCTATGAACCTTTTTGAAATCATGTTTCGGTAAAAAAATCATAGTATATTATACACTAGTTTATATTAGTTAAGGTCAAAAAATCAAATTAAATCGAGGAATTTTTGAAATGATAACTTTTCAGATCTTTTATATATATTTTACGGGGGAAGTTTATGATTGAAGACCATGCAAAAATTAACCAAAAATTAGATTTAATGAAACTTTTCGAAATGCAAGTTTCAGTCAAAAAATCATGATATATTATATACTATTTTCGGTCGAGAAAATCAAATAAAATTGGGGTCTATTCGAAATGATTGGAATATTTTCAGAACATTTATATATGTTACGAGGGAAGGTTATGATGGAAGTCCATGCAAAAAACAATCTTAAAATTAGATTCTATGAAACTTTTCAAAAATGCATGTTTCGGTAAAAAAATCTTAGTATATTATACACTAGTTTATATTAGTTTCAATAAAAAATTAAATTAAATAGAAGACTGTTCGAAATTCTACAAAACTTTTTAGATCATTTATATATTTTACAGGGGAAGGTTATGATTGAGGTCCATGCAAATTTATTTCTGAAAATTAGGTTTTATGAAGCTTTTCGAAATACAAGTTTCGGTCAAACAATCATGATATATTATACACTAGTTTCGGTCATAAAAATAAAATAAAATTGGGGGCTATTCGAAATGATACAAATCTTTTCAGATCATTTATATATGTTACAAGGGATGGTTAGGATGGAAGTCTATGCAAAAAAACATCAAAAAATTAGATTATATGAAACCATTCGAAATGCAATTTTCGGTCAAAAAATCATAGTATATTACACAAGTTTATACAAATTTAGGTAAAAAATAATCAAATTAAATTGAGAATTTCTCGAAATGATTCGAAACTTTTCAACTCATTTATATATTTTAAGAGGGAAGGTTATGATGGAAGTCAATGCAAAAAATCATCTGGAAATTATATTCTATGAAAATTTTCAAAATGAAAGTTTCGGTCAAATAATCATAGTATATTATACACTTGTTTATTCTAGTTTAGATCCAAAAATCAAATTAAATCGAGGACTGTTCGAAATGATAATTTTTCAGATCATTTATATATATATTTTACAGGGGAAGGTTATGATTGAAGTCCATGCAAAAAAATTTTAAAAAATTCTATTTAATAAAACTTTTCGAAATGCATGTTTCGGTCAAAATATAATTATTTACTTTACACTAGTTTCGGTCAAGAAAAATCAAATTAAAACGGGGTTTATTCGAAATGATACGAATATTTTCAGAACATTTATATATGTTACGAGGGAAGGTTATGATGGAAGTCCATGCAAAAAAAAATCTTAAAAATTGATTCTATGAAACTTTTTAAAATGTATGTTTCGGCAAAAAATTATAGTGTATTATACACTTATTTATATTAGTTTCGGTCAAAAATTAAATTAAATTTAAGACTGTTCGAAATGCTACAAAACTTTTCAGATCATTTATTTATTTTTTTGGTGAAGGTTAGGATTGAATTCCATGTAAAAAATTTCTGAAAATTAGATTTTATGAAGCTTTTCAAAATTCAAGTTTCGGTCAAAAAATTATGATTTATTATACACTAGTTTCGGTAAAAAAAACTATTAAATCGGGGGCTATTCAAAATGATATGAATCTTTTCAGATCATTTATATATGTTACAAAGGAAAGTTATGATGGAAGTCCATGCAAAAAAACATCTGAAAATTAGATTCTATGAAACTTTTCGAAATGCAAGTTTCGGTCAGAAAATCATAGTATATTATACACAAGTTTATCCTAGTTTAGGTCAAAAAATCAAATTTAATCGAGGATTTCTCGAAATGATATGAAACGTTTTAGATCATTTATATATTTTATGAGGGAAGGTTATGATGGAAGTCCATGCAAAAATTCATCTGGAAATTAGATTCTATGAAACTTTTTGAAATCAAGTTTCGGTAAAAAAAATCATAGTATATTAAACACTAGTTTATATTAGTTTAGTTCAAAAAATCAAATTAAATCGAGGAATTTTTGAAATGATAACTTTTCAGATCTTTTATATATATTTTACGGGGGAAGTTTATGATTAAAGTCCATGCAAAAATTAACCAAAAATTAGATTTAATGAAACTTTTCGAAATGCAAGTTTCGGTCAAAAAATCATGATATATTATACACTATTTTCGGTCGAGAAAATCAAATTAAATTGGGGTCTATTCTAAATGATACGAATATTTTCAGAACATTTATATATGTTAGGAGGGAAGGTTATGATGGAAGTCCGTGCAAAAAACAATCTTAAAATTAGATTCTATGAAACTTTTCAAAAATGCATGTTTCGGTCAAAAAATCATAGTATATTATACTCTAGTTTATATTAGATTCGATAAAAAATTAAATTGAATAGATGACTATTCGAAATTCTACAAAACTTTTTGGATCATTTATATATTTTACAGGGGAATGTTATGATTGAGGTCCATGCAAATTTATTTCTGAAAATTATGTTTTATGAAGCTTTTCGAAATACAAGTTTCGGTCAAACAATCAAGATATATTATACACTAGTTTCGGTCATAAAAATAAAATCAAATCGGGGGCTATTCGAAATGATATGAATCTTTTCAGATCATTTATATATGTTACAAGGGATGGTTATGATGGAAGTCTATTCAAAAAAACATCAAAAAATTAGATTTTATGAAACCTTTCGAAATGCAAGTTTCGGTCAAAAAATCATAGTATATTACACAAGTTTATACAAATTTACGTAAAAAATAATCAAATTAAATTGAGAATTTCTCGAAATGATTCGAAACTTTTCAACTCATTTTTATATTTTAAGAGGGAAGGTTATGATGGAAGTCCATGAAAAAAATCATCTGGAAATTATATTCTATGAAACTTTTCAAAATGAAAGTTTCGGTCAAATAATCATAGTATATTATACACTTGTTTATTCTAGTTTAGATCCAAAAATCAAATTAAATCGAGGACTGTTCGAAATGATAATTTTTCAGATCATTTATATATATTTTACGGGGGAAGGTTATGATTGAAGTCCATGCAAAAAAATTTTAAAAAATTATATTTAATAAAACTTTTCGAAATGCATGTTTCGGTCAAAAAATAATTATTTACTTTACACTAGTTTCGGTCATGAAAAATCAAATTAAAACGGGATCTATTCTAAATGATACGAATATTTTCAGAACATTTATATATGTTACGAGGGAAGGTTATGATGGAAGTCCATGCAAAAAACAATCTTAAAAATAGATTCTATGAAACTTTTTAAAATGTCTGTTTCGGTAAAAAAATCATAGTATATTATACACTAATTTATATTAGTTTCGGTCAAAAATTAAATTAAATTGAAGATTGTTCGAAATGCTACAAAACTTTTCAGATCATTTATTTATTTTACTGAGGAAGGTTAGGATTGAATTCCATGTAAAAAAATTCTGAAAATTAGATTTTATGAAGCTTTTCAAAATTCAAGTTTCGGTCAAAAAATTATGATTTATTATACACTAGTTTCGGTAAAAAAAACTATTAAATCGGGGGCTATTCAAAATGATATGAATCTTTTCAGATCATTTATATATGTTACAAGGGAAAGTTATGATGGAAGTCCATGCAAAAAAACATCTGAAAATTAGATTCTATGAAACTTTTCGAAATGCAAGTTTCGGTCAGAAAATCATAGTATATTATACACAAGTTTATCCTAGTTTAGGTCAAAAAATAAAATTTAATCGAGGATTTCTCGAAATAATACGAAACGTTTTAGATCATTTATATATTTTATGAGGGAAGGTTATGATGGAAGTCCATGCAAAAAATCATCTGGAAATTAGATTCTATGAAACTTTTTGAAATCAAGTTTCGGTAAAAAAAATCATAGTATATTAAACACTAGTTTATATTAGTTTAGGTCATAAAATCAACTTAAATCGAGGAATTTTTGAAATGATAACTTTTCAGATCTTTTATATATATTTTACGGGGGAAGTTTATGATTAAAGTCCATGCAAAAATTAACCAAATATTAGATTTAATGAAACTTTTCGAAATGCAAGTTTCGGTCAAAAAATCATGATATATTATACACTCTTTTTGGTCAAGAAAATCAAATTAAATTGGAGTCTATTCGAAATGATACGAATATTTTCAGAACATTTATATATGTTAGGAGGGAAGGTTATGATGGAAGTCCGTGCAAAAAACAATCTTAAAATTAGATTCTATGAAACTTTTCAAAAATGCATGTTTCGGTCAAAAAATCATAGTATATTATACACTAGTTTATATTAGTTTCGATAAAAAATTAAATTGAATAGATGACTATTCGAAATTCTACAAAACTTTTTGGATCATTTATATATTTCTGAAAATTATGTTTTATGAAGCTTTTCGAAATACAAGTTTCGGTCAAACAATCAAGATATATTATACACTAGTTTCGGTCATAAAAATAAAATCAAATCGGGGGCTATTCGAAATGATATGAATCTTTTCAGATCATTTATATATGTTACAAGGGATGGTTATGATGGAAGTCTATTCAAAAAAACATCAAAAAATTAGATTTTATGAAACCTTTCGAAATGCAAGTTTCGGTCAAAAAATCATAGTATATTACACAAGTTTATACAAATTTAGGTAAAAAATAATCAAATTAAATCGAGGATTTCTCGAAATGATTCGAAACTTTTCAACTCATTTATATATTTTAAGAGGGAAGGTTATGATGGAAGTCCATGCAAAAAATCATCTGGAAATTATATTCTATGAAACTTTTCAAAATGAAAGTTTCGGTCAAATAATCATAGTATATTATACACTTTTTTATTCTAGTTTAGATCCAAAAATCAAATTAAATCGAGGATTGTTCGAAATGATAATTTTTTAGATCATTTATATATATTTTACGGTGGAAGGTTATGATTGAAGTCCATGCAAAAAAATTTCAAAAATTTATATTTAATAAAACTTTTCGAAATGCATGTTTCGGTCAAAAAATAATGATATACTTTACACTAGTTTCGGTCAAGAAAAATCAAATTAAAACGGGGTCTATTCTAAATGATACGAATATTTTCAGAACATTTATATATTTTACGAGGGAAGGTTATGATGGAAGTCCATGCAAAAAACAATCTTAAAAATAGATTCTATGAAACTTTTTAAAATGTATGTTTCGGCAAAAAATCATAGTGTATTATACACTTATTTATATTAGTTTCGGTCAAAAATTAAATTAAATTTAAGACTGTTCGAAATGCTACAAAACATTTCAGATCATTTATTTATTTTTTTGGGGAAGGTTAGGATTGAATTCTATGTAAAAAAATTCTGAAAATTATATTTTATGAAGCTTTTCAAAATTCAAGTTTCGGTCAAAAAATTATGATTTATTATACACTAGTTTCGGTCAAAAAAAACTATTAAATCGGGGGCTATTCGAAATGATATGAATCTTTTCAGATCATTTATATATGTTACAAGGGAATGTTATGATGGAAGTCCATGCAAAAAAACATCTGAAAATTAGATTCTATGAAACTTTTCGAAATGCAAGTTTCGGTCAGAAAATCATAGTATATTATACACAAGTTTATCCTAGTTTAGGTCAAAAAATCAAATTTAATCGAGGATTTCTCGAAATGATACGAAACGTTTTAGATCATTTATATATTTTATGAGGGAAGGTTATGATGGAAGTCCATGCAAAAAATCATCTGGAAATTAGATTCTATGAACCTTTTTGAAATCAAGTTTCGGTAAAAAAAATCATAGTATATTATACACTAGTTTATATTAGTTTAGGTCAAAAAATCAAATTAAATCGAGGAATTTTTGAAATGATAACTTTTCAGATCTTTTATATATATTTTATGGGGGAAGTTTATGATTGAAGACCATGCAAAAATTAACCAAAAATTAGATTTAATGAAACTTTTCGAAATGCAAGTTTCGGTCAAAAAATCATGATATATTATACACTATTTTCGGTCGAGAAAATCAAATTAAATTGGGGTCTATTCGAAATGATACAAATATTTTCAGAACATTTATATATGTTACGAGGGAAGGTTATGATGGAAGTCCGTGCAAAAAACATTCTTAAAATTAGATTCTATGATCTTTTCAAAAATGCATGTTTCGGTCAGAAAATCATAGTATATTATACACTAGTTTATATTAGTTTCGATAAAAAATTAAATTAAATAGAAGACTGTTCGAAATGCTACAAAACTTTTCAGATCATTTATATATTTTACAGGGGAAGGTTGTGATTGAGAATCATGCAAATTTATTTCGGAAAATTAGGTTTTATGAAGCTTTTCGAAATGCAAGTTTCGGTCAAACAATCATGATATATTATACACTAGTTTCGGTCATAAAAATAAAATCAAATTGGGGGCTATTCGAAATGATACGAATCTTTTCAGATCATTTATATATGTTACAATGGATTGTTAGGATGGAAGTTTATGCAAAAAAACATCTAAAAATTAGATTCTATGAAACCTTTCGAAATGCAAGTTTCGTTCAAAAAATCATAGTATATTACACAAGTTTATACAAATTTAGGTAAAAAATAATCAAATTAAATCGAGGATTTCTCGAAATGATTCGAAACTTTTCAACTCATTTATATATTTTAAGAGGGAAGGTTATGATGGAAGTCCATGCAAAAAAACATCTGGAAATTATATTCTATGAAACTTTTCAAAATGAAGGTTTCGGTCAAATAATCATAGTATATTATACACTAGTTTATTCTAGTTTAGGTCCAAAAATAAAATTAAATTGAGGACTGTTCGAAATGATAAATTTTCAGATCATTTATATATATTTTACGGGGGAAGGTTATGATTGAAGTCCATGCAAAAAAATTTCAATAAATTATATTTAATAAAACTTTTCGAAATGCATGTTTCGGTCAAAAAATCCCGATATACTTTACACTAGTTTCGGTCAAGAAAAATCAAATTAAAACGGGGTTTATTCGAAATGATACAAATATTTTGAGAACATTTATATATGTTACGAGGGAAGGTTATGATGGAAGTCCATGCAAAAAACAATCTTAAAAATAGATTCTATGAAACTTTTTAAAATGTATGTTTCGGTCAAAAAATCATAGTATATTATACACTAATTTATATTAGTGTCTGTCAAAAATTAAATTAAATTGAAGATTTTTCGAAATGCTACAAAACTTTTCAGATTATTTATGTATTTTACAGGGGAAGGTTAGGATTGAATTCCATGCAAAAAAAATTCTAAAAATTAGATTTTATGAAGCTTTTCAAAATTCAAGTTTCGCTCAAAAAATCATGATATATTATACACTAGTTTCGGTAAAAAAAAAACTATTAAATCGGGGGCTAATCGAAATGATATGAATCTTTTCAGATCATTTATATATGTTACAAGGGAAAGTTATGATGGAAGTCCATGCATAACAACATTTGAAAATTAGATTCTATGAAACTTTTCGAAATGCAAGTTTCGGTCAGAAAATCATAGTATATTATACACAAGTTTAGGTCAAAAAATGAAATTTAATCAAGGATTTCTCGAAATGATACGAAACGTTTTAAATCATTTATATATTTTTTGAGGGAAGGTTATCATGGAAGTCTATGCAATAAAGCATCTGGAAATTAGATTCTATGAAACTTTTTGAAATGCAAGTTTCGGTCAAAAAATCATAGTGTATTAAATCGAGGACTTTTTGAAATGATAACTTTTCAGATCTTTTATATATATTTTACGGGGGAAGTCTATGATTGAAGTCCATGCAAAAATTTATCCAAAAATTAGATTTAATGAAACTTTTCGAAATGCTAGTTTCGGTCAAAAAATCATGATATATTATACACTAGTTTCGGTCAAGAAAATCAAATTAAATTGGGGTCTATTCGAAATGATACGAATATTTTCAGAACATTTATATATGTTACGAAGGAAGGTTATGATGGAAGTCCTTGCAAAAAACAATATTAAAATTAGATTCTATGAAACTTTTTGAAATGCATGTTTCGGTCAAAAAAATCATAGTATTTTATACACTAGTTTATATTAGTTTCGATAAAAAAATTAAATTAAATCGAAGACTATTCGAAATGCTACAAAACTTTTCAGATCATTTATATATTTTACAGGGGAAGGTTATGATTATGGTCCATGCAACAATATTTCTTAAAATTAGATTTTTTGAGGCTTTTCGAAATTCAAGTTTTGGTCATAAAATCATGATATATTATACACTAGTTTCGGTCTAAAAAAATCAAATCAAATTGGGGGCTATTCAAAATGATACGAATCTTTTCAGATCATTTATATATGTTATAAGGGATGGTTAGGATGGAAGTCTATGCAAAAAAACATCTAAAAATTAGATTCTATGAAACCTTTGAAATGCATGTTTCGGTCAAAAAATCATAGTATATTATACAAGTTTATACAAATTTAGGTAAAACAAAATAAAATTAAATCAAGGATTTCTCGAAATGATTCGAAACTTTTCAAATCATTTATATATTTTAAGAGGGAAGGTTATGATGGAAGTCCATGCAAAAAATCATCTGGAAATTATATTCTATGAAACTTTTCAAAATAAAAGTTTCGGTCAAAAAATCATAGTATATTATACACTAGTTTTTACTGTTGAAGGTTATGATTGAAGTCCATGCAAAAAAAATTCAAAAAATTATATTTAATAAAACTTTTCGATATGCATGTTTCGGTCAAAAAATCATGATATACTTTACACTAGTTTCGGTCAAGAAAAATCAAATTAAAACAGGGTCTATTCGAAATGATTCGAATATTTGCAGAACATTTATATATTTTACGAGGGAAGGTTATGATGGAAGTCCATGCAAAAAACAATCTTAAAAATAGATTTTATGAAACATTTTAAAATGTTTGTTTCGGTCAAAAAATCATAGTATATTATACACTAGTTTATATTAGTTTCGATAAAAAAATAAATTAAATTGAACTCTGTTCAAATGCTACAAAACTTTTCATATCATTTATATATTTTACAGGGGAAGGTTATGATTGAGGTCCATGCAAAAAAAAATTTGAAGATTATATTTTATGAAGCATTTCGAAATGCAAGTTTATGTTAAAAAATAAAGATATATTATACACTAGTTTTGTTCAAAAAAATCAAATTAAATTGTGGGCTATTCGAAATGATACGAAAATTTTCAGATCATTTATATATGTTACAGGGGAAGGTTATGTTTGAGGTCCATGCAAAATTATTTCTGAAAATTAGATTTTATGATGCTTTTCGAAATGCAAGTTTCAGTATAAAAAATCATGATATATTATACACTAGATACGGTCAAAAAAATAAAATCAAATAGGGGACTATTCGAAATGATAAGAATCTTTTCAGATCATTTATAAGGGATGGTTAGGATGGATGTCTTTACAAAAAAAAGCATCTGAAAATTAGATTCTATGAAACTTTTCGAAATTCAGGTTTCGGTCAAGAAATCATAGTATATTATACACTAGTTTATACTAGTTTAGGTCAAAAAATAAAATTAAATCAAGGTCTTTTCGAAATGATACGAAACTTTTCAGATCATATATATATTTTAAGAGGGAAGGTTATGAAGGAAGTCCATGCAAAATATCATCTGGAAATTAGATTCTATGAAACTTTTCGAAATGCAAGTTTCGGTTAAAAAATCATAGTATATTATACACAAGTTTATACTAATTTAGGTCAAAAAATCAAATTAAAACGAGGTTTTCTCGAAATGATACGAAACTTTTCAGATCATTTATATATTTTAAGAGGGAAGGTTATGATGGACGTCCGTGCAAAATATCATCTGGAAATTATATTCTATGAAACTTTTCAAAATGAAAGTTTCGTTAAAAAAATCATAGTATTTTATACACTATTTTTATACTAATTTAGGTCCAAAAATCTAATTAAATCAAGGACAGATCGAAATGATAACTTTTCCGAAAATTTATACATATTTTACGTGGGAAGGTTATGATTATAATCCTTGAAAAAATTTATCTAAAAATTATATTTAATGAAACTTTTGGAAATGCATGCTTCGGTCAAAAAATCATGATATATTTTAAACTATTTTCGGTCAAAAAAATCAAATTAAAACGGGGTCTATTCAAAATGATACGAATATTATCAAAACATTTATATATGTTACGAGGGAAGGTTATGATGGAAGTCCAAGCTAAAATCAATTTTAAAATTAGATTCTATGTAACTTTTCGAAAGGCATGTTTCGGTAAAAAAAATCATAGTATATTATACACTATTTTATATTAGTTTCGATAAAAAATTAAATTAAATTGAAGTCTGTTCGAAATGCTACAAAACTTTTCAGATCATTTATATATTTTACAGGGGAAGGTTATGATTGAGGCCCATGCAAAAATATTTCTGAAAATTATATTTTATGAAGCATTTCGAAATGTAAGTTTCGGTTAAAAAATCTTGATATATTATACACTAGTTTCGTTCAAAAAAATAAAATTAAATTGTGGGCTATTCGAAATGATACAAATATTTTCAGATCATTTATATATGTTACAGGGGAAGGTTATGATTGAGGTCCATGCAAAAATATTTCTGAAAATTAGATTTTATGAAGCATTTCGTAATGCAAGTTTCGGTATAAAAAATCATGATATATTATACACTAGATACGGTCAAAAAAATAAAATCAAATTGGGGACTATTCGAAATTATATGAATCTTTTCAGATCATTTATAAGGGATGGTTAGGATGGATGTCTTTACAAAAAAAGCATCTGAAAATTAGATTCTATGAAACTTTTCGAAATTCAAGTTTCGGTCAAAAAATCATAGTATATTATACACAAGTTTATACTAATTTAGGTCAAAAAATCAAATTAAATCGAGGTCTTCTCGAAATGATACGAAACTTTTTAGATCATATATATATATATATATATATTTAAAGAGGGAAGGTTATGATGGAAGTCCATGCCAAATATCATCTGGAAATTAGATTCTATGAAACTTTTCGAAATACAAATTTCAGTCAAAAAATCATAGTATATTATACACAAGTTTATACTAATTTAGGTCAAAAAATCAAATTAAAACGTGGTCTTCACGAAATGATACGAAACTTTTCAGATCATTTATATATTTTAAGAGGGAAGGTTATGATGGAAGTCATGCAAAATATCATCTGGAAATTAGATTCTATGAAACTTTTTGAAATGCAAGTTTCGTTCAAAAAATCATAGTATATTATACACAAGTTTATACTGATTTAGGTCAAAAAATAAAATTAAATCGAGGATTTCTCGAAATGATGCGAAACGTTTCAGATCATTTATATATTTTAAGAGGGAAGGTTATGATGGAAGTCCGTGCAAAAAATCATCTGGAAATTATATTCTATGAAACTTTTCAAAATGAAAGTTTCGTTAAAAAAATCATAGTATTTTATACACTATTTTTATACTAATTTAGGTCCAAAAATCTAATTAAATCAAGGACAGTTCGAAATGATTACTTTTCGGAACGTTTATACATATTTTACGTGGGAAAGTTATGATTATAATCCTTGAAAAAATTTATCTAAAAATTATATTTAATGAAACTTTTGGAAATGCATGCTTCGGTCAAAAAATCATGATATATTTTACACTATTTTCGGTCAAAAAAATCAAAGTAAAACGGGGTCTATTCAAAATGATATGAATATTATCAAAACATTTATATATGTTATGAAGGAAGGTTATGATGGAAGTCCAAGCTAAAAACAATTTTAAAATTAGATTATAGGTAACTTTTCGAAAGGCATGTTTCGGTAAAAAAAATCATAGTATATTATACACTAGTTTATATTAGTTTCGATAAAAAAATTAAATTAAATTGAAGTCTGTTCGAAATGCTACAAAACTTTTGAGATCATTTATATATTTTACAGGGGAAGGTTATGATTGAGGCCAATGCAAAAATATTTCTGAAAATTATATTTTATGAAGCATTTCGAAATGCAAGTTTCGGTTAAAAAATCTTGATATATTATACACTAGTTTCGTTCAAAAAAAATAAAATTAAATTGTGGGCTATTCGAAATGATACAAATATTTTCAGATCATTTATATATGTTACAGGGGAAGGTTATGATTGAGGACCATGCAAAAATATTTCTGAAAATTAGATTTTATGAAGCATTTCGTAATGCAAGTTTCGGTATAAAATATCATGATATATTATACACTAGATACGGTAAAAAAAAAGATCAAATTGGGGACTATTCGAAATGATAAGAATCTTTTCAGATCATTTATAAGAGATGGTTAGGATGGATGTCTTTACAAAAAAAGCATCTGTAAATTAGATTCTATGAAACTTTTCGAAATTCAAGTTTCAGTCAAAAAATCATAGTATATTATACACAAGTTTATACTAATTTAGGTCAAAAAATCAAATTAAAACGAGGTCTTCTCGAAATGATACGAAACTTTTCAGATCATTTATATATTTTAAGAGGGAAGGTTATGATGGAAGTCCATGTAAAATATCATCTGGAAATTAGATTCTATGAAACTTTTCGAAATGCAAGTTTCGGTCAAAAAATCATAGTATATTATACTCTAGTTTATATTAGTTTATGTCAAAAAATCTAATTAAATCGAGGACTGTTCGAAATGATAACTTTTCAGATCATTTATATATATTTTACGGGGGAAGGTTATGATTAAAGTCCATGCAAAAATTTAGCTAAAAATTATATTTAATGAAACTTTTCGAAATGCAAGTTTCGGTCAAAAAATCATGATATATTATACACTAGTTTCTGTCAAGAAAATAAACTTAAATCGGGGTCTATTCGAAATGATACGAATATTTTTAGAACATTTATATATGTTACGAGGGAAGGTTATGATGGAAGTCCATGCAAAAAACAATCTTAAAATTAGATTCTATGAAACTTTTCGAAATGCATGTTTCAGTCAAAAAATCATATTATATTATACACTAGTTTATATTAGTTTCTATAAAAAAAATTTATTACATTGAATTCTGTTCGAAATGCTACAAAACTTTTCAGATCATTTATATATTTTACAAGGGAAGGTTATGATTGAGGTCCATGCAAAAATATTTCTGAAAATTATATTTTATGAAGCATTTCGAAATGCAACTTTCAGTTAAAAAATCGTGATATATTATACACTAGTTTCGTTCAAAAAAATCAAATTAAATTGTGGGCTATTTGAAATGATACGAATATTTTCATATCATTTATATATGTTATAGGGGAAGGTTATGATTGAGGTCCATGCAAAAATATTTCTAAAAATTAGATTTTATGAAGCTTTTCGAAATGCTAGTTTCGGTATAAAAAATCATGATATATTATACACTAGATACGGTCAAAAAAATAAAATCAAATTGGGGGCTATTCTAAATGATAAGAATCTTTTCAGATCATTTATATATGTTACAAGGGATGGTTAGGATGGAAGTCTATAAAAAACAAACATCTGAAAATTAGATTCTATAAAACTTTTCGAAATGCATGTTTCGGTCAAAAAAACATAGTATATTATACACTAGTTTATATTAGTTCCGATAAAAAATTAAATTAAATTGAAGTCTCTTCGAAATGCTACAAAACTTTTCAGATCATTTATATATTTTACAGGGGAAGGTTATGATTGAGGTCCATGCAAAAATTTATCTAAAAATTATATTTTATGAAGCATTTCGAAATGCAAGTTTCAGTTAAAAAATCTTGATATATTATACACTAGTTTCGTTCAAAAAAATAAAATTAAATTGTGGGCTATTCGAAATGATACAAATATTTTCAGATCATTTATATATGTTACAGGGGAAGGTTATGATTGAGGTCCATGCAAAAATATTTCTGAAAATTAGATTTTATGAAGCATTTCGTAATGCAAGTTTCGGTATAAAAAATCATGATATATTATACACTAGATACGGTCAAAAAAATAAAATCAAATTGGGGACTATTCGAAATTATATGAATCTTTTCAGATCATTTATAAGGGATGGTTAGGATGGATGTCTTTACAAAAAAAGCATCTGAAAATTAGATTCTATGAAACTTTTCGAAATTCAAGTTTCGGTCAAAAAATCATAGTATATTATACACAAGTTTATACTAATTTAGGTCAAAAAATCAAATTAAATCGAGGTCTTCTCGAAATGATACGAAACTTTTTAGATCATATATATATATATTTAAAGAGGGAAGGTTATGATGGAAGTCCATGCCAAATATCATCTGGAAATTAGATTCTATGAAACTTTTCGAAATACAAATTTCAGTCAAAAAATCATAGTATATTATACACAAGTTTATACTAATTTAGGTCAAAAAATCAAATTAAAACGTGGTCTTCACGAAATGATACGAAACTTTTCAGATCATTTATATATTTTAAGAGGGAAGGTTATGATGGAAGTCATGCAAAATATCATCTGGAAATTAGATTCTATGAAACTTTTTGAAATGCAAGTTTCGTTCAAAAAATCATAGTATATTATACACAAGTTTATACTGATTTAGGTCAAAAAATAAAATTAAATCGAGGATTTCTCGAAATGATGCGAAACGTTTCAGATCATTTATATATTTTAAGAGGGAAGGTTATGATGGAAGTCCGTGCAAAAAATCATCTGGAAATTATATTCTATGAAACTTTTCAAAATGAAAGTTTCGTTAAAAAAATCATAGTATTTTATACACTATTTTTATACTAATTTAGGTCCAAAAATCTAATTAAATCAAGGACAGTTCGAAATGATTACTTTTCGGAACATTTATACATATTTTACGTGGGAAAGTTATGATTATAATCCTTGAAAAAATTTATCTAAAAATTATATTTAATGAAACTTTTGGAAATGCATGCTTCGGTCAAAAAATCATGATATATTTTACACTATTTTCGGTAAAAAAAATCAAAGTAAAACGGGGTCTATTCAAAATGATATGAATATTATCAAAACATTTATATATGTTATGAAGGAAGGTTATGATGGAAGTCCAAGCTAAAAACAATTTTAAAATTAGATTATAGGTAACTTTTCGAAAGGCATGTTTCGGTAAAAAAAATCATAGTATATTATACACTAGTTTATATTAGTTTCGATAAAAAAATTAAATTAAATTGAAGTCTGTTCGAAATGCTACAAAACTTTTGAGATCATTTATATATTTTACAGGGGAAGGTTATGATTGAGGCCAATGCAAAAATATTTCTGAAAATTATATTTTATGAAGCATTTCGAAATGCAAGTTTCGGTTAAAAAATCTTGATATATTATACACTAGTTTCGTTCAAAAAAATAAAATTAAATTGTGGGCTATTCGAAATGATACAAATATTTTCAGATCATTTATATATGTTACAGGGGAAGGTTATGATTGAGGACCATGCAAAAATATTTCTGAAAATTAGATTTTATGAAGCATTTCGTAATGCAAGTTTCGGTATAAAATATCATGATATATTATACACTAGATACGGTAAAAAAAAAGATCAAATTGGGGACTATTCGAAATGATAAGAATCTTTTCAGATCATTTATAAGAGATGGTTAGGATGGATGTCTTTACAAAAAAAGCATCTGTAAATTAGATTCTATGAAACTTTTCGAAATTCAAGTTTCAGTCAAAAAATCATAGTATATTATACACAAGTTTATACTAATTTAGGTCAAAAAATCAAATTAAAACGAGGTCTTCTCGAAATGATACGAAACTTTTCAGATCATTTATATATTTTAAGAGGGAAGGTTATGATGGAAGTCCATGTAAAATATCATCTGGAAATTAGATTCTATGAAACTTTTCGAAATGCAAGTTTCGGTCAAAAAATCATAGTATATTATACTCTAGTTTATATTAGTTTATGTCAAAAAATCTAATTAAATCGAGGACTGTTCGAAATGATAACTTTTCAGATCATTTATATATATTTTACGGGGGAAGGTTATGATTAAAGTCCATTCGAAATTATAGTTTCTGTCAAGAAAATCAAATTATATCGGGGGCCTATTCGAAATGATACGAATATTTTTAGAACATTTATATATGTTACGAGGGAAGGTTATGATGGAAGTCCATGCAAAAAACAATCTTAAAATTAGATTCTATGAAACTTTTCGAAATGCATGTTTCGGTCAAAAAATCATATTATATTATACACTAGTTTATATTAGTTTCTATATAAAAAAACTATTACATTGAATTCTGTTCGAAATGCTACAAAACTTTTCAGATCATTTATATATTTTACAAGAGAAGGTTATGATTAAGGTCCATGCAAAAATATTTCTGAAAATTATATTTTATGAAGCATTTCGAAATGCAAGTTTCAGTTAAAAAATCGTGATATATTATACACTAGTTTCGTTCAAAAAAATCAAATTAAATTGTGGGCTATTTGAAATGATACGAATATTTTCATATCATTTATATATGTTATAGGGGAAGGTTATGATTGAGGTCCATGCAAAAATATTTCTAAAAATTAGATTTTATGAAGCTTTTCGAAATGCTAGTTTCGGTATAAAAAATCATGATATATTATACACTAGATACGGTCAAAAAAATAAAATCAAATTGGGGGCTATTCTAAATGATAAGAATCTTTTCAGATCATTTATATATGTTACAAGGGATGGTTAGGATGGAAGTCTATAAAAAACAAACATCTGAAAATTAGATTCTATAAAACTTTTCGAAATGCATGTTTCGGTCAAAAAAACATAGTATATTATACACTAGTTTATATTAGTTCCGATAAAAAATTAAATTAAATTGAAGTCTCTTCGAAATGCTACAAAACTTTTCAGATCATTTATATATTTTACAGGGGAAGGTTATGATTGAGGTCCATGCAAAAATTTATCTAAAAATTATATTTTATGAAGCATTTCGAAATGCAAGTTTCAGTTAAAAAATCTTGATATATTATACACTAGTTTCGTTCAAAAAAATAAAATTAAATTGTGGGCTATTCGAAATGATACAAATATTTTCAGATCATTTATATATGTTACAGGGGAAGGTTATGATTGAGGTCCATGCAAAAATATTTCTGAAAATTAGATATTAAGAAGCATTTCGTAATGCAAGTTTCGGTATAAAAAATCATGATATATTATACACTAGATACGGTCAGAAAAATAAGATCAAATTGGGGACTATTCGAAATGATAAGAATATTTTCAGATCATTTATAAGGGATGGTTAGGATGGATGTCTTTACAAAAAAAGCATATGAAAATTAGATTCTATGAAACTTTTCGAAATTCAAGTTTCGGTCAAAAAATCATAGTATTTTATACACTAGTTTATCCTAGTTTAGGTCAAAAAATCAAATTAAATCGAGGTCTTCTCGAAATGATACGAAACTTTTCAGATCATATATATTTTTTAAGAGGGAAGGTTATGATGGAAGTCCATGCAAAATATCATCTGGAAATTAGATTCTATGAAACTTTTGGAAATGCAAGTTTCGTTCAAAAAATCATAGTATATTATACACAAGTTTATACTGATTTAGGTCAAAAAATAAAATTAAATCGAGGATTTCTCGAAATGATGCGAAACGTTTCAGATCATTTATATATTTTAAGAGGGAAGGTTATGATGGAAGTCCGTGCAAAAAATCATCTGGATATTATATTCTATGAAACTTTTCAAAATGAAAGTTTCGTTAAAAAAATCATAGTATTTTATACACTATTTTTATACTAATTTAGGTCCAAAAATCTAATTAAATCAAGGACAGTTCGAAATGATAACTTTTTGGAACATTTATACATATTTTACGGGGGAAGGTTATGATTGAAGTCCATGCAAAAATTTATCTAAAAATTATAGTTTCTGTCAAGAAAATCAAATTATATCGGGGTCTATTCGAAATGATACGAATATTTTTAGAACATTTATATATGTTACGAGGGAAGGTTATGATGGAAGTCCATGCAAAAAACAATCTTAAAATTAGATTCTATGAAACTTTTCGAAATGCATGTTTCGGTCAAAAAATCATATTATATTATACACTAGTTTATATTAGTTTCTATATAAAAAAACTATTACATTGAATTCTGTTCGAAATGCTACAAAACTTTTCAGATCATTTACATATTTTACAAGAGAAGGTTATGATTAAGGTCCATGCAAAAATATTTCTGAAAATTATATTTTATGAAGCATTTCGAAATGCAAGTTTCAGTTAAAAAATCGTGATATATTATACACTAGTTTCGTTCAAAAAAATCAAATTAAATTGTGGGCTATTTGAAATGATACGAATATTTTCAGATCATTTATATATGTTATAGGGGAAGGTTATGATTGAGGTCCATGCAAAAATATTTGTGAAAATTAGATTTTATGAAGCTTTTCGAAATGCTAGTTTCGGTATAAAAAATCATGATATATTATACACTAGATACGGTGAAAAAAATAAAATCAAATTGGGGGCTATTCTAAATGATAAGAATCTTTTCAGATCATTTATATATGTTACAAGGGATGGTTAGGATGGAAGTCTATAAAAAACAAACATCTGAAAATTAGATTCTATAAAACTTTTCGAAATGCATGTTTCGGTCAAAAAAACATAGTATATTATACACTAGTTTATATTAGTTCCGATAAAAAATTAAATTAAATTGAAGTCTCTTCGAAATGCTACAAAACTTTTCAGATCATTTATATATTTTACAGGGGAAGGTTATGATTGAGGTCCATGCAAAAATTTATCTAAAAATTATATTTTATGAAGCATTTCGAAATGCAAGTTTCAGTTAAAAAATCTTGATATATTATACACTAGTTTCGTTCAAAAAAATTAAATTAAATTGTGGGCTATTCGAAATGATACAAATATTTTCAGATCATTTATATATGTTACAGGGGAAGGTTATGATTGAGGTCCATGCAAAAATATTTCTGAAAATTAGATATTAAGAAGCATTTCGTAATGCAAGTTTCGGTATAAAAAATCATGATATATTATACACTAGATACGGTCAGAAAAATAAGATCAAATTGGGGACTATTCGAAATGATAAGAATATTTTCAGATCATTTATAAGGGATGGTTAGGATGGATGTCTTTACAAAAAAAGCATATGAAAATTAGATTCTATGAAACTTTTCGAAATTCAAGTTTCGGTCAAAAAATCATAGTATTTTATACACTAGTTTATCCTAGTTTAGGTCAAAAAATCAAATTAAATCGAGGTCTTCTCGAAATGATACGAAACTTTTCAGATCATATATATTTTTTAAGAGGGAAGGTTATGATGGAAGTCCATGCAAAATATCATCTGGAAATTAGATTCTATGAAACTTTTGGAAATGCAAGTTTCGTTCAAAAAATCATAGTATATTATACACAAGTTTATACTGATTTAGGTCAAAAAATAAAATTAAATCGAGGATTTCTCGAAATGATGCGAAACGTTTCAGATCATTTATATATTTTAAGAGGGAAGGTTATGATGGAAGTCCGTGCAAAAAATCATCTGGATATTATATTCTATGAAACTTTTCAAAATGAAAGTTTCGTTAAAAAAATCATAGTATTTTATACACTATTTTTATACTAATTTAGGTCCAAAAATCTAATTAAATCAAGGACAGTTCGAAATGATAACTTTTTGGAACATTTATACATATTTTACGGGGGAAGGTTATGATTGAAGTCCATGCAAAAATTTATCTAAAAATTATAGTTTCTGTCAAGAAAATCAAATTATATCGGGGTCTATTCGAAATGATACGAATATTTTTAGAACATTTATATATGTTACGAGGGAAGGTTATGATGGAAGTCCATGCAAAAAACAATCTTAAAATTAGATTCTATGAAACTTTTCGAAATGCATGTTTCGGTCAAAAAATCATATTATATTATACACTAGTTTATATTAGTTTCTATATAAAAAAACTATTACATTGAATTCTGTTCGAAATGCTACAAAACTTTTCAGATCATTTACATATTTTACAAGAGAAGGTTATGATTAAGGTCCATGCAAAAATATTTCTGAAAATTATATTTTATGAAGCATTTCGAAATGCAAGTTTCAGTTAAAAAATCGTGATATATTATACACTAGTTTCGTTCAAAAAAATCAAATTAAATTGTGGGCTATTTGAAATGATACGAATATTTTCAGATCATTTATATATGTTATAGGGGAAGGTTATGATTGAGGTCCATGCAAAAATATTTGTGAAAATTAGATTTTATGAAGCTTTTCGAAATGCTAGTTTCGGTATAAAAAATCATGATATATTATACACTAGATACGGTGAAAAAAATAAAATCAAATTGGGGGCTATTCTAAATGATAAGAATCTTTTCAGATCATTTATATATGTTACAAGGGATGGTTAGGATGGAAGTCTATAAAAAACAAACATCTGAAAATTAGATTCTATAAAACTTTTCGAAATGCATGTTTCGGTCAAAAAAACATAGTATATTATACACTAGTTTATATTAGTTCCGATAAAAAATTAAATTAAATTGAAGTCTCTTCGAAATGCTACAAAACTTTTCAGATCATTTATATATTTTACAGGGGAAGGTTATGATTGAGGTCCATGCAAAAATTTATCTAAAAATTATATTTTATGAAGCATTTCGAAATGCAAGTTTCAGTTAAAAAATCTTGATATATTATACACTAGTTTCGTTCAAAAAAATTAAATTAAATTGTGGGCTATTCGAAATGATACAAATATTTTCAGATCATTTATATATGTTACAGGGGAAGGTTATGATTGAGGTCCATGCAAAAATATTTCTGAAAATTAGATATTAAGAAGCATTTCGTTATGCAAGTTTCGGTATAAAAAATCATGATATATTATACACTAGATACGGTCAGAAAAATAAGATCAAATTGGGGACTATTCGAAATGATAAGAATATTTTCAGATCATTTATAAGGGATGGTTAGGATGGATGTCTTTACAAAAAAAGCATATGAAAATTAGATTCTATGAAACTTTTCGAAATTCAAGTTTCGGTCAAAAAATCATAGTATTTTATACACTAGTTTATCCTAGTTTAGGTCAAAAAATCAAATTAAATCGAGGTCTTCTCGAAATGATACGAAACTTTTCAGATCATATATATTTTTTAAGAGGGAAGGTTATGATGGAAGTCCATGCAAAATATCATCTGGAAATTAGATTCTATGAAACTTTTCGAAATGCAAGTTTCGTTCAAAAAATCATAGTATATTATACACAAGTTTATACTTATTTAGGTCAAAAAATAAAATTAAATCGAGGATTTCTCGAAATGATGCGAAACGTTTCAGATCATTTATATATTTTAAGAGGGAAGGTTATGATGGAAGTCTGTGCAAAAAATCATCTGGATATTATATTCTATGAAACTTTTCAAAATGAAAGTTTCGTTAAAAAAATCATAGTATTTTATACACTATTTTTATACTAATTTAGGTCCAAAAATCTAATTAAATCAAGGACAGTTCGAAATGATAACTTTTTGGAACATTTATACATATTTTACGGGGGAAGGTTATGATTGAAGTCCATGCAAAAATTTATCTAAAAATTATAGTTTCTGTCAAGAAAATCAAATTATATCGGGGTCTATTCGAAATGATACGAATATTTTTAGAACATTTATATATGTTACGAGGGAAGGTTATGATGGAAGTCCATGCAAAAAACAATCTTAAAATTAGATTCTATGAAACTTTTCGAAATGCATGTTTCGGTCAAAAAATCATATTATATTATACACTAGTTTATATTAGTTTCTATATAAAAAAACTATTACATTGAATTCTGTTCGAAATGCTACAAAACTTTTCAGATCATTTATATATTTTACAAGAGAAGGTTATGATTAAGGTCCATGCAAAAATATTTCTGAAAATTATATTTTATGAAGAATTTCGAAATGCAAGTTTCAGTTAAAAAATCGTGATATATTATACACTAGTTTCGTTCAAAAAAATCAAATTAAATTGTGGGCTATTTGAAATGATACGAATATTTTCAGATCATTTATATATGTTATAGGGGAAGCTTATGATTGAGGTCCATGCAAAAATATTTGTGAAAATTAGATTTTATGAAGCTTTTCGAAATGCTAGTTTCGGTATAAAAAATCATGATATATTATACACTAGATACGGTGAAAAAAATAAAAATCAAATTGGGGGCTATTCTAAATGATAAGAATCTTTTCAGATCATTTATATATGTTACAAGGGATGGTTAGGATGGAAGTCTATAAAAAACAAACATCTAAAAATTAGATTCTATGCAACTTTTCGAAATGCATGTTTCGGTCAAAAAAACATAGTATATTATACACTAGTTTATACTAGTTTATACTAGTTTAGGTCAAAAAATCAAATTAAATTGAGGTCTTCTCGAAATGATACGAAACTTTTCAGATCATATATATATTTTAAGAGGGAAGGTTATGATGGAAGTCCATGCAAAATATCATCTGGAAATTAGATTCTATGAAACTTTTTGAAATGCAAGTTTCGTTCAAAAAATCATAGTATATTATACATAAGTTTATACTAATTTAGGTCAAAAAATAAAATTAAATCGAGGATTTCTTGAAATGATGTGAAACGTTTCAGATCATTTATACATTTTAAGAAGGAAGGTTATGATGGAAGTCCGTGCAAAAAATCATCTGGAAATTATATTCTATGAAACTTTTCAAAATGAAAGTTTCGTTAAAAACATCATAGTATTTTATCCACTATTTTATACTAATTTAGGTCCAAAAATCTAATTAAATCAAGGACAGTTCGAAATGATAACTTTTCGGAACATTTATACATATTTTAAGTGGGAAGGTTATGATTATAATCCTTGAAAAAATTTATCTAAAAATTATATTTAATGAAACTTTTCGAAATGCATGCTTCGGTCAAAAAATCATGATTTATTTTACACTAGTTTCGCTCAAAAAAATCAAATTAAAACGGGGTCTATTCGAAATGATACGAATATTATCAGAACATTTATATATGTTTCGAGGGAAGGTTATGATGGAAGTCCAAGCTAAAAACAATTTTTAAATTAGATTCTATGTAACTTTTCGAAAGTCATGTTTCGGTAAAAAAATCATAGTATATTATACACTAGTTTATATTAGTTTCGATAAAAAATTATATTAAATTGAAGTCTGTTCGAAATGCTACAAAACTTTTCAGATCATTTATATATTTTACAGGGGAAGGTTATGATTGAGGTCCATGCAAAAATATTTCTGAAAATTATATTTTATGAAGCATTTCGAAATGCAAGTTTCGGTTAAAAAATCTTGATAAATTATACACTACTTTCTTTCAAAAAAATAAAATTAAATTGTGGGCTATTCGAAATGATACAAATATTTTCAGATCATTTATATATGTTACAGGGGAAGGTTATGATTGAGGTCCATGAAAAAATATTTCTGAAAATTAGATTTTATGAAGCATTTTGTAATGCAAGTTTCGGTATAAAAAATCATGATATATTATACACTAGATACGGTCAAAAAAATAAGATCAAATTGGAGACTATTCGAAATGATAAGAATCTTTTCAGATCATTTATAAGGGATGGTTAGGATGGATGTCTTTACAAAAAAAGCATCTGAAAATTAGATTCTATGAAAATTTTCGAAATTCAAGTTTCGGTCAAAAATAATCATAGTATATTATACACTAGTTTATACTAGTTTAGGTCAAAAAATCAAATTAAATCGAGGTCTTCTCGAAATGATACGAAACTTTTCAGATCATATATATATATATTTTAAGAGGGAAGGTTATGATGGAAGTCCATGCAAAATATCATCTGGAAATTAGATTCTATGAAACTTTTTTAAATGCAAGTTTCTGTCAAAAAATCATAGTATATTATACACAAGTTTATACTGATTTAGGTCAAAAAATAAAATTAAATCGAGGATTTCACGAAATGATGTGAAACGTTTCAGATCATTTATATATTTTAAGAGGGAATGTTATGATGGAAGTCCGTGCAAAAAATCATTTGGAAATTATATTCTATGAAACTTTTCAAAATGAAAGTTTCGTTAAAAAAATCATAGTCTCTTATACACTATTTTTATACTAATTTAGGTCCAAAAATCTAATTAAATCATGGGCAGTTTGAAATGATAACTTTTCGAAACATTTATACATATTTTATGTGGGAAGGTTATGATTATAATCCTTGAAAAAATTTATCTAAAAATAATATTTAATGAAACTTTTGGAAATGCATGCTTCGGTTAAAAAATCATGATATGTTTTACACTAGTTTCGGTCAAAAAAATCAAATTAAAACGGGGTCTATTCGAAATGATACGAATATTATCAGAACATTTATATATGTTACGGGGAAGGTTATGATTGAGGTCCATGCAAAAATATTTCTGAAAATTAGATTTTATGAAGCATTTCGTAATGCAAGTTTCGGTATAAAAAATCATGATATATTATACACTAGATACGGTCAAAAAAATAAGATCAAATTGGGGACTATTCGAAATGATAAGAATCTTTTCAGATCATTTATAAGGGATGGTTAGGATGGATGTCTTTACAAAAAAAACATCTGAAAATTAGATTCTATGAAAATTTTCGAAATTCAAGTTTCGGTCAAAAATAATCATAGTATATTATACACTAGTTTATACTAGTTTAGGTCAAAAAATCAAATTAAATCGAGGTCTTCTCGAAATGATACGAAACTTTTCAGATCATATATATATATTTTAAGAGGGAAGGTTATGATGGAAGTCCATGCAAAATATCATCTGGAAATTAGATTCTATGAAACTTTTTGAAATGCAAGTTTCGTTCAAAAAATCATAGTATATTATACACAAGTTTATACTGATTTAGGTCAAAAAATAAAATTAAATCGAGGATTTCTCGAAATGATGCGAAACGTTTCAGATCATTTATATATTTTAAGAGGGAAGGTTATGATGGAAGTCCGTGCAAAAAATCATCTGGATATTATATTCTATGAAACTTTTCAAAATGAAAGTTTCGTTAAAAAAATCATAGTATTTTATACACTATTTTTATACTAATTTAGGTCCAAAAATCTAATTAAATCAAGCTTCGGTCAAAAAATCATGATATATTATACACTAGTTTCTGTCAAAAAAATCAAATTAAATCGGGGTCTATTCGAAATGATACGAATATTTTTAGAACATTTATATATGTTACGAGGGAAGGTTATGATGGAAGTCCAAGCTAAAAACAATTTTTAAATAAGATTCTATGTAACTTTTCGAAAGTCATGTTTCGGTAAAAAAATCATAGTATATTATACACTAGTTTATATTAGTTTCGATAAAAAATTATATTAAATTGAAGTCTGTTCGAAATGCTACAAAACTTTTCAGATCATTTATATATTTTACAGGGGAAGGTTATGATTGAGGTCCATGCAAAAATATTTCTGAAAATTATATTTTATGAAGCATTTCGAAATGCAAGTTTCGGTTAAAAAATCTTGATATATTATACACTACTTTCGTTCAAAAAAATAAAATTAAATTGTGGGCTATTCGAAATGATACAAATATTTTCAGATCATTTATGATTATAATCCTTGAAAAAATTTATCTAAAAATAATATTTAATGAAACTTTTGGAAATGCATGCTTCGGTTAAAAAATCATGATATGTTTTACACTAGTTTCGGTCAAAAAAATCAAATTAAAACGGGGTCTATTCGAAATGATACGAATATTATCAGAACATTTATATATGTTACGGGGAAGGTTATGATTGAGGTCCATGCAAAAATATTTCTGAAAATTAGATTTTATGAAGCATTTCGTAATGCAAGTTTCGGTATAAAAAATCATGATATATTATACACTAGATACGGTCAAAAAAATAAGATCAAATTGGGGACTATTCGAAATGATAAGAATCTTTTCAGATCATTTATAAGGGATGGTTAGGATGGATGTCTTTACAAAAAAAGCATCTGAAAATTAGATTCTTTGAAACTTTTTGAAATTCAAGTTTCGGTCAAAAAATCATAGTATATTATACACAAGTTTATACTAATTTAGGTCAAAAAATCAAATTAAATCGAGGTCTTCTCGAAATGATACGAAACTTTTCAGATCATATATATATTTTAAGAGGGAGGTTATGATGGAAGTCCATGCAAAATATCATCTGGAAATTAGATTCTATGAAACTTTTCGAAATGCAAGTTTCAGTCAAAAAATCATAGTATATTATACACAAGTTTATACTAATTTAGGTCAAAAAATAAAATAAAATCGAGGTTTTCTCAAAATGATATGAAACATTTCAGATCATTTATATATTTTACGTGGGAAGGTTATGATGGAAGTCCATGCAAAAAATAATCTGGAAACTAGATTCAATGAAACTTTACGAAATGCAAGTTTCGATCAAAAAATCATAGTATATTATACACTAGTTTATACTAGTTTAGGTCAAAAAATCTAATTAAATTGTATTTAATGAAACTTTTCGAAAAGCAAGTTTTGGTCAAACAATCATGATATATTATACACTAGTTTCTGTCAAGAAAATCAAATTAAATCAGGGTCTATTCGAAATGATACAAATATTTTTAGAACATTTATATATGTTACGAGGGAAGGTTATGATGGAAGTCCATGCAAAAAACAATCTTAAAATTAGATTCTTTGAAACTTTTCGAAATGCATGTCTCGGTCAAAAAATCATATTATATTATACACTAGTTTATATTAGTTTCTATAAAAAAAAATTATTAAATTGAATTCTGTTCGAAATGCTACAAAACATTTCAGATCATTTATATATTTTACAAGGGAAGGTTATGATTGAGGTCCATGCAAAAATATTTCTGAAAATTATATTTTATGAAGCATTTCGAAATGCAAGTTTCAGTTAAAAAATCGTAATATATTATACACTAGTTTCGTTCAAAAAAATCAAATTAAATTGTGGGCTATTTGAAATGATACGAATATTTTCAGATCATTTATATATGTTACAGGGGAAGGTTATGATTGAGGTCCATGCAAAAATATTTCTGAAAATTAGATTTTATGAAGCTTTTCGAAATGCTAGTTTCGGTATAAAAAATCATGATTTATTATACACTAGATACGGTCAAAAAAATAAAATCAAATTGGGGGCTATTCGAAATGATACTAATCTTTTCAGATCATTTATATATGTTACAAGGGATGGTTAGGATGGATGTCGTTAAAAAAAACATCTGAAAATTAGATTCTATGAAACTTTTCGAAATGCAAGTTTCGGTCAAAAAATCATAGTATATTATACACAAGTTTATGATGGAAGTCCATGCAAAATATCATCTGGAAATTAGATTCTATGAAACTTTTCGAAATGCAAGTTTCGGTTAAAAAATCATAATATATTATACACAAGTTTATACTAATTTAGGTCAAAAAATAAAATTAAATCGAGGATTTCTCGAAATGATACGAAACGTTTCAGATCATTTATATATTTTACGAGGGAAGGTTATGATGAAAGAATATGCAAAAAATATTCTGGAAATTATATTCTATGAAACTTTTCGAAATGCAAGTTTCGGTCAAAAAATCATAGTATATTATACACTAGTTTATACTAGTTTAGGTCAAAAAATCTAATTAAATCGAGGACTGTTCGAAATGATTACTTTTCAGATCATTTATATATTTTTACGGGGGAAGGTTATGATTGAAGTCCATGCAAAAATTTATCTAAAAATTATAATAAATGAAACTTTTCGAAATGCAAGCTTCGGTCAAAAAATCATGATATATTATACACTAGTTTCGGTCAAAAAAATCAAATTAAATCGGGGTCTATTTGAAATAATACGAATATTATTGGAACATTTATATATGTTACGAGGGAAGTTTATGATGGAAGTCCATGCTAAAAACAATTTTAAAATTAGATTCTATGAAACTTTTCGAAAGGCATGTTTCGGTTTAAAAATCATAGTATATTATACACTAGTTTATATTAGTTTCAATAAAAAAATAAATTAAATTGAAGTCTGTTCGAAATACTACAAAACTTTTCAGATCACTTATATATTTTTTAAGGGGGAAGGTTATGATTGAAGTCCATGCAAAAAAATTTTTGAAGATTATAATTAATGAAATTTTTCGAAATGCAAGCTTCGGTCAAACAATAATGATATATTATACACTAGTTTCATTCAAAAAAATCAAATTAAATTGTGGGCTATTCGAAATGATACGAATATTTTCAGATCATTTATATATGTTTCAGGGGAAGGTTATGATTGAGGTCCATGCAAAAATATTTCTGAAAATTAGTTTTTATGAAGCTTTTCGAAATACAAGTTTCGATATAAAAAAACCATGAAATATTATACACTAGATACGGTCAAAAAAATAAAATCAAATTGGGAGCTATTCAAAATGATAAGTGTCTTTTCAGATCATTTATATATGTTACAAGGGATGGTTAGGATGGATGTCTTTACAAAAAAAAACATATGAAAATTAGATTCTATGAAACTTTTCGAAATGCAAGTTTCTGTCAAAAAATCATAGTATATTATACACAAGTTTATACTAATTTAGGTCAAAAAAATCAAATTAAAACGAGGTCTTCTCGAAATGATACGAAACTTTTCAGATCATTTATATATTTTAAGAGGGAAGGTTATGATGGAAGTCCATGTAAAATATCATCTGTAAATTAGATTCTATGAAACTTTTCGAAATGCAAGTTTCGATCAAAAAATCATAGTATATTATACACTAGTTTATATTAGTTTAGGTAAAAAATCTAATTAAATGGAGGACTGTTCGAAATGATACGAAACATTTCAGATCATTTATATATTTTACGAGGGAAGGTTATGATGGAAGTCTATGCAAAAAATAATCTGGAAATTAGATTCTATGAAACTTTTCAAAATGCAAGTTTCGGTCAAAAAATCATAGTATATTATACACTAGTTTATACTAGTTTATGTCAAAAAATCTAATTAAATCGAGGACTGTTCGAAATGATAACTTTTCAGATCATTTATATATTTTTACGGGGGAAGGTTATGATTGAAGTCCATGCAAAAATTTATCTAAAAATTATAATTAATGAAACTTTTCGAAATGCAAGCTTCGGTCAAAAAATCATGATATATTATACACTAGTTTCGGTCAAAAAAATCAAATTAAATCGGGGTCTATTCGAAATAATACGAATATTATCAGAACATTTATATATGTTACGAGGGAAGGTTATGATGGAAGTCAATGCTAAAAACAATTTTAAAATTAGATTCTATGAAACTTTTCGAAAGGCATGTTTCGGTAAAAAAATCATAGTATATTATACACTAGTTTATATTAATTTCGATAAAAAAAAGTTAAATTAAATTGAAGTCTGTTCGAAATGCTACAAAACTTTTCATATCATTTATATATTTTACCTGGGAAGGTTATGATTGAGGTCCATGCAAAAAGTTATCTAAAAATTATATTTAATGAAACTTTTCGACATGCATGCTTCGGTCAAAAAATCATGATATATTATAGACTAGTTTCGGTAAAAAAAAAATCAAATTAAACCGGGTTCTATTCGAAATAATACGAATATTATCAGAACATTTATATATGTTACAGGGGAAGGTTATGATGGAGGTCCATGCAAAAATATTTCTGAAAATTAGAATTTATGAAGCTTTCCGAAATACATGTTTCGGTATAAAAAACCATGAAATATTATACACTAGATACGGTCAAAAAAATAAAATCAAATTCGGGGCTATTCGAAATGATACGAATCTTTTCAGATCATTTATATATGTTACAAGGGATGGTTAGGATGGATGTCTTTACAAAAAAAAAACATCTGAAAATTAGATTCTATGAAATTTTTCGAAAAGCAGGTATCGGTCAAAAAATCATAGTATATTATACACAAGTTTATACTAATTTAGTTCAAAAAAACAAATTAAATCGAGGTCTTCTCGAAATTATACTAAACTTTTCAGATCATATATATATTTTAAGAGGGAAGGTTATGATGTAAGTCCATGCAAAATATCATCTGGAAATTAGATTCTATGAAACTTTTCGAAATGGAAGTTACGGTTAAAAAATCATAGTATATTATACACAAGTTTATAATAATTTAGGTCAAAAATTAAAATTAAATCGAGGATTTCTCGAAATGATACGAAACGTTTCAGATCATTTATATATTTTACGAGGGGAGGTTATGATGGAAGTCTATGCAAAAAATATTCTGGAAATTAGATTCTATGAAACTTTTCGAAATGCAAATTTCGGTCAAAAAATCATAGTATATTATACACTAGTTTATATTAGTTTAGGTCAAAAAATCTAATTAAATCGAGGACTGTTCGAAATGATAACTTTTCAGATCATTTATATATTTTTTACGGGGGAAGGTTATGAATGAAGTCCATGAAAAAATTTATCTAAAAATTATAATTAATGAAACTTTTCGAAATGCAAGCTTCGGTCAAAAAATCATGATATATTATACACTAGTTTCGGTCAAAAAAATCAAATTAAATCGGGGTCTATTCATAATAATACGAATATTATCAGAACATTTATATATGTTACGAGGGAAGGTTATGATGGAAGTCAATGCTAAAAACAATTTTAAAATTAGATTCTATGAAACTTTTCGAAAGGCATGTTTCGGTAAAAAAAATCAAAGTATATTATACACTAGTTTATATTAATTTCGATAAAAAAATTAAATTAAATTGAAGTCTGTTCGACATGCTACAAAACTTTTCAGATCATTTATATATTTTACAGGGGAAGGTTATGATTGAGCTCCATGCAAATATGTTTCTGAAAATTATATTTTATGAAGCATTTCGAAATGCAAGTTTCGGTTAAAAAATCATGATATATTATACACTAGTTTCGTTAAAAAAAATCAAATTAAATTGTGGGCTATTTGAAATGATATGAATATTTTTAGATCATTTATATATGTTACAGGGGAAGGTTATGATTGAGGTCCATGCAAAAATATTTCTGAAAATTAGATTTTATGAAGCTTTTCGAAATACAAGTTTCGGTATTAAAAACCATGAAATATTATACACTAGATACGGTCAAAAAAATAAAATCAAATTCAGGGCTATTCGAAATAATACGAATCTTTTCAGATCATTTATATATGTTACAAGGGATGGTTAGGATGGATGTCTTTAAAAAAAAACATCTGAAAATTAGATTCTATGAAACTTTTCGAAAAGCAGGTATCGGTCAAAAAATCATAGTATATTATACACAAGTTTATACTAATTTAGGTCAAAAAATCAAATTAAATCGAGGTCTTCTCGAAATGATACGAAACTTTTCAGATCATATATATATTTTAAGAGGGAAGGTTAAGATGGAAGTCCATGCAAAATATCATCTGGAAATTAGATTCTATGAAACTTTTCGAAATGCAAGTTACGGTTAAAAAATCATAGTATATTATACACAAGTTTATACTAATTTAGGTCCAAAAAAAAAATTAAATCGAGGATTTCTCGAAATGATACGAAACATTTCAGATCATTTATATATTTTACGAGGGAAGGTTATGATGGAAGTCTATGCAAAAAATAATCTGGAAATTAGATTCTATGAAACTTTTCAAAATGCAAGTTTCGGTCAAAAAATCATAGTATATTATACACTAGTTTATACTAGTTTATGTCAAAAAATCTAATTAAATCGAGGACTGTTCGAAATGATAACTTTTCAGATCATTTATATATTTTTACGGGGGAAGGTTATGATTGAAGTCCATGCAAAAATTTATCTAAAAATTATAATTAATGAAACTTTTCGAAATGCAAGCTTCGGTCAAAAAATCATGATATATTATACACTAGTTTCGGTCAAAAAAATCAAATTAAATCGGGGTCTATTCAAAATAATACGTATATTATCAGAACATTTATATATGTTATGAGGGAAGGTTATGATGGAAGTCAATGCTAAAAACAATTTTAAGTTTAGATTATATGAAACTTTTCGAAAGGCATGTTTCGGTAAAAAAATCATAGTATATTATACACTAGTTTATATTAATTTCGATAAAAAAAATTAAATTTTATTGAAGTCTGTTCGAAATGCTAAAAAACTTTTCAGATAATTTATATATTTTACAGGGGAAGGTTATGATTGAGGTCCATGCAAAAATTTATCTAAAAATTATAATTAATGAAACTTTTCGAAATGCAAGCTTCGGTCAAAAAATCATGATATATTATAAACTAGTTTTGTTCAAAAAAATCAAATTAAATTGTGGGCTATTTGAAATGATACGAATATTTTCAGATCATTTATATATGTTACAGGGGAAGGTTATGATTGAGGTCCATGCAAAAATATTTCTGAAAATTAGATTTTATGAAGCTTTTCAAAATACAAGTTTCGGTATTAAAAACCATGAAATATTATACACTAGATACGGTCAAAAAAATAAAATCAAATTCGGGGCTATTCGAAATAATACGAATCTTTTCAGATCATTTATATATGTTACAAGGGATGGTTAGGATGGATGTCTTTACAAAAAAAACATCTGAAAATTAGATTCTATGAAACTTTTCGAAAAGCAGGTATCGGTCAAAAAATCATAGTATATTATACACAAGTTTATACTAATTTAGGTCAAAAAATCAAATTAAATTGAGGTCTTCTCGAAATGATACGAAACTTTTCAGATCATATATATATTTTAAGAGGGAAGGTTAAGATGGAAGTCCATGCAAAATATCATCTGGAAATTAGATTCTATGAAACTTTTCGAAATGCAAGTTTCGGTTAAAAAATCATAGTATATTATACACAAGTTTATACTAATTTAGGTCAAAAAATAAAATTAAATCGAGGATTTCTCGAAATGATACGAAACATTTCAGATCATTTATATATTTTACGAGGGAAGGTTATGATGGAAGTCTATGCAAAAAATAATCTAGAAATTAGATTCTATGAAACTTTTCAAAATGCAAGTTTCGGTCAAAAAATCATAGTATATTATACACTAGTTTATACTAGTTTATGTCATAAAATCTAATTAAATCGAGGACTGTTCGAAATGATAACTTTTCAGATCATTTATATATTTTTACGGGGGAAGGTTATGATTGAAGTCCATGCAAAAATTTATCTAAAAATTATAATTAATGAAACTTTTCGAAATGCAAGCTTCGGTCAAAAAATCATGATATATTATACACTAGTTTCGGTCAAAAAAATCAAATTAAATCGGGGTCTATTCGAAATAATACGAATATTATCAGAACATTTATATATGTTACGAGGGAAGGTTATGATGGAAGTCAATGCTAAAAACAATTTTAAAATTAGATTCTATGAAACTTTTCGAAAGGCATGTTTCGGTAAAAAAATCATAGTATATTATACACTAGTTTATATTAATTTCGATAAAAAAAAGTTAAATTAAATTGAAGTCTGTTCGAAATGCTACAAAACTTTTCATATCATTTATATATTTTACCTGGGAAGGTTATGATTGAGGTCCATGCAAAAATTTATCTAAAAATTATATTTAATGAAACTTTTCGACATGCATGCTTCGGTCAAAAAATCATGATATATTATAGACTAGTTTCGGTAAAAAAAAAATCAAATTAAACCGGGTGCTATTCGAAATAATACGAATATTATCAGAACATTTATATATGTTACAGGGGAAGGTTATGATGGAGGTCCATGCAAAAATATTTCTGAAAATTAGAATTTATGAAGCTTTCCGAAATATAAGTTTCGGTATAAAAAACCATGAAATATTATACACTAGATACGGTCAAAAAAATAAAATCAAATTCGGGGCTATTCGAAATGATACGAATCTTTTCAGATAATTTATATATGTTACAAGGGATGGTTAGGATGGATGTCTTTACAAAAAAAAACATCTGAAAATTAGATTCTTTGAAATTTTTCGAAAAGCAGGTATCGGTCAAAAAATCATAGTATATTATACACAAGTTTATACTAATTTAGTTCAAAAAATCAAATTAAATCGAGGTCTTCTCGAAATTATACTAAACTTTTCAGATCATATATATATTTTAAGAGGGAAGGTTATGATGGAAGTCTATGCAAAATATCATCTGGAAATTAGATTCTATGAAACTTTTCGAAATGGAAGTTACGGTTAAAAAATCATAGTATATTATACACAAGTTTATAATAATTTAGGTCAAAAATTAAAATTAAATCGAGGATTTCTCGAAATGATACGAAACGTTTCAGATCATTTATATATTTTACGAGGGGAGGTTATGATGGAAGTCTATGCAAAAAATATTCTGGAAATTAGATTCTATGAAACTTTTCGAAATGCAAGTTTCGGTCAAAAAATCATAGTATATTATACACTAGTTTATACTAGTTTAGGTCAAAAAATCTAATTAAATCGAGGACTGTTCGAAATGATAACTTTTCAGATCATTTATATATTTTTTACGGGGGAAGGTTATGAATGAAGTCCATGAAAAAATTTATCTAAAAATTATAATTAATGAAACTTTTCGAAATGCAAGCTTCGGTCAAAAAATCATGATATATTATACACTAGTTTCGGTCAAAAAAATCAAATTAAATCGGGGTCTATTCATAATAATACGAATATTATCAGAACATTTATATATGTTACGAGGGAAGGTTATGATGGAAGTCAATGCTAAAAACAATTTTAAAATTAGATTCTATGAAACTTTTCGAAAGGCATGTTTCGGTAAAAAAAATCATAGTATATTATACACTAGTTTATATTAATTTCGATAAAAAAAATTAAATTAAATTGAAGTCTGTTCGACATGATACAAAACTTTTCAGATCATTTATATATTTTACAGGGGAAGGTTATGATTGAGCTCCATGCAAATATGTTTCTGAAAATTATATTTTATGAAGCATTTCGAAATGCAAGTTTCGGTTAAAAAATCATGATATATTATACACTAGTTTCGTTAAAAAAAATCAAATTAAATTGTGGGCTATTTGAAATGATATGAATATTTTCAGATCATTTATATATGTTACAGGGGAAGGTTATGATTGAGGTCCATGCAAATATATTTCTGAAAATTAGATTTTATGAAGCTTTACGAAATACAAGTTTCGGTATAAAAAACCATGAAATATTATACACTAGATACGGTCAAAAAAATAAAATCAAATTCGGGGCTATTCGAAATGATACGAATCTTTTCAGATCATTTATATATGTTATTAGGGATTGTTAGGATGGATGTCTTTACAAAAAAAACATCTGAAAATTAGATTCTATGAAACTTTTCGAAAAGCAGGTATCAGTCAAAAAATCATAGTATATTATACACAAGTTTATACTAATTTAGTTCAAAAAATCAAATTAAATCGAGGTCTTCTCGAAATGATACGAAACTTTTCAGATCATATATATATTTTAAGAGGGAAGGTTATTGATCATATCTGGAGATCAGGATCCGATACGGCAGGTTTTGAGAGTTGTTGAAAGACGGTCGGTGAGGATAGAAAGAGGATGTCCCTGCAAGGCACTCCGATGCTAAAGTATGTAACCGAGCAAAGAGTAAGCAAGTACGAGAATTAAGGTCAGAGAATTGAAAACCTGACCCTCTCAAATGAGAGGGTTTATATAAGAGGCTAAGTGGAAGATTATTGGTCCATATTGTGGGGCGCGGATCGAGGAATCCGTAAAAATAGGTAACGGTCAAAACTAGTCGTTGGAGAACTTTGTCTTGGTCGGTATAGTTTTGGTCTACAGAGACCACTATTCTTCATTCTGCTCGACGTCGAGTGCCCTTACCAAGTTGGTTTGCTTGGCTCAATTATGGGAATTGGGCCAGTCCAGAACAGGAGCCCCCCAAGTCATTGCTCGTGCGGAAGAGCAGTGACTTAGTAATGATTTCGTGCTCGAGGACGGGCAGTGTCAAGGCTAGGAATTTCATGTTGCCGACCTTCGAGGGACGAGCAGTTGGTACGTTGCTCGACGGGAGAATGTGAAACGAAAATCTGGAATATTTAGGGATTCACGCTTATTAATGATTTGACGGCTAGCCTAGGGGCTAGCGTGTAGGGGTCACGCGTTCTTGCACGTGTTTTCCCTCTTATAAATAGGGTTTCCAGGCTCCATTTTTAACTTTTCGCTTCATCTTCTTCTCCGACGCCTTGCTCGTTCAACTGCCACCGCTCCCAGCCGTCGACCACCGTATCCCACTGTCGACCACCGTTTCCAGAACCTTCATCTTCTGCAAAATGTCTTCCCAAGCACAAGGTACGGTTCCTTTTCGCCGTTTTCGGTGGTTATAGGTTAGATATCATAGAAATGCATGTGGTTTAGGATAGTTTTAACGGTAGTCTTAGATTTAGAACCGGTAAACTTTAGAACTTTTGCCATCGTTGTTGGTCGGCTGCAAACCCTAACTCATGGTCGACACAGGTGTTGGTCGACCTTGACTTGGGATTTGACAAGTACTTATGTTAGATCCCGTAACTCATGACGTTGGGCGTAAGCCATCGCTCCGAGCGATGGTCAGCCAGGGCTACAGCTCGGGACCCAGTCCCTGAGCTGATGCTCGCCCTTTCACTTGTCGAGCGGTGGAAGGGTGGATTTGATATTCTTAATCGAATTCACTGACGCCTTTCCTCTACTTTTCAGGTGAAAATTCGCTTATGGATCCGTTAGACGTGTCCTCGGAAGAGACGTCCTCGGAAGATTCAAGATCTTCTGCGTCGGTCCCCTCTAGTTCTGGGAGTTCCTCGGGAGATTCGGGCGCGAGCACTACAGAAGAGGGAGTGTAACGCCCCGAAAATCTAAATTTAATTATTTAATTAATTTAGAAAAATTTGGAGAGTTTGGATTATTTTGAGAATTTTGGAGAAAATGAGTATTTTTATATAATAAGGATAAATAGTGTTTTATTATACTATTTTATTTTTATTATTAAAAATATATTAAAGAAAAGGGTAAGATGGTCCTTTTGTGAAATCATGAGGGTAATATGGGAAAAGGCTAAACTGGGATATTATAGCCAAAGAAGAGAATACGATCAGTTTTCTCATTTTTGGTTGTTTCTATCGTGTTTTGGAAGTGCTCTGAAGAAAGAGAAGCTCAGAGTCAGGAGGTTGTGGAAAACCCAAGAGAAGCGTGTAAAGCGGCGAAATTCTCTAAGGTATGGGGAGTTTTCATAATCTATGATAAATGTATAGGAATTGGAATACGAATGGATTAGGATGGTATGAATTTTAGGAGTTTTGGGGTTTTGAGTTAGGTTGAGTTTTAGGAGAAATCTTGATGAATTAGAGCGATTAGAATGAGTTATAATCGTATATTTGTCTGTATAATTGTCGTCTGGATGTTGTTGAGGTTTAATTGATGTTTTTGAATGGTTTTTGGGTGTTATGATGTGAAATCCGTAATGGGGTTTGGGAGTTTTGGAAATTAGAACAGTCTGTAATTGTGTAGCAGAAGACTGCTGAAACGCGTGCGTTAACCGGTTAACGCTTTGGTTAACCATTGGAAATTTTGAGGTATTTTCTAAAATTACGCAGGCGTTAACCGGTTAATGCTTTGGTTAACCGGTTAACACTGTTGGAATGACAAATTTTAATTCTTTGAAAATTCATATCTTTTAAACCGTAAGTCCGATTCACATTCCGTTTGAAGCGTCGGAAAGAGTACAAACTGAACTTTATTTTGATGAATAGAAATGAGAAAAATGCAATAGTTTTTGATAAATAAATTTGTGAAATAACCTTATAATTACCTTATAAATTACCGGGTACGGGTTAATTCTTGATGTGTCAGAGTGGTTAGAAAACCAGTGTTCAGGGTGTAATGTCATGATGATATATATGAATATTTGATGGTTGTTTTGCTGATTGAAATGAATGATGCGAATTGTTTTGATGAATTTTTCGATGTAGCATATCATTGCATTTCATAACATTCACGATGGGGCTTCGGCCTATTTATTTGCTTCAATCCCATTGTGTGGATTGAAGTGTCTCGATGATTATGGTGTGCTCCCTTGTGGAGGGTTGATGGTCATGTATCCATCTCACGATGAAAATGGTACCACATGCATATTGCATATCAGGATGTAGAATTGCATATTCTGAATGAATTTCATGACTGTGTTGGTGTTGATTGATTTCATGATAGTGTTGTGGTTGATGCTGAATTTTGTAGTTGACGATGTCATGATATGTGTACTAATTTATTTATGATTCTATATTCTTATAAATTTATGATTTATTATGATTACTCACCCTGCCTACTTGGAAATGTTGCCTCTTTCGTGGGTAACTTGCAGATGTCGAAGAATAGTCCTGCAGTGCAATAGGAGTAATGCATGAGTCTCGGAGCATGCTTTAGTGCCCCTTAGGAGTGGTTCTGGTTATGTGTCCTGCTCTGTGTCATGTAACACTGGGATGGGTTTCTTTTGTTAAACTGTTTTCAATATGTTGTTATCTGGATAATATTATCCATTTTATGATGTTAAATTCAGGATGGTGAAAATGATTTTTATGAAGTTTTGAATAATGAAGTTAAACTTCGCTGTGAAATGATTTATGGTATTTTGATGTGGATTAACCCGTGTTACGGGACAATACACTGTTGGTGTTTATTTATGATGAAAATGTGATACCCTTTTTGATGATTACTCTGATAGTATTTAAATATTATGTTTTGGGTAGAAGGGTGTTACATTAGTGGTATCAAAGCAGGTTGGTCTGTCCGGCCAAGTCTTGTTGTTGTTAGTCCGTTGTCAAGTCATTATTTATTTAATGATTATTCTCTTCTGATGTGGTAAGTGTTGTGCAGAATGGCTGGAAACAACTCGCGTGCTCTCGCTGATGCTATTGTAGATCTTGCTCAGACTGCTGCTCGAAACAATGCGCATGATGAGTTTCGTGCATTGGAGAAATTCCAGAGGAATAATCCACCTGTGTTTGAAGGAACTTATGACCCGTCGAGTGCACAGAAGTGGCTCAAGGCAATTGAGAAGATTTTCAGAGTGATGGCGTGTGCTGACGCGCAGAAAGTTCAATTCGGAACTCATATGTTGTCTGAGGAAGCTGAAGGCTGGTGGGATAATACTCGTCAGCGTCTCGAGGATGAAGTTGTTGTGGCGACTTGGACTGTGTTTAAGGCGGAGTTCCTTAAGAAGTATTTTCCGGAAGATGCTCGTGGTAAGTTGGAGATAGAATTCCTTGAGCTGAATCAAGGAAACATGACAGTGGCAGAGTATGCTGCCAAATTTAAAAGGCTGGTGAAGTTTTGTCCTCACTACAACAGGGCAGATGCTGAACTTTCCAAGTGCCTTAAGTTGAGAATGGGCTGAGACCTGAAATTAAGCAGGGAATTGGATGCCAACAAATTCGCAAGTATGCAGAGTTGGTGGATAAGAGCCGTATTTATGATGAGGACGGCCGAGCTCGGTCAGCTCACTATAAACAGCTGAGCGAGAAGAAAGACAAGAGTCAGTATAGAGGAAAACCTTATGTGACTACTGGTGATAAGGGGAAGCAGAAGGCATATGTTGAGAAGAAGCAAAGTAGGGGAGCTGCTAATGTACCTGTTAAGTGTTACAAGTGTGGAGAGGCAGGTCATAAGGCCGATGTGTGTACCACCAGAGTTATGAAATGTTACCGTTGTGGCAAGCTTGGGCATAAGGTGAGTGATTGTCCTAATGAAGGCCCAACCTGTTACAATTGTGGTGAACAGGGGCATATCAGCACCCAATGCCAGAAACCAAAGAAGAATGCTGCTACTGCTCAGAATGCTGGAAGAGTTTTTGCATTAGCTGGTTCAGAAGCTCCAAAGAAAGACAACTTGATCAGAGGTACCTGTTTTATTAATAATATTGAGTTGATTACTATTATTGACACTGGAGCTACACATTCATTTATTTCTCTTGAGTGTGCTAATAGATTGGGTTTAAAGTTGTCTAATATGAATGGTAATATGATAATAGAGACTCCTGCTAATGGTTTTGTGACTACCATGCTTGTCTTTTTGAAATGTCCTTTGACAATTTTCGAGAAGAATTTTGTGATGGATTTGGTGAGCCTACCATTACACCAAATCGATGTTATCCTTGGTATGAACTGGTTGGAATTCAATTATGTTCATATTAACTGTTATAGTAAGACGGTGCAGTTCCCTGATTTGAGCGGGAATGGTGAGTTGATGTTTTTATCTGTTAAGCAAGTGGATGAACTTGTTTTAGATGAAGCTTTGATGTTTGCAATGTCTACCTCATTGCAAGTTGATGATAAGACTGTCAGTGCAGAGTTGCCTGTGGTTTGTGAATTTCAAGATGTGTTTCCTGGTGATATAAGTGATTTATCACCGGAACGTGAGATTGATTTTTCTGTGGACTTAGTACCGGGTACGAGTCCTGTCTCGATGGCTCCTTATAGAATGTCAGCTTCAGAGTTGAATGAGTTGAAGAAACAATTAGAAGAATTGTTAGAGAAGAGGTTCATTAGACCCAGTGTTTCTCCTTGGGGTGCTCCGGTGTTGCTCGTTAAGAAGAAGGATGGTAGTATGAGATTGTGTGTCGATTACCGACAGTTGAATAAAGTGACTATCAAGAATAAGTACCCACTTCCGAGGATCGTTGATTTGATGGATCAGCTACTAGGTGCTTGTGTCTTTAGTAAAATTGATCTGAGGTCTAGTTATCATCAGATTCGAGTTAAAGCTGATGATATTCCGAAGACAGCTTCAGGACGAGGTATGGGCATTATGAGTATACGGTGATGCCGTTTGGGGTTTCTAATGCGCCTGGTGTGTTTATGGAATATATGAATAGAATCTTTCATGAGTATCTGGATAAGTTCGTGGTGGTTTTCATAGATGATATCTTGGTATATTCTAAATCAGAAGAGGAACATGTCGAGCATTTGAGAGTTGTGTTGCAAGTGTTGAGAGAAAAGAAATTGTTTGCTAAATTATCTAAGTGTGAATTTTTGCTAAGGGAAGTGAGTTTCCTCGGCCATGTAATTTCAAGTGGTGGAATTTCGGTGGATCCTTCAAAGATTGATGCGGTATTGCAGTGGGATACTCCGAAGTCAGCTACAGAAATTCGTAGTTTTCTTGGGTTGGCTGGTTACTATCGTAAGTTCATTAAAGGTTTTTCTAAGATAGCTTTACTGTTGACGCAATTGACTAGGAAGGGTCAAGCGTATGTGTGGGATGTTGCTTGTGAAGAGAGTTTGATAGAACTAAAGAAAAGATTAATGACCGTGCCAGTATTGGTCTTACCGAATCCAGATGAGTCCTTTGTAGTTTATTGTGATGCTTCCAAGATGGGTCTTGGTGGAGTTTTGATGCAGAATAATAAGGTGGTTGCTTACGCTTCTAGACAGTTAAGAGTTCATGAGAGGAACTATCCTACTCACGACTTAGAGTTAGTAGTTGTGGTGTTTCTGCTTAAGATTTGGAGGCACTACTTGTTTGGTTCGAAATTTGAAGTATTCAGTGATCACAAAAGTTTAAGGTACTTGTTTGATCAGAAAGAGTTAAATATGAGACAGAGGCGGTGGCTTGAATTATTGAAAGATTTTGATTTTGATTTGAATTACCATCCGGGTAAGGCAAATGTTGTGGCTGATGCTTTGAGTAGGAAGTCGTTGCATATTTCAATGCTTATGGTGAAAGAATTGGAAATGATCGAGCAATTCAGAGATATGAGCTTGTTGTGTGAAACTACTACTGATAGCGTGAAATTGGGAATGTTAAAGCTGACCAGTGAGATTTTGGAAGAGATTCGTAAGGGTCAGAAATCTGATTTGAAATTAGTCGATCAATTGATGTTGGTTGATCAAGGTAATGCAAGTGACTTTCGAGTTGATGAAGATGGAGTTTTAAGATTCCGAGATAGAGTATGTGTTCCGGATATTGCAGGAATTAAAAAGAGTATTTTAGAAGAGGGGCACAAGAGTCGACTGAGTATTCATCCTGGTGCTACGAAGATGTATCAGGATTTACGTAGGTTGTTTTGGTGGCCGGGTATGAAAAGAGACATTGCTGAATTTGTATATGCTTGTTTGACATGTCAGAAGTCAAAGATAGAACATCTGACGATTGAAGCTTTACCAGTGAGGATTGATGGTAGAGAATTGAAGCAACTTCGAGGTAAGGAAATTGCTTTAGTGAAGGTATTGTGGGGAGGACCAGCTGGAGAAAGTTGGACTTGGGAGCGCGAAGATCAGATGAGGGAGTCGTATCCGACTCTATTTACTTCAGGTAATTTTCGAGGACGGAAATTCTTTAAGTAGGGGAGAGTTGTAACGCCCCGAAAATCTAAATTTAATTATTTAATTATTTATTTAATTAATTTAGAAAAATTTGGAGAGTTTGGATTATTTTGAGAATTTTGGAGAAAATGAGTATTTTTATATAATAAGGATAAGTAGTGTTTTATTATACTATTTTATTTTTATTATTAAAAATATATTAAAGAAAAGGGTAAGATGGTCCTTTTGTGAAATCATGAGTGTAATATGGGAAAAGGCTAAACTGGGATATTATAGCCAAAGAAGAGACTACGATCAGTTTTCTCATTTTTGGTTGTTTCTATCGTGTTTTGGAAGTGCTCTGAAGAAAGAGAAGCTCAGAGTCAGGAGGCTGTGGAGAACCCAAGAGAAGCGTGTAAAGCGGCGAAATTCTCTAAGGTATGGGGAGTTTTCATAATCTATGATAAATGTATAGGAATTGGAATACGAATGGATTAGGATGGTATGAATTTTAGGAGTTTTGGGGTTTTGAGTTAGGTTGAGTTTTAGGAGAAATCTTGATGAATTAGAGCGATTAGAATGAGTTATAATCGTATATTTGTCTGTATAATTGTCGTCTGGATGTTGTTAAGGTTTAATTGATGTTTTTGAATGGTTTTTGGGTGTTATGATGTGAAATTCGTAATGGGGTTTGGGTGTTTTGGAAATTGGAACAGTCTGTAATTATGTAGCAGAAGACTGCTGAAACGCGTGCGTTAACCGGTTAACGCTTTGGTTAACCGGTTAAACATTGGAAATTTTGGGGTATTTTCTGAAATTACGCAGGCGTTAACCGGTTAACGCTTTGGTTAACCGGTTAACACTGTTGGAATGACAAATTTTAATTCTTTGAAAATTCATATCTTTTAAACCGTAAGTCCGATTCGCATTCCGTTTGAAGCGTCGGAAAGAGTACAAACTGAACTTTATTTTGATGAATAGAAATGAGAAAAATGCAATAGTTTTTGATAAATAAATTTGTGAAATAACCTTATAATTACCTTATAAATTACCGGGTACGGGTTAATTCTTGATGTGTCAGAGTGGTTAGAAAACCAGTGTTCAGGGTGTAATGTCATGATGATATATATGAATATTTGATGGTTGTTTTGCTGATTGAAATGAATGATGCGAATTATTTTGATGAATTTTTCGATGTAGCATATCATTGCATTTCATAACATTCACGATGGGGCTTCGGCCTATTTATTTGCTTCAATCCCATTGTGTGGATTGAAGTGTCTCGATGATTATGGTGTGCTCCCTTGTGGAGGGTTGATGGTCATGTATCCATCTCACGATGAAAATGGTACCACATGCATATTGCATATCAGGATGTAGAATTGCATATTCTGAATGAATTTCATGACTGTGTTGGTGTTGATTGATTTCATGATAGTGTTGTGGTTGATGCTGAATTTTGTAGTTGACGATGTCATGATATGTGTACTAATTTATTTATGATTCTATATTCTTATAAATTTATGATTTATTATGATTACTCACCCTGCCTGCTTGGAAATGTTGCCTCTTTCGTGGGTAACTTGCAGATGTCGAAGAATAGTCCTGCAGTGCAATAGGAGTAATGCATGAGTCTCGGAGCGTGCTTTAGTGTCCCTTAGGAGTGGTTCTGGTTATGTGTCCTGCTCTGTGTCATGTAACACTGGGATGGGTTTCTTTTGTTAAACTGTTTTCAGTATGTTGTTATCTGGATAATATTTCCATTTTATGATGTTAAATTCAGGATGGTGAAAATGATTTTTATGAAGTTTTGAATTATGAAGTTAAATTCCGCTGTGAAATGATTTATGGTATTTTGATGTGGATTAACCCGTGTTATGGGACAGGACACTGTTGGTGTTTATTTATGATGAAAATGTGATACCCTTTTTGATGATTACTCTGATAGTATTTAAATATTATGTTTTGGGTAGAAGGGTGTTACAGGGAGCATCAACAGACTCGCCACAATGTCCCGAACAGACAAGGATTTCGCCCGAAGAATGGGTGGTAGAGGATCTGTTGGACAAGGTGTCCTCTTTTTCAAGGCCTCGAGCGGAGCCGCTGCCTGTCGTTGGCAACCCTGCTGATTGGGTCGTAACCTGCCCAGGAGATGACAACCGCATCTTCTCGGATTTTGGAGGTCGGGCGTTCTCCATGTACGAGTATGCAGTCTCGGTCCTGTAGGTAACTTTGCCCTTCAGTGACTTGGTGTGTGCTGTGCTCGGGCACCTGTGCATCGCTACTTCCCAGTTGCATCCTAACTCGTATGCATTCCTGAAGGCGTTTGAGTTGACGTGTGCCCATCTAGGTGTTGGTGCCACATTCCCCCTGTTCTTCCGTCTGTTTTCCCTGCAGCGTCAAGTCGAGCGAGGAACCGATCGGAAGGGGTTCGTGTCTTTTAAACAGAGGATGAAGATTTTTAAGGCCCATTCAGAATCCATCCGAGCCTTCAAGATGGACTACTTTCTGATTAAACCCGCGAGCACGGTGTCCGTGAGGGTGATGAGCTTTCTGGGGATAGACACCGACGAGAACGACGAACCCAAGCTTGAAGATCAAGGGCAGGTGATCCCGAGGAGGCTTTGGTTGTTCCCCTTTTCCTAGAGTTACGCCCATTACGAGAGGTCTGTTGGCGAGTTCGTCCAGGTGGGGGACGCTTTGAATGAATATGACACGGCCAGTTTTGAGGCCTTCAGAAGGTTGATAGTGTCTTTCACTCCGACCCCCCTGCTGGATGGATAGGGGAAAGTTATGCTCGATCAGGATGGGGGGGAAGCTGTGGAGCGTCCCCTGATCGACGTTACAGAATTACTGGCCTGCAATACCGGGCAGGAAGTGTCCGACTTTTTTGGTATCTTTTTTATTTCCATTAGTCATATCTTTGATTTAATTCTGTCGTCCATGATTAATATAATCTTTTTCTTTTTCAGGTTCTCTGTCGAACCCGCTTGATAAAATCCAGGAACGCCTGCGCCAACAGCAAAAGAAAAGATCGAGGGTTGTACAGACCAAACTGACCGAGACAAGTGGCTCTGGGTCGGACCCCTTGGTCCAAGGTTCCCCGAGCGCCTCGACTGGCTCCTTGATGAAGAAACACAAGTCCGCAGCGACTGTGGACCTGACGGCCAACGCTCCTCCGAAGCCAAAACATGGGTTGCCGCCGTGCTTTGTGAAGCGCAACTTTTTCGAGGGGACGAGCATGGAGGTGGACCGTGGAGACTCTTGTTTCTGGAAGGCATGGATCGTCCTACCCGGCGGTTGTCCCTGGCCCAGGACGCAAGTGCGGTCATGCGGGTCTTGACAATGGCTTGGTTGACGGTCGAAGGAAGTCCTGGGCAGGAGAGGGAGATGGGCAGGCTGAAGGAGCAGCTAGCTGCCGCTGAGGTGAAGCTGAAAACGGCCACTAAAGAAGCTAATGCCACGGCCAAGCAGCTGACTGAACGGGCCAACATCATTTCCAAGTTGGAGGTTGACAAGAAAAGGGTGTTGGAGCAGAACAAAAAGCTGAAGGATGCTTTCTGCCCGAAGGAGGACGAGGATGACGAGACCAAAAGCATGGTAACGAGGGCTCAGTTTATTGCTCGGATTGACCAAGACATGGAAGATCTGAACTCATCAACTGAGCTCAGTTTCCAGAATGCAGTGGATTAGATAAGGGCCCTCCACCCCGACTTGGCCTTGGACGTTGGTCGAATCAGCTACCTGTACAAGGTCGAGGATGGCCAGATCGTGGTTCCTTCGGACCTGGTAGTGGATGATTCTCAGCCGGGGTCGATCGTTCAGCCCGTTCAGCCTGAAGCGCAACCGGAACAGGAGGAGGCTCGCCAGGAAGAAGGCCGCCAGGAGGGCGAGGGTAATTAGTTTCTGGCCTGTGTGCCTTGTAATTTTATGTTTCTTAGTTTTTTGGGGCGTAGTCCCCTTTGTAATTAAATATGAACAAGTCGGCCCTTCGAGGTTGCAATTTTGTGTTCACATTTTGATGTAAATTAATGGTCGTTTATTTTGTTATCTTCATTGTTCCATTGCTCGTCCGTCGGAGGACTGTTTTCTCTAAATTTCAAATGCTAAGTGTTTGTCGTGCGTTTTTGCACTTAATTGAATGCGATTGAATGTATACGGGGTGTGCTCATGATCCATTGGTTTGGGGGACCAAGTAGATTCTGGAGTTTTACTCCTGGTCGGTGCCCGGGCTAAGGTAATGGTCCGGGCTCCATGGCTTGAACGTCCCATCGCGAGCTGGGGTTCTGCCTGGTCGTGGTACTTAGGCGACGTCGGAATCGTTTGAGTATCCGTCCGTGCGGCAGGTTTTTCTTTCCCTTGAAAGGAGATCCTGATTGATTATGTTATATTTGGGCTGTCGTGCTTGTACCTAGGCACGCAGTCTTCAGTCGGTCCCATCGCTCCTCGCTTGAGAGTTGAGCAGGGCGACTTGTGAGTTAGTTGTAATATTGCTTGAGCTTCTCGGCGTTCCATGGCCGAGCAAGCTCTTCCCCGTGTAAATTTTCTAAATAATAGGCTCCGTTTTCGGTTTTTGCTCTGACGCGATACGGGCCCTCCCAGTTGGGTGTAAGCTTTCCTTCGCGGGGATCCCTGTGATTTCTTCTGAGAATGAGACTGCCTACCTCGAACGTTCGTCTTATGACTCGAAGAGCAACTTCTGATCGAACTTCCTCGACCAGGTCGAGCTCGTCCCTCAAAGCCTCGGAGTTGGTGTCTTGGTCCATGGGGGATTCTGTGCGTCTGGATAGGACGTGCATTTCTATAGGGATCACCGCCTCGGTTCCATACGCTAATCGGAACGGGGATTCCCCGGTTGTTGAGTGGGGGGTGGTCCTATATGCCCATATCACACTATGTAGCTCCTCGACCCAGTGCTTCTTATGCTCGTCCAGTCTTCGTTTCAAACCTCTTAGGATTACCCTATTCGCGGCCTCTGCTTGCCCGTTAGTTTGGGGATGCTCTACAGAAGTGAAATGTTGTTTCATTCCTATTGATGCAACGAATTCTTTGAAGTGTTTATCTTTGAACTGGGTGCCGTTGTCGGTCACGATGGCGAGCGGTACCCCGAACCGGACGAGGATGTTCCTTTTGAAGAAACGTAGTATGTTGAGCGCAATGATTTTGGCTAAGGCTTCAGCTTCTATCCACTTGGTGAAATAGTCGACGCCTATTAAGTATTTATTTTGGCCGGAACCGACTACGAATGGTCCTAAGATATCCACCCCCCACCGTGCGAATGGCCAAGGCGACAATAATGATTTTAGCTCGGGTGGGGGTGCTACGTGTACATCCCTGTGTCGTTGGCATTTGTCGCACCTTTTTACGTGCTCCTTTGCGTCGTGTTGGAGTGTGGGCCAATAGTATCCTGCCCGAAGAATTTTTCGAGCCAACGACCGTCTGCCAGGATGTTGCGCATTGATTCCTTCATGGACTTCTCTTAGTATGTGCGGGATGTTTTCTTCTTCTACGCACCTAAGGAGGGGTGTAGAGAATCCTCGACGATACATACGTCCACCCATTAGAGAATACGAGCATGCCCTTCGTCGTATTGTACTGGCTGCTTTTGGGTTGGTCGGTAATTCTCCTTTAGTTAGGTAGTTAAATACTGGGGTCTTCCAGCAGCTCATGTCGCCCACGAGATTAATGTCTACGTGGACCGATGATTGCCCAATGCTTGGTCGGGGAAGCGTTTTATGTATGGCGGATTTGTTGTTTCCTTTCCTTTTAGTGCTTGCCAACTTGGAAAGGATGTCGGCCCAGATATTGTTCTCTCGCGGGACGTGTTTGACTTCCACGCTTTTGAATCGCTTCAGTTTGCCTTTTACGAGGGCCGGATATTTTGCCATGTTATCGTTTTTGGCTTGAAAGTCTCCTCGGACTTGGCTAGCGACCAACTGAGAATCCGTGCAGATTGTGATCTCTTCTGCCTCCAAGTCGGTCGCGAGCCGTATGCCCGCTAGGAAAGCTTCGTATTCTGCCTGGTTGTTGGAAGTGGGAAAAGAAAAGGTTAAGGATACTTCGATGATGTTTCCTTCCTCGTTCTCCAAGATAACCCTAGCTCCGCTACCTGCTGGGCCGGATGCCCCATCCATGAAAATAGTCCACCTGGAGGAGGATTTTGGCTCTTGCTCAGTGAAAGTAAGTTCAGCCACGAAGTCGGCCAGTGCTTGAGCTTTGAGAGCTTGTCTTCCCTCTAACTTGATGTCGAATTCGGATAGTTCCAACGACCATTTTAGCATTCGTCCGGCCATATCTGGTCGACCGAGCAATTGTCTTATGGGTTGATCGGTTCTTACGATGATAGTGTGAGCCAGGAAATAATGGCGTAGCCTTCTGGTTGCGAGAAGGAGGGCCAAAGCCACCTTTTCTATCTGGAGATATCGAATTTCTGGGCCATGGAGTGCTTTACTCATAAAATAAATAGGCCTCTACCCCTCGGGTAAGTCGCGTACGAGTGTCGCGCTTACTGCTTCGTTTGCGACGGAAAGGTAGAGATAAAGTATCTCCCCCTCTTCGGGTCTAGACAAAACAGGGGGTTCACTTAATGCCCTTTTTAGGTGGGACAACGCTAGCTCGCACTCTTCCGTCCATTCGAAAGTTGCCTCTTTGCGGAGGAGTTTGTAAAAGGGGAGAGCGTGCTGAGCGGATTTCGCTACGAACCGAGCGAGGGAGGTGAGGACCCCATTTAGTGATTGTATGGATTTTTTAGAAGTAGGAGTCGGGAGTTCCGCGAATTCTCGGCATTTGTCGGGGTTGGCTTCGATGCCTCGTTCGATCAGGTAAAATCCGAGGAACTTTCTTACTCGGACCCCATATGTGCATTTCTCGGGGTTGAAACGCATTTTGCACTTTCGTGCCTGATCGAACACTTTTCGTAAGTGGGACGCGTGGTCCGTTTCTTATTGATATTTGACGATCATGTCGTCCATATATACTTCGAGCATATCCCCGATTTCTGCTCGGAATACCTTATTCATCATGCGCTGATAAGTCGCGTCGTCGTTTTTCAGATCGAAGGGCATAACGTTGTAATAGTAGTTGCCCGATTCGGTCATGAAGGCCGTGTATTTTTTGTCGGACATGGCCATGGGTATTTGATTATAGCCTGAGTAGGCGTCCATGAAGGACAATAGCTTGAAGCCGGATGAATTGTCGACCAATTTATCAATGTTAGGTAAAGGGTATGCATCTTTCGGCCATGCCCGGTTGAGATCGGTATAATCAACGCATATTCTCCACTTTCCAATAGATTTTTTTACAAGTACAACATTTGAGAGCCAGGTTGTGTACCTGGCCTCGGTTACAAATTTAGCCTCTAGGAGGTCTTTAACAGCAGATTCAGCCGCTTCAGTTTTCTCGGTCGACTGCTTCCTCCTGCATTGGGCGACTGCCTTGTGCATTGGGTCAATGAATAGGTGATGGAAGGCTGTCTCGGGGTCGAGTCCTGGAATCTCTGCAGCGCTCCAGGAAAACAGATCAGCGTTCCCTCTGAGGCAAGCTTCCAACTGTCGCTTCACCAAGTCGGGCATATGTGCTCCGATCTTAACGCACCGGGCTGGGTCTTCTCCCAGGGGAATCAGCTCGAACTCTCCATCCGGGATTGGTCGGGATAGAGAATTTGTTGGCCTTTGGACGCCCTCGTTATCGTCTGAGATCCTGCAGTCCAGGTCGATTGAGTCTACCTGAGGGAAAGCCCTGGGAACATCTGGTGAATTCGATGTCGAGGGGTTTGGTTGGTATGATATTGAGCTAAGACCCTTCGATGCTGCTTCGAAACACCTGCGAGCAGCGTCAACGTCCCCGTGCAATGTGGCGACTTTGCCCGAAGTAGTGTAGTACTTCATCTTCAGGTGGACGGTGGATGGCACGGCGATTAGCTCGGCTAGTGTTGGTCGTCCGAGGATGCACTGGTACAGCGACGGGCAGTCCACGACTAGGAATTGGACTCTGACCGTCCTGGATGTCTTAGTTGCTCTGAAGGTGACAAACAGATCGACATAGCCCTACGGTCAGGAAACCGTTTCGTTTAAACCCTGCAGGTCTGATCCGACGTACGGAGTCAGGTGTGTCTCGTTCAACTGGAGCGTTGAAAACAGTTGGGAGTACATAATGTCGCAGGAGCTGCCCTGGTCCACCAAGATTCTCCTCACATCGAAATTTGCCATGCGCGCCCGGATGAGCAAAGTAATGCTGGCGTTGGGTGCCCCTCCCAGGAGTTCCTCTCGGTAAAAGGCAAGGGGTACCGAGCCCTCTCTTGGTGGGTCCAGGGTGGCGTTTTGCGCGGGCCCCTTCGCAATCAGCTGGTCGAATTTTCGTTTCACGGATCCGATCGTGATTTTGTTGAACCCTCCTCCCGAGATAACCATTGCGGATGGAAAGGTTTCCCATGGACTATGGGAGGAAAGGTACCCCGGACTCTCGGTGTGATCAGGTAGGAAGAAGTCTTCCGGGCGATAAATGCTCAGGGCAACCTGCATGTTCGCATCTGCAGGGATGGGTATTGCCTCCTCGAACTTTTGAGTCTCCTACGCTTCTTGTCGAGGAGTGTCTCTGGATTTGGTGAACTGCTTAAGGTGCTCGTCCTTGATAAGAATTTCTATTGCATCCTTGAGATGGATGCAGTCTTCTGTGTTGTGGCCATGACTCTTGTGGAATCTGCAATATTTCGTTTTGTCCGTGCCCGGTTTGCTGGGTTGTTGCTTTGGAAAATGTACCCCTGCTTGCCTGAACTCCGAATTGGCACACTCGGACAATATTTTCTCCCTGGAGGCTAGGAGAGGTGTGTATTCGTGGAACTGGCCGATGGGTCCTCTGTGCTTCCGCGGTTCACGGGAGCGATCGTCCTTTCTTTTGCCTCCTCCCCGACGAGATGTCGAGGGTTCATCGACTCGGTGGGGCTTCGCATCTTCACGACGTCGAGAGTCTCTTACCGAGCTGGCTGCTTGTTTTTCCTCATATTGGATATAGGCTTGAGCTTTCAGTAAGAACGCGTCGAGGGTGGTAGGGGTCTCAATGCCGACTGCCCGATGAAAATCTGTTGACGGGCGCAGTCCTCGTGCCAACAAATACTTCTTCATGTCGTCGGTTGTGGATACTTGGACCGCCTCTTTATTGAACCTTTCGATGTAAGTTCGTAAAGGTTCATCTTTCCCCTGGATGATCGCTTCGAGCGAGGCTTCTGTCTTTGGGTGCCACCTTGAAGCGGTGAAGTTCTTGGAGAACGTGCGTCCAAGTTGTTTCCAGGATGTGATGGACTCAACCTCGAGGCTTTTATACCATGTCAGCGCTCCTTTCCTTAGCGTTGTAGGAAAGAGGCGACATTTGATTGCTCCTCGTACTCCTCGGTAATCGAGCAGCGCATCGATATTCTCGATATGCTCGTCTGGATCTGTGGTTCCGTCGTACGAGCCTAGCGGTGGGGTTTTTTTTTAACCTCTGGGAAGTTTAGCCGCCATGATTTCTGACGAGAGGGGACCCCGAGCGTCCTCGTCGTCGCTGGAGTTGAACGAAGGAGATCTGTGAGCGTGTTTCTTCGTTCGCCGGGGAGATGCAGATCTTGATCTGCTCCTTCTTGATTTTCTTGGAGGAGACGATCGTGGAGAGGACTGGCCAAGACGTTTGTCGCCCGTTGATTCGTCGGCGTGTCCTTTCCTCTTTCTCCTGGAAAGAGAGGGAGTGCGCCTTCTTTGGGGTCTCGCGAGAGACGGTGGTCGACGAGAATTATCTTCGAGACGGGCGATTTTCTCGCCATGGGCGAGGAGCAGCAGGTTTGTCTGATTCAGGATTTCGGCCAGTGCGGCGAAATCCGACCCTGAAGGAGTCGAGGGAAAAAGAGTTTCCAGGCGACTTTCCAGAGGTTAATCGCGATCGGGAGAAGGTGATCTTGTCTTCCCGTCTGGGTGATCTTGCACAGTTTCCTCGTGTGGAGGAGGATGAATGTTTCTCTCACGTTGCGTTAGAATCATGCCGTCGTTTGATCGGTTTTCTTGGTTGTCCCGAGCAGCCATGGATCTTGGTAAAAACTTTGGTTCTTTGAAGATTTTAAGAGAAGAACGGGGAAATCAGTTTCCCACAGACGGCGCCACCTGATCGTACCTGGAGATCAGGATCCGATACAGCTGGCTTCGAGAGTTATTGAAAGACGGTCGGTGAGGATAGAAAGGGGGTATCCCTACAAGGCACTCCGATGCTAAAGTAAGTAACCGAGCAAAGAGTGAGCAAGTACGAGAATTAAGGTCAGAGAATTGAAAACCTGACCCTCTCAAATGAGAGGGTTTATATAAGGGGCTAAGTGGAAGATTATTGGTCCATATTGTGGGGCGCGGATCGAGGAATCCGTAAAAATAGGTAACGGTCAAAGCTAGCTGTTGGAGAACTTTGTCTTGGTTGGTACGCTTTTGGTCGATAGAGACCACTATTCTTCATTCTGCTCGACGTCGAGCGCCTTTACCAAGTTGGTTTGCTCGGCCCAATTATGGGAATTGGGCCAGTCCAGAACAGTTATGATGGAAGTCCATGGAAAATATCATCTGGAAATTAGATTCTATGAAACTTTTCGAAATGCAAGTTTCGGTTAAAAAATCATAGTATATTATACACAAGTTTATACTAATTTAGGTCAAAAAATAAAATTAAATCGAGGATTTCTTGAAACGATACGAAACGTTTCAGATCATTTATACATTTTACGAGGGAAGGTTATGATGGAAGTCTATGCAAAAAATAATCTGGAAATTAGATTCTATGAAACTTTTCGAAATGCAAGTTTCGGTCAAAAAATCATAGTATATTATACACTAGTTTATACTAGTTTAGGTCAAAAAATCTAATTAAATCGAGGACTGTTCGAAATGATAACTTTTCAGATCATTTATATATTTTTTACCGGGGAAGGTTATGATTGAAGTCCATGCAAAAATTTATCTAAAAATTATAATTAATGAAACTTTTCGAAATGCAAGCTTCGGTCAAAAAATCATGATATATTATACACTAGTTTCGGTCAAAAAAATCAAATTAAATCGGGGTCTATTCATAATAATACGAATATTATCAGAACATTTATATATGTTACGAGGGAAGGTTATGATGGAAGTCAATGCTAAAAACAATTTTAAAATTAGATTCTATGAAACTTTTCGAAAGGCATGTTTCTGTAAAAAAATCATAGTATATTATACACTAGTTTATATTAATTTCGATAAAAAAATTAAATTAAATTGAAGTTTGTTCGACATGCTACAAAACTTTTCAGATCATTTATATATTTTACAGGGGAAGGTTATGATTGAGCTCCATGCAACTATGTTTCTGAAAATTATATTTTATGAAGCATTTCAAAATGCAAATTTTCGGTTAAAAAATCATGATATATTATACACTAGTTTCGTTCAAAAAAATCAAATTAAATTGTGGGCTATTTGAAATGATACGAATATTTTCAGATCATTTATATATGTTACAGGGGAAGGTTATGATTGAGGTCCATGCAAAAATATTTCTGAAAATTAGATTTTATGAAGCTTTTCAAATTCGGGGCTATTCGAAATGATACGAATCTTTTCAGATCATTTATATATGTTACAAGGGATGGTTAGGATGGATGTCTTTACAAAAAAACATCTGAAAATTAGATTCTATGAAACTTTTCGAAAAGCAGGTATCGGTCAAAAAATCATAGTATATTATACACAATTTTATACTAATTTAGGTCAAAAAATCAAATTAAATCGAGGTCTTCTCGAAATGATACGAAACTTTTCAGATCATATATATATTTTAAGAGGGAAGGTTATGATGGAAGTCCATGCAAAATATCATCTGGAAATTAGATTCTATGAAACTTTTCGAAATGCAAGTTTCGGTTAAAAAATCATAGTATATTATACACAAGTTTTTACTAATTTAGGTCAAAAAATTAAATTAAATCGAGGACTTCTCGAAATGATACGAAACGTTTCAGATCATTTATATATTTTACGAGGGAAGGTTTTGATGGAAGTCTATGCAAAAAATAATCTGGAAATTAGATTCTATAAAACTTTTCGAAATGCAAGTTTCGGTCAAAAAATCATAGTATATTATACACTAGTTTATACTAGTTTAGGTCAAAAAATCTAATTAAATCGAGTATTGTTCGAAATGATAACTTTTCAGATCATTTATATATTTTTTACGGGGGAAGGTTATGATTGAAGTCCATGCAAAAATTTATCTAAAAATAATAATTAATGAAACTTTTCGAAATGCAAGCTTCGGTCAAAAAATCATGATATATTATACACTAGTTTCGGTCAAAAAAATCAAATTAAATCGGGGTCTATTCGAAATAATACGAATATTATCAGAACATTTATATATGTTACAAGGGAAGGTTATGATGGAATTCAATGCTAAAAACAATTTTAAAATTAGATTCTATTAAACTTTTCGAAAGGCATGTTTCGGTAAAAAAATCATAGTATATTATACACTAGTTTATATTAATTTCGATAAAAAAAATTAAATTAAATTGAAGTCTGTTCGAAATGCTACAAAAGTTTTCAGATCATTTATATATTTTACTTGGGAAGGTTATGATTGAGGTCCATGCAAAAAAAATTCTGAAAATTATATTTTACGAAGCATTTCGAAATGCAAGTTTCGGTTAAAAAATCATGATATATTATACACTAGTTTCGTTCAAAAAAATCAAATTAAATTGTGGGCTATTTGAAATGATACGAATATTTTCAGATCATTTACATATGTTACAGGGGAAGGTTGTGATTGAGGTCCATGCAAAAATATTTCTGAAAAATAGATTTTATGAAGCTTTTCGAAATACGTGTTTCGGTATAAAAAACCATGAAATATTATACACTAGAAACGGTCAAAAAAATAAAATCAAATTCGGGGCTATTCGAAATGATACGAATCTTTTCAGATCATTTATATATGTTACAAGGGATGGTTAGGATGCATGTCTTTACAAAAAAACATCTGAAAATTAGATTCTATGAAACTTTTCGAAAAGTAGGTATCAGTAAAAAAATCATAGTATATTATACACAAGTTTATACTAATTTAGGTCAAAAAATAAAATTAAATAGAGGATTTCTCGAAATGATACGAAACGTTTCAGATCATTTATATATTTTATGAGTGAAGGTTTTGATGGAAGTCTATGCAAAAAATAATCTGGAAATTAGATACTGTAAAACTTCTCGAAATGCAAGTTTCGGTAAAAAAATCATAGTATATTATACACTAGTTTATACTAGTTTAGGTAAAAAAATCTAATTAAATCGAGGATTGTTCGAAATGATAACTTTTCAGATCATTTATATATTTTTACGGGGGAAGGTTATGATTGAAGTCCATGCAAAAATTTATCTAAAAATTATAATTAATGAAACTTTTCGAAATGCAAGCTTCGGTCAAAAAATCATGATATATTATACACTAGTTTCGGTCAAAAAAATCAAATTAAATCGGGGTCTATTCGAAATAATACGAATATTATCAGAACATTTATATATGTTACGAGGGAAGATTATGATGGAAGTCAATGCTAAAAACAATTTTAAAATTAGATTCAATGAAACTTTTCGAAAGGCATGTTTAGGTAAAAAAATCATAGTATATTATACACTAGTTTATATTAATTTCGATAAAAAAAATTAAATTAAATTGAAGTCTGTTCGAAATGCTACAAAAATTTTCAGATTATTTATTTATTTTACTTGGGAAGGTTATGATTGAGGTCCATGCAAAAAAATTCTGAAAATTATATTTTATGAATCATTTCGAAATGAATGTTTCGGTTAAAAAATCATGATATATTATACACTAGTTTCGTTCAAAAAATTCAAATTAAATTGTGGGCTATTTGAAATGATACGAATATTTTTAGATCATTTATATATGTTACAGGGGAAGGTTATGATTGAGGTCCATGCAAAAATATTTCTGAAAAATAGATTTTATGAAGCTTTTCGAAATACATGTTTCGGTATAAAAAACCATGAAATATTATACACTAGATACGGTCAAAAAAATAAAATCAAATTCGGGGCTATTCGAAATGATACGAATCTTTTCAGATCATTTATATATGTTACAAGGGATGGTTAGGATGGATGTCTTTACAAAAAAACATATGAAAATTAGATTCTATGAAACTTTTCGAAAAGCAGGTATCGGTCAAAAAATCATAGTATATTATACACAATTTTATACTAATTTAGGTCAAAAAATCAAATTAAATCGAGGTCTTCTCGAAATGATATGAAACTTTTCAGATCATATATATATTTTAAGAGGGAAGGTTATGATGGAAGTCCATGCAAAATATCATCTGGAAATTAGATTCTATGAAACTTTTCGAAATGCAAGTTTCGGTTAAAAAATCATAGTATATTATACACAAGTTTATACTAATTTAGGTCAAAAAAAAAATTAAATCGAGGATTTCTCAAAATGATACGAAACGTTTCAGATCATTTATATATTTTACGAGTGAAGGTTTTGATGGAAGTCTATGCAAAAAATAATCTGGAAATTAGATTCTATAAAACTTTTCGAAATGCAAGTTTCGGTCAAAAAATCATAGTATATTATACACTAGTTTATACTAGTTTAGGTCAAAAAATCTAATTAAATCGAGTATTGTTCGAAATGATAACTTTTCAGATCATTTATATATTTTTTACGGGGGAAGGTTATGATTGAAGTCCATGCAAAAATTTATCTAAAAATAATAATTAATGAAACTTTTCGAAATGCAAGCTTCGGTCAAAAAATCATGATATATTATACACTAGTTTCGGTCAAAAAAATCAAATTAAATCGGGGTCTATTCGAAATAATACGAATATTATCAGAACATTTATATATGTTACAAGGGAAGGTTATGATGGAAGTCAATGCTAAAAACAATTTTAAAATTAGATTCTATGAAACTTTTCGAAAGGCATGTTTCGGTAAAAAAATCATAGTATATTATACACTAGTTTATATTAATTTCGATAAAAAATATTAAATTAAATTGAAGTCTGTTCAAAATGCTACAAAACTTTTCAGATCATTTATATATTTTACAGGGGAAGGTTATGATTGAGGTCCATGCAAAAAAATTTCTGAAAATTATATTTTACGAAGCATTTCGAAATGCAAGTTTCGGTTAAAAAATCATGATATATTATACACTAGTTTCGTTCAAAAAAATCAAATTAAATTGTGGGCTATTTGAAATGAAACGAATATTTTCTGATCATTTACATATGTTACAGGGGAAGGTTATGATTGAGGTCCATGCAAAAATATTTCTGAAAAATAGATTTTATGAAGCTTTTCGAAATACATGTTTCGGTATAAAAAACCATGAAATATTATACACTCGAAACGGTCAAAAAAATAAAATCAAATTCGGGGCTATTCGAAATGATACGAATCTTTTCAGATCATTTATATATGTTACAAGGGATGGTTAGGATGCATGTCTTTACAAAAAAACATCTGAAAATTAGATTCTATGAAACTTTTCGAAAAGTAGGTATCGGTCAAAAAATCATAGTATATTATACACAAGTTTATACTAATTTAGGTCAAAAAATAAAATTAAATCGAGGATTTCTCGAAATGATACGAAACGTTTCAGATCATTTATATATTTTATGAGTGAAGGTTATGATGGAAGTCCATGCAAAATATCATCTGGAAATTAGATTCTATGAAACTTTTCGAAATGCAAGTTTCGGTTAAAAAATCATAGTATATTATACACAAGTTTATACTAATTTAGTTCAAAAAATAAAATTAAATCGAGGATTTCTGGAAATGATACGAAACGTTTCAGATCATTTATATATTTTACGAGGGAAGGTTTTGATGGAAGTCTATGCAAAAAATAATCTAGAAATTAGATACAATAAAACTTTTCGAAATGCAAGTTTCGGTCAAAAAATCATAGTATATTATACACTAGTTTATACTAGTTTAGGTAAAAAAATCTAATTAAATCGATGATTGTTCGAAATGATAACTTTTCAGATCATTTATATATTTTTACGGGGGAAGGTTATGATTGAAGTCCATGCAAAAATTTATCTAAAAATTATAATTAATGAAACTTTTCGAAATGCAAGCTTCGGTCAAAAAATCATGATATATTATACACTAGTTTCGGTCAAAAAAATCAAATTAAATCGGGGTCTATTCGAAATAATACGAATATTATCAGAACATTTATATATGTTACGAGGGAAGGTTATGATGGAAGTCAATGCTAAAAACAATTTTAAAATTAGATTCTATGAAACTTTTCGAAAGGCATGTTTCGGTAAAAAAATCATAGTATATTATACACTAGTTTATATTAATTTCGATAAAAAAAATTAAATTAATTTGAAGTCTATTCGAATTGCTACAAAACTTTGCAGATCATTTATATATTTTACTTGGGAAGGTTATGATTGAGGTCCATGCAAAAAAAAATCTGAAAACTATATTTTATGAAGCATTTCGAAATGCAAGTTTCGTTTAAAAAATCATGATATATTATACACTAGTTTCATTCAAAAAAATCAAATTAAATTTTGGGCTATTTGAAATGATACGAATATTTTTAGATCATTTATATATGTTACAGGGGAAGGTTATGATTGAGGTCCATGCAAAAATATTTCTGAAAAAATAGATTTTATGAAGCTTTTCGAAATACATGTTTCGGTATAAAAAACCAAGAAACATTATACACTAGATACGGTCAAAAAAATAAAATCAAATTCGGGGCTATTCGAAATGATACGAATCTTATCAGATCATTTATATATGTTACAAGGGATGGTTAGGATGGATGTCTTTACAAAAAACACATCTGAAAATTAGATTCTATGAAACTTTTCAAAAAGCAGGTATCGGTCAAAAAATCATAGTATATTATACACAAGTTTATACTAATTTAGGTCAAAAAATCAAATTAAATCGAGGTCTTCTCGAAATGATATGAAACTTTTCGGATCATATATATATTTTAAGAGGGAAGGTTATGATGGAAGTCCATGCAAAATATCATCTGGAAATTAGATTCTATGAAACTTTTCGAAATGCAAGTTTCGGTTAAAAAATCATAGTATATTATACACAAGTTTATACTAATTTAGGTCAAAAAATAAAATTAAATCGAGGATTTCTCGAAATGATACGAAACGTTTCAGATCATTTATATATTTTACGAGGGAAGGTTTTGATGGAAGTCTATGCAAAAAATAATATGGAAATTAGATTCTATAAAACCTTTCGAAATGCAAGTTTCGGTCAAAAAATCATAGTATATTATATACTAGTTTATACTAGTTTAGGTCAAAAAATCTAATTAAATCGAGGATTGTTCGAAATGATAACTTTTCAGATCATTTATATATTTTTTACGGGGTAAGGTTATGATTGAAGTCCATGCAAAAATTTATCTAAAAATTATAATTAATGAAACTTTTCGAAATGCAAGCTTCGGTCAAAAAATCATGATATATTATACACTAGTTTCGGTCAAAAAAATCAAATTAAATAGGGGTCTATTCGAAATAATACGAATATTATCAGAACATTTATATATGTTACAAGGGAAGGTTATGATGGAAGTCAATGCTAAAAAAATTTTTAAAATTAGATTCTATGAAACTTTTCGAAAGGCATGTTTCGGTAAAAATATCATAGTATATTATACACTAGTTTATATTAATTTCGATAAAAAAATTAAATTAAATTGAAGTCTTTTCGACATGCTACAAAACTTTTCAGATCATTTATAGATTTTACAGGGGAAGGTTATGATTGAGCTCCATGCAAATATGTTTCTGAAAATTATATTTTATGAAGCATTTCGAAATGTAACTTTCGGTTAAAAAATCATGATAAATTATACACTAGTTTCGTTCAAAAAAATCAAATTAAATTGTGGGCTATTTGAAATGATCCTAATATTTTCAGATCATTTATATATGTTACAGGGAAAGGTTATGATTGAGGTCCATGCAAAAATATTTCTGAAAATTAGATTTTATGAAGCTTTTCAAAATACTAGTTTCGGTATAAAAAACCATGAAATATTATACACTAGATACGGTCAAAAAAATAAAATCAAATTCGGAGCTATTCGAAATGATACGAATCTTATCAGATCATTTATATATGTTACAAGGGATGGTTAGGATGGATGTCTTAACAAAAAACACATCTGAAAATTAGATTCTATGAAACTTTTTGAAAATCAGGTATCGGTCAAAAAATCATAGTATATTATACACAAGTTTATACTAATTTAGGTCTAAAAATAAAATTAAATCGAGGATTTCTCGAAATGATACGAAACGTTTCAGATCATTTATATATTTACCGAGGGAAGGTTATGATGGAAGTCTATGCAAAAAATAATCTGGAAATTAGATTCTATAAAACTTTTCGAAAAGCAGGTTTTGGTCAAAAAATCATAGTATATTATACACTAGTTTATACTAGTTTAGGTCAAAAAATCTAATTAAATTAAGGACTGTTCAAAATGATAACTTTTCAGATCATTTATATATTTTTTACGGGGGAAGGTTATGATTGAAGTCCATGCAAAAATTTATCTAAAAATTAATATTAATGAAACTTTTCAAAATGCAAGCTTCGGTCAAAAAATCATGATATATTATACACTAGTTTCCGTCAAAAAAATCAAATCAAATCGGGGTCTATTCGAAATAATACGAATATTATCAGAACATTTATATATGTTACGAGGGAAGGTTATGATGTCAATGCTAAAAACAATTTTAAAATTAGATTCTATGAAACTTTTCGAAAGGCATGTTTCGTTAAAAAAATCATAGTATATTATACACTAGTTTATGTTAATTTTGATAAAAAAAATTAAATTAAATTGAATTCTGTTCGAAATGCTACAAAACTTTTTAGATCCTTGATATATTTTATAGGGGAAGGTTATGATTGAGGTCCATGTAAAAATATTTCTGAAAATTATATTTGATGAAGCATTTCGAAATGCAAGTTTCGGTTAAAAAATCATGATATATTATACACTAGTTTCATTCAATAAAATCAAATTAAATTGTGGGCTATTCGAAATGATACGAATATTTTCAGATCATTTATATATGTTACAGGGGAAGGTTATGATTGAGGTCCATACCAAAATATTTCTGAATATTAGATTTTATGAAGCTTTTCGAAATGCAAGTTTCAGTATAAAAAACCATGATATATTATACACTAGATACAGTCAAGAAAATAAAATCAAATTAGGGGCTATTCAAAATGATACGAATCTTTTCAGATCATTTATATATGTTACAAGGGATGGTTAGGATGGATGTCTTTACAAAAAAAACATCTAAAAATTAGATTCTATGAAACTTTTCGAAATGCAGGTTTCGGTCAAAAAATCATAGTATATTATACACAAGTTTATACTAATTTAGGTCAAAAAATCAAATTAAATCGAGGTCTTCTCGAAATGATACGAAACTTTTCAGATCATATATATATTTTAAGAGGGAAGGTTATGATGGAAGTCCATGCAAAATATCATCTGGAAATTAGATTCTATGAAACTTTTCGAAATGCAAGTTTCGGTTAAAAAATCATAGTATATTATACACAAGTTTATACTAATTTAGGTCTAAAAATAAAATTAAATCGAGGATTTCTCGAAATGATACGAAACGTTTCAGATCATTTATATATTTTACGAGGGAAGGTTATGATGGAAGTCTATGCAAAAAATAATATGGAAATTAGATTCTATAGAACTTTTCGAAAAGCAGGTTTTGGTCAAAAAATCATAGTATATTATATACTAGTTTATACTAGTTTAGGTCAAAAAATCTAATTAAATTGAGGACTGTTCGAAATGATAACTTTTCAGATCATTTATATATTTTTTACGGGGGAAGGTTATGATTGAAGTCCATGCAAAAAATTATCTAAAAATTATAATTAATGAAACTTTTCAAAATGCAAGCTTCGGTCAAAATATCAAGATATATTATACACTAGTTTCGGTCAAAAAAATCAAATTAAATCGGGGTCTATTCGAAATAATACGAATATTATCAGAACCTTTATATATGTTACGAGGGAAGGTTATGATGTCAATGCTAAAAACAATTTTAAAATTAGATTCTATGAAACTTTTCGAAAGGCATGTTTCGTTAAAAAAATCATAGTATATTATACACTAGTTTATATTAATTTCGATAAAAATAATTAAATTAAATTGAAGTCTGTTCGAAATGCTACAAAACTTTTCAGATCCTTTATATATTTTATAGGGGAAGGTTATGATTGAGGTCCATGCAAAAATATTTCTGAAAATTATATTTGATGAAGCATTTCGAAATGCAAGTTTCGGTTAAAAAATCATGATATATTATACACTAGTCTCGTTCAAAAAAATCAAATTAAATTGTGGGCTATTCGAAATGATACGAATATTTTCAGATCATTTATATATGTTACAGGGGAAGGTTATGATTGAGGTCTATGCAAAAATATTTCTGAAAATTAGATTTTATGAAGCTTTTCGAAATGCAAGTTTCGGTATAAAAAACCATGATATATTATACACTAGATACGGTCAAGAAAATAAAATCAAATTGGGGAATATTCAAAATGATACGAATCTTTTCAGATCATTTATATATGTTACAAGGGATGGTTAGGATGGATGTCTTTACAAAAAAAACATCTGAAAATTAGATTCTATGAAACTTTTCAAAATGCAGGTTTCTGTCAAAAAATCATAGTATATTATACACAAGTTTATACTAATTTAGGTCAAAAAATCAAATTAAATCGAGGTCTTCTCGAAATTATAAGAAACTTTTCAGATCATATATATATTTTATGAGGGAAGGTTATGAGGGAAGTCAATGCTAAAAACAATTTTAAAATTAGATTCTATGAAACTTTTCGAAAGGCATGTTTCGGTAAAAAAATCATAGTATATTATACACTAGTTTATATTAATTTCGATAAAAAAAATTAAATTAAATTGAAGTCTGTTCGAAATGCTACAAAACTTTTCAGATCCTTTATATATTTTATAGGGGAAGGTTATGATTGAGGTCCATGCAAAAATATTTCTGAAAATTATATTTGATGAAGTATTTCGAAATGCATGTTTCGGTTAAAAAATCATGATATATTATACACTAGTTTCGTTCAATAAAATCAAATTAAATTGTGGGCTATTCGAAATGATACGAATATTTTCAGATCATTTATATATGTTACAGGGGAAGGTTATGATTGAGGTCCATACAAAAATATTTCTGAAAATTAGATTTTATGAAGCTTTTCGAAATGCAAGTTTCGGTATAAAAAACCATGATATATTATACACTAGATACAGTCAAGAAAATAAAATCAAATTAGGGGCTATTCAAAATGATACGAATCTTTTCAGATCATTTATATATGTTACAAGGGATGGTTAGGATGGATGTCTTTACAAAAAAAACATCTAAAAATTAGATTCTATGAAACTTTTCAAAATGCAGGTTTCGGTCAAAAAATCATAGTATATTATACACAAGTTTATACTAATTTAGGTCAAAAAATCAAATTAAATCGAGGTCTTCTCGAAATGATACGAAACTTTTCAGATCATATATATATTTTAAGAGGGAAGGTTATGATGGAAGTCCATGCAAAATATCATCTGGAAATTAGATTCTATGAAACTTTTCGAAATGCAAGTTTCGGTTAAAAAATCATAGTATATTATACACAAGTTTATACTAATTTAGGTCTAAAAATAAAATTAAATCGAGGATTTCTCGAAATGATACGAAACGTTTCAGATCTGAAATTCTGTGGTCAGGTATGAGATGTCCTAAGAGATGTCCCAACACTTGACAGATTTAACCAAAACTTAAAAAGCAAGAAAAGTAAACAACACAGAAGTTTGTTAACCCAGTTCAGTGTATAACCACACTTACATCTGGAGGCTACCAAGCCAGGAGGAAATCCACTATAAGTAATATTAATTCTAGACTTAAACCACCCTGTTTAATCTATCACTTAATAACTACCCAATGCAATTTCTACCTAAGACACAACTTAGATAAGAGTATCCTACTCACTCCCCCTCAATCACACAGTGATTTTGTTTACAAGTTTAATGAAATTGAAGTCATACTTCAAACAAAAACAGCTTGATCTTACTTCACAGTTTCAATCAAGTCACAAATGCACTTTTTCTTAAAATCTCATAAAGTGGTACAATTAAACAACCTGCTATTAAAATACTGGACACCCTATTTGGTCTTCTGAAATTCTTACTTAATTCTATGATTTTCTGTTCATTAAATAGGTATCTGTAATTTTGGGCTTTCTGTAGAATGATCCAGCCCTAATGCGCAAACAGCTTCCACCTTGAATTAGGGTTTGTTACTTCCTAGATTCTAGGTGAATTAGGTCTTCTGTTTTTAATCTGAATCCTCAATATAACATTCCCTACAGATGCGCCTTGTTCTGTTTTTATCAATCAATAATCAATTCCAGATAACTCTCCTTAAATATCTCTAATCAGTTAGACATTAAGTAATTCTGGTAGCAGGTTTGAGATGTCTCAACATCTGTTGGGACATCCTGAAAAACTGAACTTAAGTCATTTACACAATGTCCCAACATCTGGTGAGACATCCTGAAATAAGTTCATATACTCTGTTTGATAATGTCCCAACATTTGATAGGACATTCTGAACTGAATTCAATATTTCTTGTTGGTCAAAAATTCTGCCAATTCAAGACATCTACAAACTCCCCCTTTGGCTAATTTTTGGCTAACATCTTTTCTGGTTTTCAGAGTGCAGCAGAAGTTCTTTTTATCAGAGTATAACATTACTTTTCTGTTGATTCATATTTGAGATTACTCCCCCTCAAACATATATGTGTCCAGTCTTGTTGCAACAGAAAAAAACTTATTCAGTTCAGAAGCAAACAGATTTTTCATTCAATTCAAACAGCATTACATTGTTGATGGTGTTGTTCTCCCCCTTGTTAGACACAAATTTTTGGGGCCAAAGAGACTAAATCTAAATTACAATGCAGCTGTCATTACATTTGTCCTTACATACAATGATCACTCAGATTCATCACTCTCAGTTTCTTCCTGAACCTCAGTTTCTTCATCAGCTTCACTTTCTTCATCAGAGGCAGCTTTCTGATCTCCTTCACTCTCCAGCCTTTGGATGATTTCTTCAAGTTTCAGCTTCCTTGCTTCAAGCTCTTTGCATGTGCTTTTTAGCTCAGCAATTAATGCCTTCTTGGAGATTGGAGTCTTAGCAGTTGAAGGACCTGCAGATGTCCCAGAAGGTGCTTCAACATCTGCTGCATGATGACTGAGGAACAATTTGTAGTGAAATGCCAGGGGGCTTTCTCTCTTGCAGACTGTGTCCTTCTCAGTTAGAATCCCAGGGTATTGACTTAGAACAATACCACACAGCAATGAGGGAAAAGCTATTGGCAGCTTTGTTGCAGAAGAGCTGGCATGCTTCAAGGTCTGATAAAAAATGTAGACACCATAGTCCAGCTTAGTCTGAGTTCCCACAGCATATATAAACCTAGCCAGGCCAGTGGAGATTGAAGATGTGTGGTTGGTAGGCACCCAGTTTGCTGTACCAATCCTGTTCAGCATGGCATATTTTCTTGTAAGCATGCTCACTGAGAGCTTTCCTTTAACAGGCCATGCCTTGACCTGGTTTGCAGTGATCACCTTGCAGACTTGGTTATCTGTCTTTCCTAGCTCGTTAAAAAAATCATAGTATATTATACACTAGTTTATATTAATTTCGATAAAAATAATTAAATTAAATTGAAGTCTTTTCGAAATGCTACAAAACTTTTCAGATCCTTTATATATTTTATAGGGGAAGGTTATGATTGAGGTCCATGCAAAAATATTTCTGAAAATTATATTTGATGAAGCATTTCGAAATGCAAGTTTCGGTTAAAAAATCATGATATATTATACACTAGTCTCGTTCAAAAAAATCAAATTAAATTGTGGGCTATTCGAAATGATACGAATATTTTCAGATCATTTATATATGTTACAGGGGAAGGTTATGATTGAGGTCTATGCAAAAATATTTCTGAAAATTAGATTTTATGAAGCTTTTCGAAATGCAAGTTTCGGTATAAAAAACCATGATATATTATACACTAGATACGGTCAAGAATATAAAATCAAATTGGGGGATATTCAAAATGATACGAATATTTTCAGATCATTTATATATGTTACAAGGGATGGTTAGGATGCATGTCTTTACAAAAAAAAACATCTGAAAATTAGATTCTATGAAACTTTTCAAAATGCAGGTTTCTGTCAAAAAATCATAGTATATTATACACAAGTTTATACTAATTTAGGTCAAAAAATCAAATTAAATCGAGGTCTTCTCGAAATTATAAGAAACTTTTCAGATCATATATATATTTTATGAGGGAAGGTTATGAGGGAAGTCAATGCTAAAAACAATTTTAAAATTAGATTCAATGAAACTTTTCGAAAGGCATGTTTCAGTAAAAAAATCATAGTATATTATACACTAGTTTATATTAATTTCGATAAAAAAAATTAAATTAAATTGAAGTCTGTTCGAAATGCTACAAAACTTATCAGATCCTTTATATATTTTATAGGGGAAGGTTATGATTGAGGTCCATGCAAAAATATTTCTGACAATTATATTTGATGAAGCATTTCGAAATGCATGTTTCGGTTAAAAAATCATGATATATTATACACTAGTTTCGTTCAATAAAATCAAATTAAATTGTGGGCTATTCGAAATGATACGAATATTTTCAGATCATTTATATATGTTACAGGGGAAGGTTATGATTGAGGTCCATACAAAAATATTTCTGAAAATTAGATTTTATGAAGCTTTTCGAAATGCAAGTTTCGGTATAAAAAACCATGATATATTATACACTAGATACAGTCAAGAAAATAAAATCAAATTAGGGGCTATTCAAAATGATACGAATCTTTTCAGATCATTTATATATGTTACAAGGGATGGTTAGGATGGATGTCTTTACAAAAAAAACATCTAAAAATTAGATTCTATGAAACTTTTCGAAATGCAGGTTTCGGTCAAAAAATCATAGTATATTATACACAAGTTTATACTAATTTAGGTCAAAAAATCAAATTAAATCGAGGTCTTCTCGAAATGATACGAAACTTTTCAGATCATATATATATTTTAAGAGGGAAGGTTATGATGGAAGTCCATGCAAAATATCATCTGGAAATTAGATTCTATGAAACTTTTCGAAATGCAAGTTTCGGGTAAAAAATCATAGTATATTATACACAAGTTTATACTAATTTAGGTCTAAAAATAAAATTAAATCGAGGATTTCTCGAAATGATACGAAACGTTTCAGATCATTTATATATTTTACGAGGGAAGGATATGATGGAAGTCTATGCAAAAAATAATCTGGAAATTAGATTCTATAAAACTTTTCAAAATGCAAGTTTCGGTCAAAAAATCATAGTATATTATACACTAGTTTATACTAGTTTAGGTCAAAAAATCTAATTAAATTGAGGACTGTTCGAAATGATAACTTTTCAGATCATTTATATATTTTTTACGGGGGAAGGTTATGATTGAAGTCCATGCAAAAATTTATCTAAAAATTATAATTAATGAAACTTTTCAAAATGCAAGCTTCGGTCAAAATATCATGATATATTATACACTAGTTTCGGTCAAAAAAATCAAATTAAATCGGGGTCTATTCGAAATAATACGAATATTATCAGAACCTTTATATATGTTACGAGGGAAGGTTATGATGTCAATGCTAAAAACAATTTTAAAATTAGATTATATGAAACTTTTCGAAAGGAATGTTTCGTTAAAAAAATCATAGTATATTATACACTAGTTTATATTAATTTCGATAAAAATAATTAAATTAAATTGAAGTCTGTTCGAAATGCTACAAAACTTTTCAGATCCTTTATATATTTTATAGGGGAAGGTTATGATTGAGGTCCATGCAAAAATATTTCTGAAAATTATATTTGATGAAGCATTTCGAAATGCATGTTTCGGTTAAAAAATCATGATATATTATACACTAGTTTCGTTCAAAAAAATCAAATTAAATTGTGGGCTATTCGAAATGATACGAATATTTTCAGATCATTTATATATGTTACAGGGGAAGGTTATGATTGAGGTCCATGCAAAAATATTTCTGAAAATTAGATTTTATGAAGCTTTTCGAAATGCAAGTTTCGGTATAAAAAACCATGATATATTATACACTAGATACGGTCAAGAAAATAAAATCAAATTGGGGGCTATTCAAAATGATACGAATATTTTCAGATCATTTATATATGTTACAAGGGATGGTTAGGATGGATGTCTTTACAAAAAAAACATCTGAAAATTAGATTCTATGAAACTTTTCGAAATGCAGTTTTCGGTCAAAAAATCATAGTATATTATACACAAGTTTAGACTAATTTAGGTCAAAAAATCAAATTAAATCGAGGTCTTCTCGAAATGATACGAAACTTTTCAGATCATATATATATTTTAAGAGGGAAGGTTATGATGGAAGTAAATGCAAAATATCATCTGGAAATTAGATTCTATAAAACTTTTCGAAATGCAGGTTTCTGTCAAAAAATCATAGTATATTATACACAAGTTTATACTAATTTAGGTCAAAAAATCAAATTAAATCGAGGTCTTCTCGAAATTATAAGAAACTTTTCAGATCATATATATATTTTATGAGGGAAGGTTATGAGGGAAGTCAATGCTAAAAACAATTTTAAAATTAGATTCTATGAAACTTTTCGAAAGGCATGTTTCGGTAAAAAAATCATAGTATATTATACACTAGTTTATATTAATTTCGATAAAAAAAATTAAATTAAATTGAAGTCTATTCGAAATGCTACAAAACTTTTCAGATCCTTTATATATTTTATAGGTGAAGGTTATGATTGAGGTCCATGCAAAAATATTTCTGAAAATTATATTTGATGAAGCATTTCGAAATGCATGTTTCGGTTAAAAAATCATGATATATTATACACTAGTTTCGTTCAAAAAAATCAAATTAAATTGTGGGCTATTCGAAATGATACGAATATTTTCAGATCATTTATATATGTTACAAGGGAAGGTTATGATTGAGGTCCATGCAAAAATATTTCTGAAAATTAGATTCTATAAAACTTTTCGAAATGCAAGTTTCAGTTAAAAAATCATAGTATATTATACACAAGTTTATACTAATTTAGGTCTAAAAATAAAATTAAATCGAGGATTTCTCGAAATGATACGAAACGTTTCAGATCATATATATATTTTACGAGGGAAGGTTATGATGGAAGAGTATCCAAAAAATAATCTAGAAATTAGATTCTATAAAACTTTTCGAAATGCAAGTTTCGGTCCAAAAATCATAGTATATTATACACTAGTTTATACTAGTTTAGGTCAAAAAATCTAATTAAATCGAGGACTGTTCGAAATGATAACTTTTCAGATCATTTATTTATTTTTTACGGGGGAAGGTTATGATTCAAGTCCATGCAAAATTTTATCTAAAAATTATAATTAATGAAACTTTTCAAAATGCAAGCTTCGGTCAAAAAATCATGATATATTATACACTAGTTTCGGTCAAAAAAATCAAATTAAATCGGGGTCTATTCGAAATAATACGAATATTATCAGAACATTGATATATGTTATGAGGGAAGGTTATGATGGAAGTCAATGCTAAAAACAATTTTAAAATTAGATTCTATGAAACTTTTCGAAAGGCATGTTTCGGTAAAAAAATCATAGTATATTATACACTAGTTTATATTAATTTCGATAAAAAAAATTAAATTAAATTGAAGTCTGTTCGAAATGCTACAAAACTTTTCAGATCCTTTATATATTTTATAGGGGAAGGTTATGATTGAGGTCCATTCAAAAATATTTCTGAAAATTATATTTTATGAAGCATTTCGAAATGCAAGATTCGGTTAAAAAATCATGATATATTATACACTAGTGTCGTTCAAAAAAATCAAATTAAATTGTGGGCTATTCGAAATGATACGAATATTTTCAGATCATTTATATATGTTACAGGGGAAGGTTATGATTGAGGTCTATGCAAAAATATTTCTGAAAATTAGATTTTATGAAGCTTTTCGAAATGCAAGTTTCGGTATAAAAAACCATGATATATTATACACTAGATACGGTCAAGAAAATAAAATCAAATTGGGGGATATTCAAAATGATACGAATCTTTTCAGATCATTTATATATGTTACAAGGGATGGTTAGGATGGATGTCTTTACAAAAAAAACATCTGAAAATTAGATTCTATGAAACTTTTCAAAATGCAGGTTTCTGTCAAAAAATCATAGTATATTATACACAAGTTTATACTAATTTAGGTCAAAAAATCAAATTAAATCGAGGTCTTCTCAAAATTATAAGAAAATTTTCAGATCATATATATATTTTATGAGGGAAGGTTATGAGGGAAGTCAATGCTAAAAACAATTTTAAAATTAGATTCTATGAAACTTTACGAAAGGCATGTTTCGGTAAAAAAATCATAGTATATTATACACTAGTTTATATTAATTTCGATAAAAAAAATTAAATTAAATTGAAGTCTGTTCGAAATGCTACAAAACTTTTCAGATCCTTTATATGTTTTATAGGGGAAGGTTATGATTGAGGTCCATGCAAAAATATTTCTGAAAATTATATTTGATGAAGCATTTCGAAATGCATGTTTCGGTTAAAAAATCATGATATATTATACACTAGTTTCGTTCAAAAAAATCAAATTAAATTGTGGGCTATTCGAAATGATACGAATATTTTCAGATCATTTATATATGTTACAGGGGAAGGTTATGATTGAGGTCCATGCAAAAATATTTCTAAAAATTAGATTCTATAAAACTTTTCGAAATGCAAGTTTTAGTTAAAAAATCATAGTATATTATACACAAGTTTATACTAATTTAGGTCTAAAAATAAAATTAAATCGAGGATTTCTCGAAATAATACGAAACATTTCAGATCATTTATATATTTTACGAGGGAAGGATATGATGGAAGTCTATGCAAAAAATAATCTGGAAATTAGATTCTATAAAACTTTTCAAAATGCAAGTTTCGGTCAAAAAATCATAGTATATTATACACTAGTTTATACTAGTTTAGGTCAAAAAATCTAATTAAATTGAGGACTGTTCGAAATGATAACTTTTCAGATCATTTATATATTTTTTACGGGGGAAGGTTATGATTGAAGTCCATGCAAAAATTTATCTAAAAATTATAATTAATGAAACTTTTCAAAATGCAAGCTTCGGTCAAAATATCATGATATATTATACACTAGTTTCGGTCAAAAAAATCAAATTAAATCGGGGTCTATTCGAAATAATACGAATATTATCAGAACCTTTATATATGTTACGAGGGAAGGTTATGATGTCAATGCTAAAAACAATTTTAAAATTAGATTATATGAAACTTTTCGAAAGGCATGTTTCGTTAAAAAAATCATAGTATATTATACACTAGTTTATATTAATTTCGATAAAAATAATTAAATTAAATTGAAGTCTGTTCGAAATGCTACAAAACTTTTCAGATCCTTTATATATTTTATAGGGGAAGGTTATGATTGAGGTCCATGCAAAAATATTTCTGAAAATTATATTTGATGAAGCATTTCGAAATGCATGTTTCGGTTAAAAAATCATGATATATTATACACTAGTTTCGTTCAAAAAAATCAAATTAAATTGTGGGCTATTCGAAATGATACGAATATTTTCAGATCATTTATATATGTTACAGGGGAAGGTTATGATTGAGGTCCATGCAAAATTATTTCTGAAAATTAGATTTTATGAAGCTTTTCGAAATGCAAGTTTCGGTATAAAAAACCATGATATATTATACACTAGATACGGTCAAGAAAATAAAATCAAATTGGGGGCTATTCAAAATGATACGAATATTTTCAGATCATTTATATATGTTACAAGGGATGGTTAGGATGGATGTCTTTACAAAAAAAACATCTGAAAATTAGATTCTATGAAACTTTTCGAAATGCAGGTTTCAATCAAAAAATCATAGTATATTATACACAAGTTTAGACTAATTTAGGTCAAAAAATCAAATTAAATCGAGGTCTTCTCGAAATGATACGAAACTTTTCAGATCATATATATATTTTAAGAGGGAAGGTTATGATGGAAGTAAATGCAAAATATCATCTGGAAATTAGATTCTATAAAACTTTTCGAAATGCAGGTTTCTGTCAAAAAATCATAGTATATTATACACAAGTTTATACTAATTTAGGTCAAAAAATCAAATTAAATCGAGGTCTTCTCGAAATTATAAGAAACTTTTCAGATCATATATATATTTTATGAGGGAAGGTTATGAGGGAAGTCAATGCTAAAAACAATTTTAAAATTAGATTCTATGAAACTTTTCGAAAGGCATGTTTCGGTAAAAAAATCATAGTATATTATACACTAGTTTATATTAATTTCGATAAAAAAAATTAAATTAAATTGAAGTCTGTTCGAAATGCTACAAAACTTTTCAGATCCTTTATATAGTTTATAGGTGAAGGTTATGATTGAGGTCCATGCAAAAATATTTCTGAAAATTATATTTGATGAAGCATTTCGAAATGCATGTTTCGGTTAAAAAATCATGATATATTATACAGTAGTTTCGTTCAAAAAAATCAAATTAAATTGTGGGCTATTCGAAATGATACGAATATTTTCAGATCATTTATATATGTTACAAGGGAAGGTTATGATTGAGGTCCATGCAAAAATATTTCTGAAAATTAGATTCTATAAAACTTTTCGAAATGCAAGTTTCAGTTAAAAAATCATAGTATATTATACACAAGTTTATACTAATTTAGGTCTAAAAATAAAATTAAATCGAGGATTTCTCGAAATGATACGAAACGTTTCAGATCATTTATATATTTTACGAGGGAAGGTTATGATGGAAGAGTATCCAAAAAATAATCTGGAAATTAGATTCTATAAAACTTTTCGAAATGCAAGTTTCGGTCAAAAAATCATAGTATATTATACACTAGTTTATACTAGTTTAGGTCAAAAAATCTAATTAAATCGAGGACTGTTCGAAATGATAACTTTTCAGATCATTTATTTATTTTTTACGGGGGAAGGTTATGATTCAAGTCCATGCAAAAATTTATCTAAAAATTATAATTAATGAAACTTTTCAAAATGCAAGCTTCGGTCAAAAAATCATGATATATTATACACTAGTTTCGGTCAAAAAAATCAAATTAAATCGGGGTCTATTCGAAATAATACGAATATTATCAGAACATTTATATATGTTATGAGGGAAGGTTATGATGGAAGTCAATGCTAAAAACAATTTTAAAATTAGATTCTATGAAACTTTTCGAAAGGCATGTTTCGGTAAAAAAATCATAGTATATTATACACTAGTTTATATTAATTTCGATAAAAAAAATTAAATTAAATTGAAGTCTGTTCGAAATGCTACAAAACTTTTCAGATCCTTTATATATTTTATAGGGGAAGGTTATGATTGAGGTCCATTCAAAAATATTTCTGAAAATTATATTTTATGAAGCATTTCGAAATGCAAGATTCGGTTAAAAAATCATGATATATTATACACTAGTGTCGTTCAAAAAAATCAAATTAAATTGTGGGCTATTCGAAATGATACGAATATTTTCAGATCATTTATATATGTTACAGGGGAAGGTTATGATTGAGGTCTATGCAAAAATATTTCTGAAAATTAGATTTTATGAAGCTTTTCGAAATGCAAGTTTCGGTATAAAAAACCATGATATATTATACACTAGATACGGTCAAGAAAATAAAATCAAATTGGGGGATATTCAAAATGATACGAATCTTTTCAGATGATTTATATATGTTACAAGGGATGGTTAGGATGGATGTCTTTACAAAAAAAAAACATCTGAAAATTAGATTCTATGAAACTTTTCAAAATGCAGGTTTCTGTCAAAAAATCATAGAATATTATACACAAGTTTATACTAATTTAGGTCAAAAAATCAAATTAAATCGAGGTCTTCTCGAAATTATAAGAAACTTTTCAGATCATATATATATTTTATGAGGGAAGGTTATGAGGGAAGTCAATGCTAAAAACAATTTTAAAATTAGATTCTATGAAACTTTTTGAAAGGCATGTTTCGGTTAAAAAATCATGATATATTATACACTAGTTTCGTTCAAAAAAATCAAATTAAATTGTGGGCTATTCGAAATGATACGAATATTTTCAAATCATTTATATATGTTACAGGGGGAGGTTATGATTGAGGTCCATGCAAAAATATTTCTGAAAATTAGATTTTATGAAGCTTTTCGAAATGCAAGTTTCGGTATAAAAAACCATGATATATTATACACTAGATAAAATCAAGAAAATAAAATCAAATTGAGGGCTATTCAAAATGATACGAATCTTTTAAGATCATTTATATATGTTACAAGGGATGGTTAGGATGGATGTCTTTAAAAAAAACATCTGAAAATTAGATTCTATGAAACTTTTCGAAATGCAGGTTTCGGTCAAAAAATCATAGTATATTATACACAAGTTTATACTAATTTAGGTCAAAAAATCAAATTAAATCGAGGTCTTCTCGAAATGATACGAAACGTTTCAGATCATTTATATATTTTACGAGGGAAGGTTATGATGGAAGTCCATAAAAAAAATAATCTGGAAATTAGATTCTATGAGACTTTTCGAAATGCAAGTTTCGGTAAAAAAATCATAGTATATTATACACTAGTTTAGGTCAAAAAATCTAATTAAATTGAGGACTGTTCGAAATGATAACTTTTTAAATCATTTATATATATTTTACGGGGGAAGGTTATGATTGAAGTCCATGCAAAAATTTATCTAAAAATTATAAATAATGAAATTTTCGAAATGCAAGCTTCGGTTTACAAATCATGTTATATTATACACTAGTTTCGATCAAAAAATTCAAATTAAATCGGGGTCTATTCGAAATAATATGAATATTATCAGAACATTTATATATGTTACGAGGGAATGTTATGATGGAAGTCAATGCTAAAAAATATTTTAAAACTAGATTCTATGAACCTTTTCGAAAGGCATATTTTGGTAAAAATATCATAGTATATTATACACTAGTTTATATTAGTTTCGATAAAAAATTAAATTAAATTGAAGTGTGTTCGAAATGCTACAAAACTTTTCAGATGATTTATATATTTTACAGGGGAAGGTTATGATTGAGGTCCACGCAAAAATATTTCTGAAAATTATATTTTATGAAGCATTTCGAAATGCAAGTTTCGGTTAAAAAACCATGATATATTATACACTAGTTTTGTTCAAAAAAATCAAATTAAATTGTCGACTATTCGAAATGAAACCAATCTTTTTCAGATCTTTTATATATGTTACTGGGGAAGGTTATGATTGAGACCCATGCAAAAATATTTCTGAAAATTAGATTTTATGAAGCTTTTCGAAATGCAAGTTTCGGTTAAAAAATCATGATATATTATACACTAGTTTCGGTCAAAAAAATCAAAATAAATCATGGGCTATTCGAAATGAAACGAATCTTTTCAGATCCTTTATATATGTTACAGGGGAAGGTTATGATTGAGACCCATGCAAAAATATTTCTGAAAATTAGATTTTATGAAGCTTTTCGAAATGCATGTTTCGGTATAAAAAACCATGAAATATTATACACTAGATACGGTCAAAAAAATAAAATCAAATTGGGGGCGATTCGAAATGATACGAATCTTTTCAGATCATTTATATATGTTATAAGGGATGGTTAGGATGGATGTCTTTACAAAAAAAACATCTGAAAATTAGATTCTATGAAACTTTTCGAAATGCAGGTTTCGGTCAAAAAATCATAGTATATTATACACAAGTTTATACTAATTTAGGTCAAAAAATCAAATTAAATCGAGGTCTTCCCGAAATGATACGAAATTTTTCAGATCATACATATATTTTAAGAGGGAAGGTTATGATGGAAGTCCATGCAAAATATCATTTGGATATTAGATTCTATGAAACTTTTCGAAATGCAAGTTTCGGTCAAAAATCATAGTATATTATACACAAGTTTATACTTATTTAGGTCAAAAAATTAAATTAAATTGAGGTCTTCTCGAAATGATACGAAACTTTTAAGATCATTTAAATATTTTAAGAGGGGAGGTTATGATAGAAGTCCATGCAAAAAAACATCTAGAAATTAGATTCTATGAATCTTTTCGAAATGCAAGTTTCGATCATAAAATCATAGTATATTATACACTAGTTTAGGTCAAAAAATCTACTTAAATCGAGGACTGTTCGAAATGATAACTTTTCAGATCATTTATATATATTTTACGGGGGGAGGTTATGATTGAATTCCATTCAAAAATTTAACTAAAAATTATATTTAATGAAACTTTTCGAAATGCAAGTTTCGGTCAAAAAATCATGATATAGTATACACTAGTTAGGGTCAAAAAAATAAAACTATATCGAGGTCTATTCGAAATGATACGAATATTTTCATAACATTTATATATGTTACAGGGGAAGGTTATGATGGAAGTCCATGCAAAAAATAATCTTAAAATTAGATTCTATGAAACTTTTCGAAATGCATGTTTCGGTCAAAAAATCATATTATATTATACACTAGTTTATAATAGTTTCGGTAAAAAATTAAATTAAATCGAAGTCTGTTCGAATTGCTACAAAACTTTTAGAATCATCTATTATTTTACAGGGGAAGGTTTTGATTGAAGTCCATGCAAAAATGTTTCTGAAAATTAGATTTTATGAAGCTTTTCGAAATGCAAGTTTCGGTTAAATAATCATGATATATTATACACTAGTTTCGGTCAAAAAAATCAAAATAAATTATGGGCAATTCAAAATGAAACGAATCTTTTCAGATCTTTTATATATGTTACAGGGGAAGGTTATGATTGAGACCCATGAAAAAATATTTCTGAATATTAGATTTTATGAAGCTTTTCGAAATGCAAGTTTAGGTATAAAAAACCATGAAATATTATACACTAGATACGGTCAAAAAAATAAAATCAAATTGGGGGCTATTCGAAATGATATAAATCTTTTCAGATCATTTATATATGTTACAAGGGATGGTTAGGATGCAATTCTATAAAAAAAACATCTGAAAATTAGATTCTATGAAACTTTTCGAAATGCAAGTTTCGGTCAAAAAATCATAGTATATTATAAACAAGTTTATACTAATTTTGGTCAAAAAATCAAATTAAATTGAGGTCTTCTCGAATTGATACGAAACATTTCAGATCATTTATATATTTTGAAAGGGAAGGTTATAATGGAAGTCCATGCAAAGAATCATCTGGAAATTAGATTCTATTTAACTTTTTGAAATGCAAGTTTCGGTCAAAAAATTATAGTATATTATACACTAGTTTAGGTCAAAAAATCTAATTAAATCGAGGTTGTTCGAAATGATAACTTTTTAGATCATTTATATATATTTTACGGGGGAAGGTTATGATTGAAGTGCATGCAAAAATTATTCTAAAAATTATATTTAATGAAACTTTTCGAAATGTAAGTTTTGGTCAAAAAATCATGATATATTATACACTAGTTTCGGTCAAGAAAATCAAATTAAATTCTGGTCTATTCGGAATGATACGAATATTTTCATAACATTTATTTATGTTGCGAGGGAAGGTTATGATGGAAGTCCATGCAGAAAATAATCTTAAAATTAGATTCTATGAAACTTTTTGAAATGCATGTTTCGGTCAAAAAGTCAGTATACTATACACTAGTTTATATTAGTTTCGGTAAAAAATTAAATTAAATCGAAGTCTGTTCTAAATGCTACAAAATATTCAGATCATTTATATATTTTACAGGGGAAGGTTATGATTGAGGTCCATGCAAAAATATTTCTGAAAATTATATTTTATGAAGCTTTTCGAAATGCAAGTTTCGGTTAAAAAATCATGATATATTATACACTAGTTTCGGTCAAAATATTCAAAATAAATTATGGGCTATTCGAAATGAAACGAATCTTTTCAGATCATTTATATATGTTACAGGGGAAGGTTATGATTGAGGTCCATGCAAAAATATTTCTGAAAATTATATTTTATGAACCTTTCGAAATGCAAGTTTCGGTTAAAAAATCATGATATATTATACACTAGTTTCGGTCAAAAAAATAAAATCAAATTGGGGGTTATTCGAAATGATACGAATCTTTTCAGATTATTTATATATGTTACAAGGGATGGTTAGGATGGAATTCTATGAAAAAAAAAACTAAAAATCATAGTATATTATACACAAGTTTATACTAATTTAGGTCAAAAATCAAATTAAATCGAGGTCTTCTCGAAAATGATACAAAACTTTTCAGATCATTTATATATTTTAAGAGGGAAGGTTATGATGGAAGTCCATGCAAAGAATCATCTGGAAATTAGATTCTATGTAACTTTTTGAAATGCAAGTTTCGGTCAAAAAATCATAGTATATTATTCACTAGTTTATACTAGTTTTGGTCAAAAAATCTAATTAAATCGAGGTTGTTCGAAATGATAACTTTATAGATCATTTATATATATTTTACGGGGGAAGGTTATGATTGAAGTCAATGCAAAAATTTATCTAAAAATTATATTTAATGAACCTTTTCGAAATGTAAGTTTCGGCCAAAAAATCATGATATATTATAGACTAGTTTCGGTCAAGAAAATCAAATTAAATTGTGGTCTATTCGGAATGATACGAATATTTTCATAACATTTATTTATGTTGCGAGGGAAGGTTATGATGGAAGTCCATGCAGAAAATAATCTTAAAATTAGATTCTATGAAACTTTTTGAAATGCATGTTTCGGTCAAAAAGTCAAAGTATACTATACACTAGTTTATATTAGTTTCGGTAAAAAATTAAATTAAATCGAAGTCTGTTCGAAATGCTACAAAATTTTCAGATCATTTATATATTTTATAGGGGAAGGTTATGATTGAGGTCCATGCAAAAATATTTCTGAAAATTAGATTTTATGAAGCTTTTCGAAATGCAAGTTTCGGTTAAAAAATCATGATATATTATACACTAGTTTCGGTCAAAATATTCAAAATAAATTATGGGCTATTCGAAATGAAACGAATCTTTTCAGATCATTTATATATGTTACAGGGGAAGGTTATGATTGAGGTCCATGCAAAAATATTTCTGAAAATTATATTTTATGAAGCTTTTCGAAATGCAAGTTTCGGTATAAAAAATCATGATATATTATACACTAGTTTCGGTCAAAAAAATAAAATCAAATTGGGGGTTATTCGAAATGATACGAATCTTTTCAGATCATTTATATATGTTACAAGGGATGGTTAGGATGGAATTCTATAAAAAAACATCTGAAATTAGATTCTATGAAACTTTTCGAAATGCATGTTTCAGTATAAAATTAATAGTATATTATACACAAGTTTATACTAATTTAGGTCAAAAATCAAATTAAATCGAGGTCTTCTCGAAATGATACGAAACTTTTCAGATCATTTATATATTTAAGAGGGAAGGTTATGATGGAAGTCCATGCAAAGAATCATCTGGAAATTAGATTCTATGTAACTTTTTGAAATGCAAGTTTCGGTCAAAAAATCATAGTATATTATTCACTAGTTTATACTAGTTTTGGTCAAAAAATCTAATTAAATCGAGGTTGTTCGAAATGATAACTTGATAGATCTTTTATATATATTTTACGGGGGAAGGTTATGATTGAAGTCCATGCAAAAATTTATCTAAAAATTATATTTAATGAAACTTTTCGAAATGTAAGTTTCGGTCAAAATATCATGATATATTATACACTAGTTTCGGTCAAGAAAATCAAATTAAATTGTGGTCTATTCGAAATGATACGAATATTTTCATAACATTTATTTATGTTGCGAGGGAAGGTTATGATGGAAGTCCATGCAGAAAATAATCTTAAAATTAGATTCTATGAAACTTTTTGAAATGCATGTTTTGGTCAAAAAGTCTTAGTATACTATACACTAGTTTATATTAGTTTCAGTAAAAAATAAATTAAATCGAAGTATGTTCGAAATGCTACAAAATTTTCAGATCATTTATATATTTTACAGGGGAAAGTTATGATTGAGGTCCATGCAAAAATATTTCTGAAAATTAGATTTTATGAAGCTTTTCGAAATGCAAGTTTCGGTTAAAATATCATGATATATTATACACTAGTTTCAGTCAAAATAAATTATGGGCTATTCGAAATGAAACGAATCTTTTCAGATCATTTATATATGTTACAGGGGAAGGTTATGATTGAGATCCATGCAAATATATTTCTGAAAATTATATTTTATGAAGCTTTTCGAAATGCAAGTTTCGGTATAAAAAATCATGATATATTAAACACTAGTTTCGGTCAAAAAAATAAAATCAAATTAGGGGTTATTCGAAATGATACGAATCTTTTCAGATCATTTATATATGTTACAAGGGATGGTTAGGATGGAATTCTATAAAAAAAACATTTGAAATTAGATTCTATGAAACTTTTCGAAATGCATGTTTCGGTCAAAAAATCATAGTATATTATACACAAGTTTATACTAATTTAGGTCAAAAATCAAATTAAATCGAGGTCTTCTCGAAATGATACGAAACTTTTCAGATCATTTATATATTTTAAGAGGGAAGGTTATGATGGAAGTCCATGCAAAGAATCATCTGGAAATTAGATTCTATGTAACTTTTTGAAATGCAAGTTTCGGTCAAAAAATCATAGTATATTATACACTAGTTTATACTAGTTTTGGTCAAAAAATATAATTAAATCGAGGTTGTTCGAAATAATAACATTATAGATCATTTATATATATTTTACGGGGGAAGGTTATGATTGAAGTCCTTGCAAAAATTTATCTAAAAATTATATTTAATGAAACTTTTCGAAATGCAAGTTTCGTTCAAAAAATCATGATATATTATACACTAGTTTCGGTCAAGAAAATCAAATTAAATTGTGGTCTATTCGAAATGATACGAATATTTTCATAACATTTATATTTGTTGCGAGGGAAGGTTATGGCGGAAGTCCATGCAGAAAATAATCTTAAAATTAGATTCTATGAAACATTTTGAAATGCATGTTTCGGTCAAAAAGTCATAGTATATTATACACTAGTTAATATTAGTTTCGGTAAAAAATTAAATTAAATCGAAGTCTGTTCGAAATGCTACAAAATTTTCAGATCATTTATATATTTTATAGGGGAAGGTTATGATTGAGGTCCATGCAAAAATATTTCTGAAAATTAGATTTTATGAAGCTTTTAGAAATGCAAGTTTCGGTTAAAAAATCATGATATATTATACACTAGTTTCGGTCAAAATATTCAAAATAAATTATGGGCTATTCGAAATGAAACGAATCTTTTCAGATCATTTATATATGTTACAGGGGAAGGTTATGATTGAGGTCCATGCAAAAATATTTCTGAAAATTATATTTTATGAAGCTTTTCGAAATGCAAGTTTCGGTATAAAAAATCATGATATATTATACACTAGTTTCGGTCAAAAAAATAAAATCAAATTGGGGGTTATTCGAAATGATACGAATCTTTTCAGATCATTTATATATGTTACAAGGGATGGTTAGGATGGAATTCTATAAAAAAACATCTGAAATTAGATTCTATGAAACTTTTCGAAATGCATGTTTCAGTAAAAAATTAATAGTATATTATACACAAGTTTATACTAATTTAGGTCAAAAATCAAATTAAATCGAGGTCTTCTCGAAATGATACGAAACTTTTCAGATCATTTATATATTTAAGAGGGAAGGTTATGATGGAAGTCCATGCAAAGAATCATCTGGAAATTAGATTCTATGTAACTTTTTGAAATGCAAGTTTCGGTCAAAAAATCATAGTATATTATTCACTAGTTTATACTAGTTTTGGTCAAAAAATCTAATTAAATCGAGGTTGTTCGAAATGATAACTTGATAGATCTTTTATATATATTTTACGGGGGAAGGTTATGATTGAAGTCCATGCAAAAATTTATCTAAAAATTATATTTAATGAAACTTTTCGAAATGTAAGTTTCGGTCAAAATATCATGATATATTATACACTAGTTTCGGTCAAGAAAATCAAATTAAATTGTGGTCTATTCGAAATGATACGAATATTTTCATAACATTTATTTATGTTGCGAGGGAAGGTTATGATGGAAGTCCATGCAGAAAATAATCTTAAAATTAGATTCTATGAAACTTTTTGAAATGCATGTTTTGGTCAAAAAGTCTTAGTATACTATACACTAGTTTATATTAGTTTCAGTAAAAAATAAATTAAATCGAAGTATGTTCGAAATGCTACAAAATTTTCAGATCATTTATATATTTTACAGGGGAAAGTTATGATTGAGGTCCATGCAAAAATATTTCTGAAAATTAGATTTTATGAAGCTTTTCGAAATGCAAGTTTCGGTTAAAATATCATGATATATTATACACTAGTTTCAGTCAAAATAAATTATGGGCTATTCGAAATGAAACGAATCTTTTCAGATCATTTATATATGTTACAGGGGAAGGTTATGATTGAGATCCATGCAAATATATTTCTGAAAATTATATTTTATGAAGCTTTTCGAAATGCAAGTTTCGGTATAAAAAATCATGATATATTAAACACTAGTTTCGGTCAAAAAAATAAAATCAAATTAGGGGTTATTCGAAATGATACGAATCTTTTCAGATCATTTATATATGTTACAAGGGATGGTTAGGATGGAATTCTATAAAAAAAACATTTGAAATTAGATTCTATGAAACTTTTCGAAATGCATGTTTCGGTCAAAAAATCATAGTATATTATACACAAGTTTATACTAATTTAGGTCAAAAATCAAATTAAATCGAGGTCTTCTCGAAATGATACGAAACTTTTCAGATCATTTATATATTTTAAGAGGGAAGGTTATGATGGAAGTCCATGCAAAGAATCATCTGGAAATTAGATTCTATGTAACTTTTTGAAATGCAAGTTTCGGTCAAAAAATCATAGTATATTATACACTAGTTTATACTAGTTTTGGTCAAAAAATATAATTAAATCGAGGTTGTTCGAAATAATAACATTATAGATCATTTATATATATTTTACGGGGGAAGGTTATGATTGAAGTCCTTGCAAAAATTTATCTAAAAATTATATTTAATGAAACTTTTCGAAATGCAAGTTTCGTTCAAAAAATCATGATATATTATACACTAGTTTCGGTCAAGAAAATCAAATTAAATTGTGGTCTATTCGAAATGATACGAATATTTTCATAACATTTATATTTGTTGCGAGGGAAGGTTATGGCGGAAGTCCATGCAGAAAATAATCTTAAAATTAGATTCTATGAAACATTTTGAAATGCATGTTTCGGTCAAAAAGTCATAGTATATTATACACTAGTTAATATTAGTTTCGGTAAAAAATTAAATTAAATCGAAGTCTGTTCGAAATGCTACAAAATTTTCAGATCATTTATATATTTTATAGGGGAAGGTTATGATTGAGGTCCATGCAAAAATATTTCTGAAAATTAGATTTTATGAAGCTTTTAGAAATGCAAGTTTCGGTTAAAAAATCATGATATATTATACACTAGTTTCGGTCAAAATATTCAAAATAAATTATGGGCTATTCGAAATGAAACGAATCTTTTCAGATCATTTATATATGTTACAGGGGAAGGTTATGATTGAGGTCCATGCAAAAATATTTCTGAAAATTATATTTTATGAAGCTTTTCGAAATGCAAGTTTCGGTATAAAAAATCATGATATATTATACACTAGTTTCGGTCAAAAAAATAAAATCAAATTGGGGGTTATTCGAAATGATACGAATCTTTTCAGATCATTTATATATGTTACAAGGGATGGTTAGGATGGAATTCTATAAAAAAACATCTGAAATTAGATTCTATGAAACTTTTCGAAATGCATGTTTCAGTAAAAAATTAATAGTATATTATACACAAGTTTATACTAATTTAGGTCAAAAATCAAATTAAATCGAGGTCTTCTCGAAATGATACGAAACTTTTCAGATCATTTATATATTTAAGAGGGAAGGTTATGATGGAAGTCCATGCAAAGAATCATCTGGAAATTAGATTCTATGTAACTTTTTGAAATGCAAGTTTCGGTCAAAAAATCATAGTATATTATTCACTAGTTTATACTAGTTTTGGTCAAAAAATCTAATTAAATCGAGGTTGTTCGAAATGATAACTTGATAGATCTTTTATATATATTTTACGGGGGAAGGTTATGATTGAAGTCCATGCAAAAATTTATCTAAAAATTATATTTAATGAAACTTTTCGAAATGTAAGTTTCGGTCAAAATATCATGATATATTATACACTAGTTTCGGTCAAGAAAATCAAATTAAATTGTGGTCTATTCGAAATGATACGAATATTTTCATAACATTTATTTATGTTGCGAGGGAAGGTTATGATGGAAGTCCATGCAGAAAATAATCTTAAAATTAGATTCTATGAAACTTTTTGAAATGCATGTTTTGGTCAAAAAGTCTTAGTATACTATACACTAGTTTATATTAGTTTCAGTAAAAAATAAATTAAATCGAAGTATGTTCGAAATGCTACAAAATTTTCAGATCATTTATATATTTTACAGGGGAAAGTTATGATTGAGGTCCATGCAAAAATATTTCTGAAAATTAGATTTTATGAAGCTTTTCGAAATGCAAGTTTCGGTTAAAATATCATGATATATTATACACTAGTTTCAGTCAAAATAAATTATGGGCTATTCGAAATGAAACGAATCTTTTCAGATCATTTATATATGTTACAGGGGAAGGTTATGATTGAGATCCATGCAAATATATTTCTGAAAATTATATTTTATGAAGCTTTTCGAAATGCAAGTTTCGGTATAAAAAATCATGATATATTAAACACTAGTTTCGGTCAAAAAAATAAAATCAAATTAGGGGTTATTCGAAATGATACGAATCTTTTCAGATCATTTATATATGTTACAAGGGATGGTTAGGATGAAATTCTATAAAAAAAACATTTGAAATTAGATTCTATGAAACTTTTCGAAATGCATGTTTCGGTCAAAAAATCATAGTATATTATACACAAGTTTATACTAATTTAGGTCAAAAATCAAATTAAATCGAGGTCTTCTCGAAATGATACGAAACTTTTCAGATCATTTATATATTTTAAGAGGGAAGGTTATGATGGAAGTCCATGCAAAGAATCATCTGGAAATTAGATTCTATGTAACTTTTTGAAATGCAAGTTTCGGTCAAAAAATCATAGTATATTATACACTAGTTTATACTAGTTTTGGTCAAAAAATATAATTAAATCGAGGTTGTTCGAAATAATAACATTATAGATCATTTATATATATTTTACGGGGGAAGGTTATGATTGAAGTCCTTGCAAAAATTTATCTAAAAATTATATTTAATGAAACTTTTCGAAATGCAAGTTTCGTTCAAAAAATCATGATATATTATACACTAGTTTCGGTCAAGAAAATCAAATTAAATTGTGGTCTATTCGAAATGATACGAATATTTTCATAACATTTATATTTGTTGCGAGGGAAGGTTATGGCGGAAGTCCATGCAGAAAATAATCTTAAAATTAGATTCTATGAAACATTTTGAAATGCATGTTTCGGTCAAAAAGTCATAGTATATTATACACTAGTTAATATTAGTTTCGGTAAAAAATTAAATTAAATCGAAGTCTGTTCGAAATGCTACAAAATTTTCAGATCATTTATATATTTTATAGGGGAAGGTTATGATTGAGGTCCATGCAAAAATATTTCTGAAAATTAGATTTTATGAAGCTTTTAGAAATGCAAGTTTCGGTTAAAAAATCATGATATATTATACACTAGTTTCGGTCAAAATATTCAAAATAAATTATGGGCTATTCGAAATGAAACGAATCTTTTCAGATCATTTATATATGTTACAGGGGAAGGTTATGATTGAGGTCCATGCAAAAATATTTCTGAAAATTATATTTTATGAAGCTTTTCGAAATGCAAGTTTCGGTATAAAAAATCATGATATATTATACACTAGTTTCGGTCAAAAAAATAAAATCAAATTGGGGGTTATTCGAAATGATACGAATCTTTTCAGATCATTTATATATGTTACAAGGGATGGTTAGGATGGAATTCTATAAAAAAACATCTGAAATTAGATTCTATGAAACTTTTCGAAATGCATGTTTCAGTAAAAAAATAATAGTATATTATACACAAGTTTATACTAATTTATTTCAAAAATCAAATTAAATCGAGGTCTTCTCGAAATGATACGAAACTTTTCAGATCATTTATATATTTAAGAGGGAAGGTTATGATGGAAGTCCATGCAAAGAATCATCTGGAAATTAGATTCTATGTAACTTTTTGAAATGCAAGTTTCGGTCAAAAAATCATAGTATATTATTCACTAGTTTATACTAGTTTTGGTCAAAAAATCTAATTAAATCGAGGTTGTTCGAAATGATAACTTGATAGATCTTTTATATATATTTTACGGGGGAAGGTTATGATTGAAGTCCATGCAAAAATTTATCTAAAAATTATATTTAATGAAACTTTTCGAAATGTAAGTTTCGGTCAAAATATCATGATATATTATACACTAGTTTCGGTCAAGAAAATCAAATTAAATTGTGGTCTATTCGAAATGATACGAATATTTTCATCACATTTATTTATGTTGCGAGGGAAGGTTATGATGGAAGTCCATGTAGAAAATAATCTTAAAATTAGATTCTATGAAACTTTTTGAAATGCATGTTTTGGTCAAAAAGTCTTAGTATACTATACACTAGTTTATATTAGTTTCAGTAAAAAATAAATTAAATCGAAGTCTGTTCGAAATGCTACAAAATTTTCAGATCATTTATATATTTTACAGGGGAAAGTTATGATTGAGGTCCATGCAAAAATATTTCTGAAAATTAGATTTTATGAAGCTTTTCGAAATGCATGTTTCGGTTAAAATATCATGATATATTATACACTAGTTTCAGTCAAAATAAATTATGGGCTATTCGAAATGAAACGAATCTTTTCAGATCATTTATATATGTTACAGGGGAAGGTTATGATTGAGATCCATGCAAAAATATTTCTGAAAATTATATTTTATGAAGCTTTTCGAAATGCAGGTTTCGGTATAAAAAATCATGATATATTATACACTAGTTTCGGTCAAAAAAATAAAATCAAATTAGGGGTTATTCGAAATGATACGAATCTTTTCAGATCATTTATATATGTTACAAGGGATGGTTAGGATGGAATTCTATAAAAAAAACATCTGAAATTAGATTCTATGAAACTTTTCGAAATGCATGTTTCAGTAAAAAAATAATAGTATATTATACACAAGTTTATACTAATTTAGGTCAAAAATCAAATTAAATCGAGGTCTTCTCGAAATGATACGAAACTTTTCAGATCATTTATATATTTAAGAGGGAAGGTTATGATGGAAGTCCATGCAAAGAATCATCTGGAAATTAGATTCTATGTAACTTTTTGAAATGCAAGTTTCGGTCAAAAAATCATAGTATATTATTCACTAGTTTATACTAGTTTTGGTCAAAAAATCTAATTAAATCGAGGTTGTTCGAAATGATAACTTGATAGATCTTTTATATATATTTTACGGGGGAAGGTTATGATTGAAGTCCATGCAAAAATTTATCTAAAAATTATATTTAATGAAACTTTTCGAAATGTAAGTTTCGGTCAAAATATCATGATATATTATACACTAGTTTCGGTCAAGAAAATCAAATTAAATTGTGGTCTATTCGAAATGATACGAATATTTTCATCACATTTATTTATGTTGCGAGGGAAGGTTATGATGGAAGTCCATGTAGAAAATAATCTTAAAATTAGATTCTATGAAACTTTTTGAAATGCATGTTTTGGTCAAAAAGTCTTAGTATACTATACACTAGTTTATATTAGTTTCAGTAAAAAATAAATTAAATCGAAGTCTGTTCGAAATGCTACAAAATTTTCAGATCATTTATATATTTTACAGGGGAAAGTTATGATTGAGGTCCATGCAAAAATATTTCTGAAAATTAGATTTTATGAAGCTTTTCGAAATGCATGTTTCGGTTAAAATATCATGATATATTATACACTAGTTTCAGTCAAAATAAATTATGGGCTATTCGAAATGAAACGAATCTTTTCAGATCATTTATATATGTTACAGGGGAAGGTTATGATTGAGATCCATGCAAAAATATTTCTGAAAATTATATTTTATGAAGCTTTTCGAAATGCAGGTTTCGGTATAAAAAATCATGATATATTATACACTAGTTTCGGTCAAAAAAATAAAATCAAATTAGGGGTTATTCGAAATGATACGAATCTTTTCAGATCATTTATATATGTTACAAGGGATGGTTAGGATGGAATTCTATAAAAAAAACATCTGAAATTAGATTCTATGAAACTTTTCGAAATGCATGTTTCAGTAAAAAAATAATAGTATATTATACACAAGTTTATACTAATTTAGGTCAAAAATCAAATTAAATCGAGGTCTTCTCGAAATGATACGAAACTTTTCAGATCATTTATATATTTAAGAGGGAAGGTTATGATGGAAGTCCATGCAAAGAATCATCTGGAAATTAGATTCTATGTAACTTTTTGAAATGCAAGTTTCGGTCAAAAAATCATAGTATATTATTCACTAGTTTATACTAGTTTTGGTCAAAAAATCTAATTAAATCGAGGTTGTTCGAAATGATAACTTGATAGATCTTTTATATATATTTTACGGGGGAAGGTTATGATTGAAGTCCATGCAAAAATTTATCTAAAAATTATATTTAATGAAACTTTTCGAAATGTAAGTTTCGGTCAAAATATCATGATATATTATACACTAGTTTCGGTCAAGAAAATCAAATTAAATTGTGGTCTATTCGAAATGATATGAATATTTTCATAACATTTATTTATGTTGCGAGGGAAGGTTATGATGGAAGTCCATGCAGAAAATAATCTTAAAATTAGATTCTATGAAACTTTTTGAAATGCATGTTTTGGTCAAAAAGTCTTAGTATACTATACACTAGTTTATATTAGTTTCAGTAAAAAATAAATTAAATCGAAGTCTGTTCGAAATGCTACAAAATTTTCAGATCATATATATATTTTACAGGGGAAAGTTATGATTGAGGTCCATGCAAAAATATTTCTGAAAATTAGATTTTATGAAGCTTTTCGAAATGCATGTTTCGGTTAAAATATCATGATATATTATACACTAGTTTCAGTCAAATAAATTATGGGCTATTCGAAATGAAACGAATCTTTTCAGATCATTTATATATGTTACAGGGGAATGTTATGATTGAGATCCATGCAAAAATATTTCTGAAAATTATATTTTATGAAGCTTTTCGAAATGCAAGTTTCGGTATAAAAAATCATGATATATTATACACTAGTTTCAGTGAAAAAAATAAAATCAAATTAGGGGTTATTCGAAATGATACGAATCTTTTCAGATCATTTATATATGTTACAAGGGATGGTTAGGATGGAATTCTATAAAAAAAACATCTGAAATTAGATTCTATGAAACTTTTCGAAATGCATGTTTCAGTAAAAAAATAATAGTATATTATACACAAGTTTATACTAATTTAGGTCAAAAATCAAATTAAATCGAGGTCTTCTCGAAATGATACGAAACTTTTCAGATCATTTATATATTTAAGAGGGAAGGTTATGATGGAAGTCCATGCAAAGAATCATCTGGAAATTAGATTCTATGTAACTTTTTGAAATGCAAGTTTCGGTCAAAAAATCATAGTATATTATTCACTAGTTTATACTAGTTTTGGTCAAAAAATCTAATTAAATCGAGGTTGTTCGAAATGATAACTTGATAGATCTTTTATATATATTTTACGGGGGAAGGTTATGATTGAAGTCCATGCAAAAATTTATCTAAAAATTATATTTAATGAAACTTTTCGAAATGTAAGTTTCGGTCAAAATATCATGATATATTATACACTAGTTTCGGTCAAGAAAATCAAATTAAATTGTGGTCTATTCGAAATGATACGAATATTTTCATAACATTTATTTATGTTGCGAGGGAAGGTTATGATGGAAGTCCATGCAGAAAATAATCTTAAAATTAGATTCTATGAAACTTTTTGAAATGCATGTTTTGGTCAAAAAGTCTTAGTATACTATACACTAGTTTATATTAGTTTCAGTAAAAAATAAATTAAATCGAAGTCTGTTCGAAATGCTACAAAATTTTCAGATCATTTATATATTTTACAGGGGAAAGTTATGATTGAGGTCCATTCAAAAATATTTCTGAAAATTAGATTTTATGAAGCTTTTCGAAATGCATGTTTCGGTTAAAATATCATGATATATTATACACTAGTTTCAGTCAAATAAATTATGGGCTATTCGAAATGAAACGAATCTTTTCAGATCATTTATATATGTTACAGGGGAATGTTATGATTGAGATCCATGCAAAAATATTTCTGAAAATTATATTTTATGAAGCTTTTCGAAATGCAAGTTTCGGTATAAAAAATCATGATATATTATACACTAGTTTCAGTCAAAAAAATAAAATCAAATTAGGGGTTATTCGAAATGATACGAATCTTTTTAGATCATTTATATATGTTACAAGGGATGGTTAGGATGGAATTCTATAAAAAAAACATCTGAAATTAGATTCTATGAAACTTTTCGAAATGCATGTTTCGGTCAAAAAATCATAGTATATTATACACAAGTTTATACTAATTTAGGTCAAAAATCAAATTAAATCGAGGTCTTCTCGAAATGATACGAAACTTTTCAGATCATTTATATATTTTAAGAGGGAAGGTTATGATGGAAGTCCATGCAAAGAATCATCTGGAAATTAGATTCTATGTAACTTTTTGAAATGCAAGTTTCGGTCAAAAAATCATAGTATATTATACACTAGTTTATACTAGTTTTGGTCAAAAAATATAATTAAATCGAGGTTGTTCGAAATAATAACATTATAGATCATTTATATATATTTTACGGGGGAAGGTTATGATTGAAGTCCTTGCAAAAATTTATCTAAAAATTATATTTAATGAAACTTTTCGAAATGCAAGTTTCGTTCAAAAAATCATGATATATTATACACTAGTTTCGGTCAAGAAAATCAAATTAAATTGTGGTCTATTCGAAATGATACGAATATTTTCATAACATTTATATTTGTTGCGAGGGAAGGTTATGGCGGAAGTCCATGCAGAAAATAATCTTAAAATTAGATTCTATGAAAGATTTTGAAATGCATGTTTCGGTCAAAAAGTCATAGTATATTATACACTAGTTAATATTAGTTTCGGTAAAAAATTAAATTAAATCGAAGTCTGTTCGAAATGCTACAAAATTTTCAGATCTTTTATATATTTTACAGGGGAAGGTTATGATTGAGGTCCATGCAAAAATATTTCTGAAAATAAGATTTTATGAAGCTTTTTGAAATTCAAGTTTCGGTTAAAAAATCATGATATATTATACACTAGTTTCTGTCAAAATATTCAAAATAAATTATGGGCTATTCGAAATGAAGCGAATCTTTTCAGATCATTTATATATGTTAAAGGGGAAGGTTATGATTGAGGTCCATGCAAAAATATTTCTGAAAATTATATTTTATGAAGCTTTTCGAAATGCAAGTTTCGGTATAAAAAATCATGATATATTATACACTAGTTTTTGTCAAAAAAATAAAATCAAATTGGGGGTTATTCGAAATGATACGAATCTTTTCAGATCATTTATATATGTTACAAGGGATGGTTAGGATGGAATTATATAAAAACAAGCATCTGAAAATTAGATTCTATGAAACTTTTCGAAATGCATGTTTCGGTCAAAAAATCATTGTATATTATACACAAGTTTATACTAATTTAGGTCAAAAATCAAATTAAATCGAGGTCTTCTCGAATTGATACGAAACTTTTCAGATCATTTATATATTTTAAGAGGGAAGGTTATGATTGAAGTCCATGCAAAAATTCATCTAAAAATTTTATTTAATGAAACTTTTCGAAATGCAAGTTTCGTTCAAAAAATCATGATATATTATACACTAGTTTCGGTCAAGAAAATCAAATTAAATCGTGGTCTATTCGAAATGATACGAATATTTTCATAACATTTATATATGTTGCGAGGGAAGGTTATGCTGGAAGTCCATGTAAAAAATAATCTTAAAATTAGATTCTATGAAACATTTTGAAATGCATGTTTCGGTCAAAAAGACATAATATATTATACACTAGTTAATATTAGTTTCGGTAAAAAATTTAATTAAATCGAAGTCTGTTCGAAATGCTACAAAATTTTCAGATCATTTATTTATTTTACAGGGGAAGGTTATGATTGAGGTCCATGCAAAAATATTTCTGCAAATTAGATTTTATGAAGCTTTTCGAAATGCAAGTTTCGGTTAAAATATCATGATATATTATACACTAGTTTCGGTCAAAATATTCAAAATAAATTATGGGCTATTCGAAATGAAACGAATCTTTTCAGATCATTTATATATGTTACAGGGGAAGGTTATGATTGAGGTCCATGCAAAAATATTTCTGAAAATTATATTTTATGAAGCTTTTCGAAATGCATGTTTCGGTATAAAAAATCATGATATATTATACACTAGTTTCGGTCAAAAAAATAAAATCAAATTCGGGGTTATTCGATATGATACGAATCTTTTCAGATCATTTATATATGTTACAAGGGATGGTTAGGATGGAATTCTATAAAAAAACATCTGAAAATTAGATTCTATGAAACTTTTCGAAATGCATATTTCGGTCAAAAAATCATAGTATATTATACACAAGTTTATACTAATTTAGGTCAAAAATCAAATTAAAACGAGGTCTTCTCAAAATGATACGAAACTTTTCAGATCATTTATATATTTTAAGAGGGAAGGTTATGATGGAAGTCCATGCAAAGAATCATCTGGAAATTAGATTCTATGTAACTTTTTGAAATGCAAGTTTCGGTCAAAAAATCATAGTATATTATACACTAGTTTATACTAGTTTAGGTCAAAAAATCTAATTAAATTGAGGACTGTTCGAAATGATAACTTTTTAGATCATTTATATATATTTTACGGGGGAAGGTTATGATTGAAGTCCATGCCAAAATTTATCTAAAAATTATATTTAATGAAACTTTTCGAAATGCAAGTTTCGTTCAAAAAATCATGATATATTATACACTAGTTTCGGTCAAGAAAATCAAATTAAATCATGGTCTATTCGAAATGATACGAATATTTTCATAACATTTATATATGTTGTAAGGGAAGGTTATGATGGAAGTCCATGCAAAAAATAATCTTAAAATTAGATTCTATGAAACATTTTGAAATGCATATTTCGGTCAAAAAGTCATAGTATATTATCCACTAGTTTATATTAGTTCCGGTTAAAAAATTAAATTAAATCGAAGTCTGTACGAAATGCTACAAAACATTTCAGATCATTTATATATTTTATAGGAGAAGGTTATGATTGAGGTCCATGCAAAAATATTTCTGAAAATTAGATTTTATGAAGCTTTTCGAAATGCAAGTTTCGGTTAAAAAATCATGATATATTATACACTAGTTTCGGTCAAAAAAATTCAAAATAAATTATGGGTTATTTGAAATGAAACGAATCTTTTCAGATCATTTATATATGTTACATGGGAAGGTTATGATTGAGGTCCATGCAAAAATATTTCTAAAAATTAGATTTTATGAAGCTTTTTCGAAATGCAAGTTTTGGTATAAAAAATAATGATATATTATACACGAGTTTTGGTCAAAAAAATAAAATCAAATTGGTGGCAATTTGAAATGATACGAATCTTTTCAGATCATTTATATATGTTACAAGGGATAGTTAGGATGGAATTCTATAAAAAAACATTTGAAAATTAGATTCTATGAAACTTTTCGAAATGCAAGTTTCGGTCAAAAAATAATAGTATATTATACACAAGTTTATACTAATTTTGGTTAAAAAATAAAATTAAATCGAGGTCTTCTCGAAATGATACGAAACTTTTCAGATCATATATATATTTTAAAAGGGAAGGTTATAATGGAAGTCCATGCAAAGAATCACCTGGAAATTAGATTCTATGTAACTTTTTGAAATGCAAGTTTCGGTCAAAAAATCATAGTATATTATACACTAGTTTATACTAGTTTAGGTCAAAAAATCTAATTAAATTGAGGACTGTTCGAAATGATAACTTGTTAGATCATTTATATATATTTTACGGGGGAAGGTTATGATTGAAGTCCATGCCAAAATTTATCTAAAAATTATATTTAATGAAACTTTTCGAAATGCAAGTTTCGTTCAAAAAATCATGATATATTATACACTAGTTTCGGTCAAGAAAATCAAATTAAATCATGGTCTATTCGAAATGATACGAATATTTTCATAACATTTATATATGTTGTAAGGGAAGGTTATGATGGAAGTCCATGCAAAAAATAATCTTAAAATTAGATTCTATGAAACATTTTGAAATGCATGTTTCGGTCAAAAAGTCATAGTATATTATCCACTAGTTTATATTAGTTCCGGTTAAAAAATTAAATTAAATCGAAGTCTGTACGAAATGCTACAAAACATTTCAGATCATTTATATATTTTATAAGATAAGGTTATGATTGAGGTCCATGCAAAAATATTTCTGAAAATTAGATTTTATGAAGCTTTTCGAAATGCAAGTTTCGGTTAAGAAATCATGATATATTATACACTAGTTTCGGTCAAAAAAATTCAAAATAAATTATGGGTTATTCGAAATGAAACGAATCTTTTCAGATCATTTATATATGTTACATGGGAAGGTTATGATTGAGGTCCATGCAAAAATATTTCTGAAAATTAGATTTTATGAAGCTTTTTCGAAATGCAAGTTTTGGTATAAAAAATAATGATATATTATACACGTGTTTCGGTCAAAAAAATAAAATCAAATTGGTGGCAATTCGAAATGATACGAATCTTTTCAGATCATTTATATATGTTACAAGGGATAGTTAGGATGGAATTCTATAAAAAAACATTTGAAAATTAGATTATATGAAACTTTTCGAAATGCAAGTTTCGGTCAAAAAATAATAGTATATTATACACAAGTTTATACTAATTTAGGTTAAAAAATCAAATTAAATCGAGGTCTTCTCGAAATGATACGAAACTTTTCAGATCATATATATATTTTAAAACGGAAGGTTATAATGGAAGTCCATGCAAAGAATCATCTGGAAATTAGATTCTATGTAACTTTTTGAAATGCAAGTTTCGGTCAAAAAATCATAGTATATTATACACTAGTTTATACTAGTTTAGGTCAAAAAATCTAATTAAATTGAGGACTGATCGAAATGATAACTTTTTAGACCATTTATATATATTTTACGGGGGAAGGTTATGATTGAAGTCCATGCCAGAATTTATCTAAAAATTATATTTAATGAAACTTTTCGAAATGCAAGTTTCGTTCAAAAAATCATGATATATTATACACTAGTTTCGGTCAAGAAAATCAAATTAAATCATGGTCTATTCGAAATGATACGAATATTTTCATAACATTTATATATGTTGTAAGGGAAGGTTATGATGGAAGTCCATGCAAAAAATAATCTTAAAATTAGATTCTATGAAACATTTTGAAATGCATGTTTCGGTCAAAAAGTCATAGTATATTATCCACTAGTTTATATTAGTTCCGGTTAAAAAATTAAATTAAATCGAAGTCTGTACGAAATGCTACAAAACATTTCAGATCATTTATATATTTTATAGGAGAAGGTTATGATTGAGGTCCATGCAAAAATATTTCTGAAAATTAGATTTTATGAAGCTTTTCGAAATGCAAGTTTCGGTTAAAAAATCATGATATATTATACACTAGTTTCAGTCAAAAAAATTCAAAATAAATTATGGGTTATTCGAAATGAAACAAATCTTTTCAGATCATTTATATATGTTACATGGGAAGGTTATGATTGAGGTCCATGCAAAAATATTTCTGAAAATTAGATTTTATGAAGCTTTTTCGAAATGCAAGTTTTGGTATAAAAAATAATGATATATTATACACGAGTTTCGGTCAAAAAAATAAAATCAAATTGGTGGCAATTCGAAATGATACGAATCTTTTCAGATCATTTATATATGTTACAAGGGATAGTTAGGATGGAATTCTATAAAAAAACATTTGAAAATTAGATTCTTTGAAACTTTTCGAAATGCAAGTTTCGGTCAAAAAATAATAGTGTATTATACACAAGTTTATACTAATTTAGGTTAAAAAATCAAATTAAATCGAGGTCTTCTCGAAATGATACGAAACTTTTCAGATCATATATATATTTTAAAAGGGAAGGTTATGATGGAAGTCCATGCAAAGAATCATCTGGAAATTAGATTCTATGTAACTTTTTGAAATGCAAGTTTCGGTCAAAAAATCATAGTATATTATACACTAGTTTATACTAGTTTAGGTCAAAAAATCTAATTAAATCGAGGTTGTTCGAAATGATAACGTTTTAGATCATTTATATATATTTTACGGGGGAAGGTTATGATTGAAGTCCATGCAAAAATTTATCTAAAAATTATATTTAATGAAACTTTTCGAAATGTAAGTTTCGGTCAAAAAATCATGATATATTATACACTAGTTTCGGTCAAGAAAATCATATTAAATTGTGGTCTATTAGAAATGATACGAATATTTTCATAACATTTATATATGTTGTGAGGGAAGGTTATGATGGAAGTCCATGCACAAAATAATCTTAAAATTAGATTCTATGAAACATTTTGAAATGCATGTTTCGGTCAAAAAGTCATAGTATATTATCCACTAGTTTATATTAGTTTCGGTTAAAAAATTAAATTAAATCGATGTCTGTACGAAATGATACAAAATTTTTCAGATCATTTATATATTTTACAGGGGAAGGTTATGATTGAGGTCCATGCAAAAATATTTCTGAAAATTAGATCTTATGAAGCTTTTCGAAATGCAAGTTTCGGTTAAAAAATCATGATATATTATACACTAGTTTCGGTCAAATAAATCAAAATAAATTATGGGCTATTCGAAATGAAAGGAATCTTTTCAGATCATTTATATATGTTACAGGGGAAGGTTATGATTAAAGTCCATGCAAAAATATTTCTAAAAATTATATTTTATGAAGCTTTTCGAAATTCATGTTTTGGTATAAAAAATAATGATATATTATACACGAGTTTCGGTCAAAAAAATAAAATCAAATTGGGGGTTATTCGAAATGATACGAATCTTTTCAGATCATTTATATATGTTACAAGGGATGGTTAGGATGGAATTCTATAAAAAAAACATCTGAAAATTAGATTCTATGAAACTTTTCGAAATGCATGTTTCGATCAAAAAATCATTGAATATTATACACAAGTTTATACTAATTTAGGTCAAAAAATCAAATTAAATCGAGGTCTTCTCGAAATGATACGAAACTTTTCAGATCATTTATATATTTTAAGAGGGAAGGATATGATGGAAGTCCATGCAAAGAATCATCTGGAAATTAGATTCTATGTAACTTTTTGAAATGCAAGTATCGGTCAAAAATTCATAGTATATTATACACTAGTTTACACTAGTTTAGGTCAAAAAATCTAATTAAATCGAGGACTGTTCGAAATGATAACTTTTTAGATCATTTATATATATTTTACGGGGTAAGGTTATGATGAAGTCCATGCAAAAATTTATCTAAAAATTATATTTAACGAAACTTTTCGAAATGCAAGTTTCAGTCAAAAAATCATGATATATTATACACTAGTTTAGGTCAAGAATATCAAATTAAATCGTGGTCTATTCGAAATGATACGAATATTTTCATAACATTTATATATGTTGTGAGGGAAGGTTATGATGGAAGTCCATGCAAAAAATAATCTTAAAATTAGATTCTATGAAACATTTTGAAATGCATGTTTCGGTCAAAAAGTCATAGTATATTATCCACTAGTTTATATTAGTTCCGGTTAAAAATTAAATTAAATTGATGTCTGTACGAAATGATACAAAACTTTTCAGATCATTTATATATTTTACAGGGGAAGGTTATGATTGAGGTCCATGCAAAAATATTTCTGAAAATAAGATCTTATGAAGCTTTTCGAAATGCAAGTTTCGGTTAAAAAATCATGATATATTATACACTAGTTTCGGTCAAATAAATCAAAATAAATTATGGGCTATTCGAAATGAAACGAATCTTTTCAGATCATTTATATATGTTACAGGGGAAGGATATGATTGAGGTCCATGCAAAAATATTTCTGAAAATTAGATTTTATGAAGCTTTTCGAAATGCATATTTTGGTATAAAAAATAATGATATATTATACACGAGTTTTGGTCAAAAAAATAAAATCAAATTGGGGGCTATTCGCAATGATACGAATCTTTTCAGATCATTTATATATGTTACAAGGGATAGTTAGGATGGAATTCTATAAATAAAACATCTGAAAATTAGATTCTATGAACCTTTTCGAAATGCAAGTTTCGGTCAAGAAATCATAGTATATTATACACAAGTTTATACTAATTTAGGTCAAAAAATCAAATTAAATCGAGGTCTTCTCGAAATGATACGAAACTTTTCAGATCATTTATATATTTTAAGAGGGAAGGTTATGATGGAAGTCCATGTAAAGAATCATCTGGAAATTAGATTCTATGTAACTTTTTGAAATGCAAGTATCGGTCAAAAATTCATAGTATATTATACACTAGTTTATACCAGTTTAGGTCAAAGAATCTAATTAAATCGAGGACTGTTCGAAATGATAACTTTTTAGATCATTTATATATAATTTACGGGGGAAGCTTATGATTGAAGTCCATGCAAAAATTTATCTAAAAATTATATTTAATGAAACTTTTCGAAATGCAAGTTTCGGTCAAAAAATCATGATATATTATACACTAGTTTCGGTCAAGAATATCAAATTAAATCGTGGTCTATTCGAAATGATACAAATATTTTCATAACATTTATATATGTTGTGAGGGAAGGTTATGATGGAAGTCCATGCAAAAAATAATCTTAAAATTAGATTCTAAGAAACATTTTGAAATGCATGTTTCGGTCAAAAATTCATAGTATATTATCCACTAGTTTATATTAGTTCCGGTTAAAAAATTAAATTAAACCGATGTCTGTATGAAATGCTACAAAACTTTTCAGATCATTTATATATTTTACAGGGGAAGGTTATGATTGAGTTCCATGCAAAAATATTTCTGAAAATTAGATTTTATGAAGCTTTTCGAAATGCAAGTTTCGGTTAATAAATCATGATATATTATACACTAGTTTCGGTCAAAATATTCAAAATAAATTATGGGCTATTCGAAATGAAACGAATCTTTTCAGATCATTTATATATGTTACAGGGGAAGGTTATGATTAAAGTCCATGCAAAAATATTTCTAAAAATTATATTTTATGAAGCTTTTCGAAATGCAAGTTTCGGTATAAAAAATCATGATATATTATACACAAGTTTCGGTCAAAAAAATAAAATCAAATTGGGGGTTATTCGAAATGATACGAATCTTTTCAGATCATTTATATATGTTACAAGGGATGGTTAGGATGGAATTCTATAAAAAAAACATCTGAAAATTAGATTCTATGAAACTTTTCGAAATGCATGTTTCGATCAAAAAATCATTGAATATTATACACAAGTTTATACTAATTTAGGTCAAAAAATCAAATTAAATCGAGGTCTTCTCGAAATGATACGAAACTTTTCAGATCATTTATATATTTTAAGAGGGAAGGATATGATGGAAGTCCATGCAAAGAATCATCTGGAAATTAGATTCTATGTAACTTTTTGAAATGCAAGTATCGGTCAAAAATTCATAGTATATTATACACTAGTTTACACTAGTTTAGGTCAAAAAATCTAATTAAATCGAGGACTGTTCGAAATGATAACTTTTTAGATCATTTATATATATTTTACGGGGTAAGGTTATGATGAAGTCCATGCAAAAATTTATCTAAAAATTATATTTAACGAAACTTTTCGAAATGCAAGTTTCAGTCAAAAAATCATGATATATTATACACTAGTTTCGGTCAAGAATATCAAATTAAATCGTGGTCTATTCGAAATGATACGAATATTTTCATAACATTTATATATGTTGTGAGGGAAGGTTATGATGGAAGTCCATGCAAAAAATAATCTTAAAATTAGATTCTATGAAACATTTTGAAATGCATGTTTCGGTCAAAAAGTCATAGTATATTATCCACTAGTTTATATTAGTTCCGGTTAAAAAATTAAATTAAATTGATGTCTGTACGAAATGATACAAAACTTTTCAGATCATTTATATATTTTACAGGGGAAGGTTATGATTGAGGTCCATGCAAAAATATTTCTGAAAATTAGACCTTATGAAGCTTTTCGAAATGCAAGTTTCGGTTAAAAAATCATGATATATTATACACTAGTTTCGGTCAAATAAATCAAAATAAATTATGGGCTATTCGAAATGAAAGGAATCTTTTCAGATCATTTATATATGTTACAGGGGAAGGATATGATTAAGGTCCATGCAAAAATATTTCTGAAAATTAGATTTTATGAAGCTTTTCGAAATGCATGTTTTGGTATAAAAAATAATGATATATTATACACGAGTTTTGGTCAAAAAAATAAAATCAAATTGGGGGCTATTCGCAATGATACGAATCTTTTCAGATCATTTATATATGTTACAAGGGATAGTTAGGATGGAATTCTATAAAAAAAACATCTGAAAATTAGATTCTATGAAACTTTTCGAAATGCAAGTTTCGGTCAAGAAATCATAGTATATTATACACAAGTTTATACTAATTTAGGTCAAAAAATCAAATTAAATCGAGGTCTTCTCGAAATGATACGAAACTTTTCAGATCATTTATATATTTTAAGAGGGAAGGTTATGATGGAAGTCCATGTAAAGAATCATCTGGAAATTAGATTCTATGTAACTTTTTGAAATGCAAGTATCGGTCAAAAATTCATAGTATATTATACACTAGTTTATACTAGTTTAGGTCAAAAAATCTAATTAAATCGAGGACTGTTCGAAATGATAACTTTTTAGATCATTTATATATATTTTACGGGCGAAGGTTATGATTGAAGTCCATGCAAAAATTTATCTAAAAATTATATTTAATGAAACTTTTCGAAATGCAAGTTTCGGTCAAAAAATCATGATATATTATACACTAGTTTCGGTCCAGAATATCAAATTAAATCGTGGTCTATTCGAAATGATACGAATATTTTCATAACATTTATATATGTTGTGAGGGAAGGTTATGATGGAAGTCCATGCAAAAAATAATCTTAAAATTAGATTCTATGAAACATTTTGAAATGCATGTTTCGGTCAAAAAGTCATAGTATATTATCCACTAGTTTATATTAGTTCCGGTTAAAAAATTAAATTAAATCGATGTCTGTACGAAATGATACAAAACATTTCAGATCATTTATATATTTTACAGGGGAAGGTTATGATTGAGGTCCATGCAAAAATATTTCTGAAAATTAGATCTTATGAAGCTTTTCGAAATGCAAGTTTCGGTTAAAAAATCATGATATATTATACACTAGTTTCGGTCAAATAAATCAAAATAAATTATGGGCTATTCGAAATGAAAGGAATCTTTTCAGATCATTTATATATGTTACAGGGGAAGGATATGATTGAGGTCCATGCAAAAATATTTCTGAAAATTAGATTTTATGAAGCTTTTCGAAATGCATGTTTTGGTATAAAAAATAATGATTATTATACACGAGTTTTGGTCAAAAAAATCAAATCAAATTGGGGGCTATTCGCAATGATACAAATCTTTTCAGATCATTTATATATGTTACAAGGGATAGTTAGGATGGAATTCTATAAAAAAAACATCTGAAAATTAGATTCTATGAAACTTTTCGAAATGCAAGTTTCGGTCAAGAAATCATAGTATATTATACACAAGTTTATACTAATTTAGGTCAAAAAATCAAATTAAATCAAGGTCTTCTCGAAATGATACGAAACTTTTCAGATCATTTATATATTTTAAGAGGGAAGGTTATGATGGAAGTCCATGTAAAGAATCATCTGGAAATTAGATTCTATGTAACTTTTTGAAATGCAAGTATCGGTCAAAAATTCATAGTATATTATACACTAGTTTATACTAGTTTAGGTCAAAAAATCTAATTAAATCGAGGACTGTTCGAAATGATAACTTTTTAGATCATTTATATATATTTTACGGGGGAAAATTATGATTGAAGTCCATGCAAAAATTTATCTAAAAATTATATTTAATGAAACTTTTCGAAATGTAAGTTTCGGTCAAAAAATCATGATATATTATACACTAGTTTCGGTCAAGAATATCAAATTAAATCGTGGTCTATTCGAAATGATACGAATATTTTCATAACATTTATATATGTTGTGAGGGAAGGTTATGATGGAAGTCCATGCAAAAAATAATCTTAAATTTAGATTCTATGAAACATTTTGAAATGCATGTTTCGGTCAAAAAGTCATAGTATATTATCCACTAGTTTATATTAGTTCCGGTTAAAAAATTAAATTAAATCGATGTCTGTATGAAATGATACAAAACTTTTCAGATCATTTATATATTTTACAGGGGAAGGTTATAATTAAGGTCCATGCAAAAATATTTCTGAAAATTAGATCTTATGAAGCTTTTCGAAATGCAAGTTTCGGTTAAAAAATCATGATATATTATACACTAGTTTCGGTCAAATAAATCAAAATAAATTATGGGCTATTCGAAATGAAACGAATCTTTTCAGATCATTTATATATGTTACAGGGGAAGGATATGTTTGAGGTCCATGCAAAAATATTTTTGAAAATTAGATTTTATGAAGCTTTTCGAAATGCATGTTTTGGTATAAAAAATAATGATATATTATACACGAGTTTTGGTCAAAAAAATAATATCAAATTGGGGGCTATTCGCAATGATACGAATCTTTTCAGATCATTTATATATGTTACAAGGGATAGTTAGGATGGAATTCTATAAAAAAAACATCTGAAAATTAGATTCTATGAAACTTTTCGAAATGCAAGTTTCGGTCAAGAAATCATAGTATATTATACACAAGTTTATACTAATTTAGGTCAAAAAATCAAATTAAATCGAGGTCTTCTCGAAATGATACGAAACTTTTCAGATCATTTATATATTCTAAGAGGGAAGGTTATGATGGAAGTCCATGCAAAGAATCATCTGGAAATTAGATTCTATGTAACTTTTTGAAATGCAAGTATCGGTCAAAAATTCATAGTATATTATACACTAGTTTATACTAGTTTAGGTCAAAAAATCTAATTAAATCGAGGACTGTTCGAAATGATAACTTTTTAGATCATTTATATATATTTTACGGGGGAAGGTTATGATTGAAGTCCATGCAAAAATTTATCTAAAAATTATATTTAATGAAACTTTTCGAAATGCAAGTTTCGGTCAAAAAATCATGATATATTATACACTAGTTTCGGTCCAGAATATCAAATTAAATCGTGGTCTATTCGAAATGATACGAATATTTTCATAACATTTATATATGTTGTGAGGGAAGGTTATGATGGAAGTCCATGCAAAAAATAATCTTAAAATTAGATTCTATGAAACATTTTGAAATGCATGTTTCGGTCAAAAAGTCATAGTATATTATCCACTAGTTTATATTAGTTCCGGTTAAAAAATTAAATTAAATCGATGTCTGTACGAAATGATACAAAACTTTTCAGATCATTTATATATTTTACAGGGGAAGGTTATGATTGAGGTCCATGCAAAAATATTTCTGAAAATTAGATCTTATGAATATTTTCGAAATGCAAGTTTCGGTTAAAAAATCATGATATATTATACACTAGTTTCGGTCAAATAAATCAAAATAAATTATGGGCTATTCGAAATGAAAGGAATCTTTTCAGATCATTGATATATGTTACAGGGGAAGGATATGATTGAGGTCCATGCAAAAATATTTCTGAAAATTAGATTTTATGAAGCTTTTCGAAATGCATGTTTTGGTATAAAAAATAATGATTATTATACACGAGTTTTGGTCAAAAAAATCAAATCAAATTGGGGGCTATTCGCAATGATACGAATCTTTTCAGATCATTTATATATGTTACAAGGGATAGTTAGGATGGAAATCTATAAAAAAAACATCTGAAAATTAGATTCTATGAAACTTTTCGAAATGCAAGTTTCGGTCAAGAAATCATAGTATATTATACACAAGTTTATACTAATTTAGGTCAAAAAATCAAATTAAATCGAGGTCTTCTCGAAATGATACGAAACTTTTCAGATCATTTATATATTTTAAGAGGGAAGGTTATGATGGAAGTCCATGTAAAGAATCATCTGGAAATTAGATTCTATGTAACTTTTTGAAATGCAAGTATCGGTCAAAAATTCATAGTATATTATACACTAGTTTATACTAGTTTAGGTCAAAAAATCTAATTAAATCGAGGACTGTTCGAAATGATAACTTTTTAGATCATTTATATATATTTTACGGGGGAAAATTATGATTGAAGTCCATGCAAAAATTTATCTAAAAATTATATTTAATGAAACTTTTCAAAATGTAAGTTTCGGTCAAAAAATCATGATATATTATACACTAGTTTCGGTCAAGAATATCAAATTAAATCGTGGTCTATTCGAAATGATACGAATATTTTCATAACATTTATATATGTTGTGAGGGAAGGTTATGATGGAAGTCCATGCAAAAAATAATCTTAAATTTAGATTCTATGAAACATTTTGAAATGCATGTTTCGGTCAAAAAGTCATAGTATATTATCCACTAGTTTATATTAGTTCCGGTTAAAAAATTAAATTAAATAGATGTCTGTATGAAATGATACAAAACTTTTCAGATCATTTATATATTTTACAGGGGAAGGTTATGATTAAGGTCCATGCAAAAATATTTCTGAAAATTAGATCTTATGAAGCTTTTCGAAATGCAAGTTTCGGTTAAAAAATCATGATATATTATACACTAGTTTCGGTCAAATAAATCAAAATAAATTATGGGCTATTCGAAATGAAACGAATCTTTTCAGATCATTTATATATGTTACAGGGGAAGGATATGTTTGAGGTCCATGCAAAAATATTTTTGAAAATTAGATTTTATGAAGCTTTTCGAAATGCATGTTTTGGTATAAAAAATAATGATATATTATACACGAGTTTTGGTCAAAAAAATAAAATCAAATTGGGGGCTATTCGCAATGATACGAATCTTTTCAGATCATTTATATATGTTACAAGGGATAGTTAGGATGGAATTCTATAGAAAAAACATCTAAAAATTATATTCTATGAAACTTTTCGAAATGCAAGTTTCGGTCAAGAAATCATAGTATATTATACACAAGTTTATACTAATTTAGGTCAAAAAATCAAATTAAATCGAGGTCTTCTCGAAATGATACGAAACTTTTCAGATCATTTATATATTCTAAGGGAAGGTTATGATGGAAGTCCATGCAAAGAATCATCTGGAAATTAGATTCTATGTAACTTTTTGAAATGCAAGTATCGGTCAAAATTTCATAGTATATTATACACTAGTTTATACTAGTTTAGGTCAAAAAATCTAATTAAATCGAGGACTGTTCGAAATGATAACTTTTTAGATCATTTATATATATTTTACGGGGGAAGGTTATGATTGAAGTCCATGCAAAAATTTAGCTAAAAATTATATTTAATGAAACTTTTCGAAATGCAAGTTTCGGTCAAAAAATCATGATATATTATACACTAGTTTCGGTCAATAATTTCAAATTAAATCATGGTCTATTCGAAATGATACGAATATTTTCATAACATTTATATATGTTGTGAGGGAAGGTTATGATGGAAGTCCATGCAAAAAATAATCTTAAAATTAGATTCTATGAAACATTTTGAAATGCATGTTTCGGTCAAAAATTCATAGTATATTATCCACTAGTTTATATTAGTTCCGGTTAAAAAATTAAATCAAATCGATGTCTGTATGAAATGCTACAAAACTTTTCAGATCATTTATATATTTTACAGGGGAAGGTTATGATTGAGGTCCATGCAAAAATATTTCTGAAAATTAGATTTTATGAAGCTTTTCGAAATGCAAGTTTCGGTTAAAAAATCATGATATATTATACACTAGTTTCGGTCAAATAAATCAAAATAAATTATGGGCTATTCGAAATGAAAGGAATCTTTTCAGATCATTTATATATGTTACAGGGGAAGGATATGATTGAGGTCCATGCAAAAATATTTCTGAAAATTAGATTTTATGAAGCTTTTCGAAATGCATGTTTTGGTATAAAAAATAATGATATAATATACACGAGTTTTGGTCAAAAAAATAAAATCAAATTGGGGGCTATTCGCAATGATACGAATCTTTTCAGATCATTTATATATGTTACAAGGGATAGTTAGGATGGAATTCTATAAAAAAAAAATCTGAAAATTAGATTCTATGAACCTTTTCGAAATGCAAGTTTCGGTCAAGAAATCATAGTATATTATAAACAAGTTTATACTAATTTAGGTCAAAAAATCAAATTAAATCGAGGTCTTCTCGAAATGATACGAAACTTTTCAGATCATTTATATATTTTAAGAGGGAAGGTTATGATGGATGTCCATGTAAAGAATCATCTGGAAATTAGATTCTATGTAACTTTTTGAAATGCAAGTATCGGTCAAAAATTCAAAGTATATTATACACTAGTTTATACTAGTTTAGGTCAAAAAATCTAATTAAATCGAGGACTGTTCGAAATGATAACTTTTTAGATCATTTATATATATTTTACGGGGGAAGGTTATGATTGAAGTCCATGCAAAAATTTATCTAAAAATTATATTTAATGAAACTTTTCGAAATGCAAGTTTCGGTCAAAAAATCATGATATATTATACACTAGTTTCGGTCAAGAATATCAAATTAAATCATGGTCTATTCGAAATGATACGAATATTTCCATAACATTTATATATGTTGTGAGGGAAGGTTATGATGGAAGTCCATGCAAAAAATAATCTTAAAATTAGATTCTATGAAACATTTTGAAATGCATGTTTCGGTCAAAAATTCATAGTATATTATCCACTAGTTTATATTAGTTCCGGTTAAAAAATTAAATTAAATCGATGTCTGTATGAAATGCTACAAAACTTTTCAGATCATTTATATATCTTACAGGGGAAGGTTATGATTGAGGTCCATGCAAAAATATTTCTGAAAATTAGATTTTATGAAGCTTTTCGAAATGCAAGTTTCTGTTAAAAAATCATGATATATTATACACTAGTTTCGGTCAAATAAATGAAAATAAATTATGGGCTATTCGAAATGAAACGAATCTTTTCAGATCATTTATATATGTTACAGGGGAAGGATATGATTGAGGTCCATGCAAAAATATTTCTGAAAATTAGATTTTATGAAGCTTTTCGAAATGCATGTTTTGGTATAAAAAATAATGATATATTATACACGAGTTTTGGTCAAAAAAATAAAATCAAATTGGGGGCTATTCGCAATGATACGAATCTTTTCAGATCATTTATATATGTTACAAGGGATAGTTAGGATGGAATTCTATAAAAAAAACATATGAAAATTAGATTCTATGAAACTTTTCGAAATGCAAGTTTCGGTCAAGAAATCATAGTATATTATACACAAGTTTATACTAATTTAGGTCAAAAAATCAAATTAAATCGAGGTCTTCTCGAAATGATACGAAACTTTTCAGATCATTTATATATTTTAAGAGTGAAGGTTATGATGGAAGTCCATGTAAAGAATCATCTGGAAATTAGATTCTATGTAACTTTTTGAAATGCAAGTATCGGTCAAAAATTCATAGTATATTATACACTAGTTTATACTAGTTTAGGTAAAAAAATCTAATTAAATCGAGGACTGTTCGAAATGATAACTTTTTAGATCATTTATATATATTTTACGGGGGAAGGTTATGATTGAAGTCCATGCAAAAATGTATCTAAAAATTATATTTAATGAAACTTTTCGAAATGTAAGTTTCGGTCAAAAAATCATGATATATTATACACTAGTTTCGGTCAAGAATATCAAATTAAACGTGGTCTATTCGTAATGATACGAATATTTTCATAACATTTATATATGTTGTGAGGGAAGGTTATGATGGAAGTCCATGCAAAAAGTAATCTTAAAATTAGATTCTATGAAACATTTTGAAATGCATGTTTCGGTCAAAAAGTCATAGTATATTAACCACTAGTTTATATTATTTCCGGTTAAAAACTTAAATTAAATCGATGTCTGTACGAAATGATACAAAACTTTTCAGATCATTTATATATTTTACAGGGGAAGGTTATGATTGAGGTCCATGCAAAAATATTTCTGAAAATTAGATCTTATGAAGCTTTTCGAAATGCAAGTTTCGGTTAAAAAATCATGATATATTATACACTAGTTTCGGTCAAATAAATCAAAATAAATTATGGGCAATTCGAAATGAAACGAATCTTTTCAGATCATTTATATATGTTACAGGGGAAGGATATGTTTGAGGTCCATGCAAAAATATTTCCTAAAATTAGATTTTATGAAGCTTTTCGAAATGCATGTTTTGGTATAAAAAATAATGATATATTATACACTAGTTTCGGTCAAAAAAATAAAATCAAATTGGGGGTTATTCGAAATGATACGAATCTTTTCAGATCATTTATATATGTTACAAGGGATGGTTAGGATGGAATTCTATTAAAAAAACATCTGAAAATTAGATTCTATGAAACTTTTCGAAATGCATGTTTCGATCAAAAATCATAGAATATTATACACAAGTTTATACTAATTTAGGTCAAAAAATCAAATTAAATCGAGGTCTTCTCGAAATGATACGAAACTTTTCAGATCATTTATATATTTTAAGAGGGAAGGTTATGATGGAAGTCCATGCAAAGAATCATCTGGAAATTAGATTCTATGTAACTTTTTGAAATGCAAGTATCGGTCAAAAATTCATAGTATATTATACACTAGTTTATACTAGTTTAGGTCAAAAAATCTAATTAAATCGAGGTCTGTTCGAAATGATAACTTTTTAGATCATTTATATATATTTTACGGGGGAAGGTTATGATGAAGTCCATGCAAAAATTTATCTAAAAATTATATTTAACGAAACTTTTCGTAATGCAAGTTTTGGTCAAAAAATCATGATATAATATACACTAGTTTCGCTCAAGAATATCAAATTAAATCGTGGTCTATTCGAAATGATACGAATATTTTCATAACATTTATATATGTTGTGAGGGAAGGTTATGATGGAAGTCCATGCAAAAAATAATCTTAAAATTAGATTCTATGAAACATTTTGAAATGCATGTTTCGGTCAAAAAGTCAGAGTATATTATCCACTAGTTTATATTAGTTCCGGTTAAAAAATTAAATTAAATCGATGTCTGTACGAAATGATACAAAACTTTTCAGATCATTTATATATTTTACAGGGGAAGGTTATGATTGAGGTCCATGCAAAAATATTTCTGAAAATTAGATCTTATGAAGCTTTTCGAAATGCAAGTTTCGGTTAAAAAATCATGATATATTATACACTAGTTTCGGTCAAATAAATCAAAATAAATTATGGGCTATTCGAAATGAAACGAATCTTTTCAGATCATTTATATATGTTACAGGGGAAGGATATGATTGAGGTCCATGCAAAAATATTTCTGAAAATTAGATTTTATGAAGCTTTTCGAAATGCATGTTTTGGTATAAAAAATAATGATATATTATACACGAGTTTTGGTCAAAAAAATAAAATCAAATTGGGGGCTATTCGCAATGATACGAATCTTTTCAGATCATTTATATATGTTACAAGGGATAGTTAGGATGGAATTCTATAAAAAAAACATCTGAAAATTAGATTCTATGAAACTTTTCGAAATGCAAGTTTCGGTCAAGAAATCATAGTATATTATACACAAGTTTATACTAATTTAGGTCAAAAAATCAAATTAAATCGAGGTCTTCTCGAAATGATACGAAACTTTTCAGATCATTTATATATTTTAAGAGTGAAGGTTATGATGGAAGTCCATGTAAAGAATCATCTGGAAATTAGATTCTATGTAACTTTTTGAAATGCAAGTATCGGTCAAAAATTCATAGTATATTATACACTAGTTTATACTAGTTTAGGTCAAAAAATCTAATTAAATCGAGGACTGTTCGAAATGATAACTTTTTAGATCATTTATATATATTTTACGGGGGAAGGTTATGATTGAAGTCCATGCAAAAATGTATCTAAAAATTATATTTAATGAAACTTTTCGAAATGTAAGTTTCGGTCAAAAAATCATGATATATTATACACTAGTTTCGGTCAAGAATATCAAATTAAACGTGGTCTATTCGTAATGATACGAATATTTTCATAACATTTATATATGTTGTGAGGGAAGGTTATGATGGAAGTCCATGCAAAAAATAATCTTAAAATTAGATTCTATGAAACATTTTGAAATGCATGTTTCGGTCAAAAAGTCATAGTATATTAACCACTAGTTTATATTATTTCCGGTTAAAAACTTAAATTAAATCGATGTCTGTACGAAATGATACAAAACTTTTCAGATCATTTATATATTTTACAGGGGAAGGTTATGATTGAGGTCCATGCAAAAATATTTCAGAAAATTAGATCTTATGAAGCTTTTCGAAATGCAAGTTTCGGTTAAAAAATCATGATATATTATACACTAGTTTCGGTCAAATAAATCAAAATAAATTATGGGCTATTCGAAATGAAACGAATCTTTTCAGATCATTTATATATGTTACAGGGGAAGGATATGTTTGAGGTCCATGCAAAATTATTTCCTAAAATTAGATTTTATGAAGCTTTTCGAAATGCATGTTTTGGTATAAAAAATAATGATATATTATACACTAGTTTCGGTCAAAAAAATAAAATCAAATTGGGGGCTATTCGCAATGATACGAATCTTTTCAGATCATTTATATATGTTACAAGGGATAGTTAGGATGGAATTCTATAAAAAAAACATCTGAAAATTAGATTCTATGAACCTTTTCGAAATGCAAGTTTCGGTCAAAAAATCAGAGAATATTATACACAAGTTTATACTAATTTAGGTCAAAAATGAATTTATATCGAGGTCTTCTCGAAATGATACGAAACTTTTCAGATCATTTATATATTTTAAGAGTGAAGGTTATGATGGAAGTCCATGCAAAGAATCATTTGGAAATTAGATTCTATGTAACTTTTTGAAATGCAAGTTTCGGTCAAAAAATCATAGTATATTATACACTAGTTTATACTAGTTTAGGTCAAAAAATATAATTAAATCGAGGTTGTTCGAAATGATAACTTTTTAGATCATTTATATATATTTTACGGGGGAAGGTTATGATTGAAGTCCATGCAAAAATTTATCTAAAAATTATATTTAATGAAACTTTCCGAAATGTAAGTTTCGGTCAAAAAATCATGATATATTATACACTAGTTTCGGTCAAGAAAATCAAATTAAATCGTGGTCTATTCGGAATGATACGAATATTTTCATAACATTTATATATGTTGCGAGGGAAGGTTATGATGGAAGTCCATGCAAAAAATAATCTTAAAATTAGATTCTATGAAACTTTTTGAAATGCATGTTTCGGTTAAAAAGTCATAGTATATTATACACTAGTTTATATTAGTTTCGGTAAAAAATTAAATTAAATCGAAGTCTATTCGAAATGCTACAAAATTTGAAGATCATTTATATATTTTACAGGGGAAGGTTATGATTGAGGTCCATGCAAAAATATTTCTGAAAATTAGATTTTATGAAGCTTTTCGAAATGCAAGTTTCAGTATAAAAAATCATGATATGTTATACACTAGTTTCGGTCAAAAAAATAAAATCAAATTGGGGGTTATTCGAAATGATACGAATCTTTTCAGATCATTTATATATGTTACAAGGGATGGTTAGGATGGAATTCTATTAAAAAAACATCTGAAAATTAGATTCTATGAAACTTTTCGAAATGCATGTTTCGATCAAAAATCATAGAATATTATACACAAGTTTATACTAATTTAGGTCAAAAAATCAAATTAAATCGAGGTCTTCTCGAAATGATACGAAACTTTTCAGATCATTTATATATTTTAAGAGGGAAGGTTATGATGGAAGTCCATGCAAAGAATCATCTGGAAATTAGATTCTATGTAACTTTTTGAAATGCAAGTATCGGTCAAAAATTAATAGTATATTATACACTAGTTTATACTAGTTTAGGTCAAAAAATCTAATTAAATCGAGGTCTGTTCGAAATGATAACTTTTTAGATCATTTATATATATTTTACGGGGGAAGGTTATGATGAAGTCCATGCAAAAATTTATCTAAAAATTATATTTAACGAAACTTTTCGAAATGCAAGTTTTGGTCAAAAAATCATGATATAATATACACTAGTTTCGCTCAAGAATATCAAATTAAATCGTGGTCTATTCGAAATGATACGAATATTTTCATAACATTTATATATGTTGTGAGGGAAGGTTATGCTGGAAGTCCATGCAAAAAATAATCTTAAAATTAGATTCTATGAAACATTTTGAAATGCATGTTTCGGTCAAAAAGTCAGAGTATATTATCCACTAGTTTATATTAGTTCCGGTTAAAAAATTAAATTAAATCGATGTCTGTACGAAATGATACAAAACTTTTCAGATCATTTATATATTTTACAGGGGAAGGTTATGATTGAGGTCCATGCAAAAATATTTCTGAAAATTAGATCTTATGAAGCTTTTCGAAATGCAAGTTTCGGTTAAAAAATCATGATATATTATACACTAGTTTCGGTCAAATAAATCAAAATAAATTATGGGCTATTCGAAATGAAACGAATCTTTTCAGATCATTTATATATGTTACAGGGGAAGGATATGATTGAGGTCCATGCAAAAATATTTCTGAAAATTAGATTTTATGAAGCTTTTCGAAATGCAAGTTTCAGTATAAAAAATCATGATATGTTATACACTAGTTTCGGTCAAAAAAATAAAATCAAATTGGGGGTTATTCGAAATGATACGAATCTTTTCAGATCATTTATATATGTTACAAGGGATGGTTAGGATGGAATTCTATTAAAAAAACATCTGAAAATTAGATTCTATGAAACTTTTCGAAATGCATGTTTCGATCAAAAATCATAGAATATTATACACAAGTTTATACTAATTTAGGTCAAAAAATCAAATTAAATCGAGGTCTTCTCGAAATGATACGAAACTTTTCAGATCATTTATATATTTTAAGAGGGAAGGTTATGATGGAAGTCCATGCAAAGAATCATCTGGAAATTAGATTCTATGTAACTTTTTGAAATGCAAGTATCGGTCAAAAATTCATAGTATATTATACACTAGTTTATACTAGTTTAGGTCAAAAAATCTAATTAAATCGAGGTCTGTTCGAAATGATAACTTTTTAGATCATTTATATATATTTTACGGGGGAAGGTTATAATGAAGTCCATGCAAAAATTTATCTAAAAATTATATTTAACGAAACTTTTCGAAATGCAAGTTTTGGTCAAAAAATCATGATATAATATACACTAGTTTCGCTCAAGAATATGAAATTAAATCGTGGTCTATTCGAAATGATACGAATATTTTCATAACATTTATATATGTTGTGAGGGAAGGTTATGATGGAAGTCCATGCAAAAAATAATCTTAAAATTAGATTCTATGAAACATTTTGAAATGCATGTTTCGGTCAAAAAGTCAGAGTATATTATCCACTAGTTTATATTAGTTCCGGTTAAAAAATTAAATTAAATCGATGTCTGTACGAAATGATACAAAACTTTTCAGATCATTTATATATTTTACAGGGGAAGGTTATGATTGAGGTCCATGCAAAAATATTTCTGAAAATTTGATCTTATGAAGCTTTTCGAAATGCAAGTTTCGGTTAAAAAATCATGATATATTATACACTAGTTTCGGTCAAATAAATCAAAATAAATTATGGGCTATTCGAAATGAAACGAATCTTTTCAGATCATTTATATATGTTACAGGGGAAGGATATGATTGAGGTCCATGCAAAAATATTTCTGAAAATTAGATTTTATGAAGCTTTTCGAAATGCATGTTTTGGTATAAAAAATAATGATATATTATACACGAGTTTTGGTCAAAAAAATAAAATCAAATTGGGGGCTATTCGCAATGATACGAATCTTTTCAAATCATTTATATATGTTACAAGGGATAGTTAGGATGGAATTCTATAAAAAAAACATCTGAAAATTAGATTCTATGAAACTTTTCGAAATGCAAGTTTCGGTCAAGAAATCATAGTATATTATACACAAGTTTATACTAATTTAGGTCAAAAAATCAAATTAAATCGAGGTCTTCTCGAAATGATACGAAACTTTTCAGATCATTTAATATTTTAAGAGGGAAGGTTATGATGGAAGTCCATGTAAAGAATCATCTGGAAATTAGATTCTATGTAACTTTTTGAAATGCAAGTATCGGTAAAAAATTCATAGTATATTATACACTAGTTTATACTAGTTTAGGTCAAAAAAATCTAATTAAATTGAGGACTGTTCGAAATGATAACTTTTTAGATCATTTATATATATTTTACGGGGGAAGGTTATTATTGAAGTCCATGCAAAAATTTATCTAAAAATTATATTTAATGAAACTTTTCGAAATGCAAGTTTCGGTCAAAAAATCATGATATATTATACACTAGTTTCGGTTAAGAATTTCAAATTAAATCGTGGTCTATTCGAAATTATACGAATATTTTCATAACATTTATATATGTTGTAAGGGAAGGTTATGATGGAAGTCCATGCAAAAAATAATCTTAAAATTAGATTCTATGAAACATTTTGAAATGCATGTTTCGGTCAAAAAGTCATAGTATATTATCCACTAGTTTATATTAGTTCCGGTTAAAAAATTAAATTAAATCGATGTCTGTACGAAATGATACAAAACTTTTCAGATCATTTATATATTTTACAGGGGAAGGTTATGATTGAGGTCCATGCAAAAATATTTCTGAAAATTAGATCTTATGAAGCTTTTCGAAATGCAAGTTTCGGTTAAAAAATCATGATATATTATACACTAGTTTCGGTCAAATAAATCAAAATAAATTATGGGCTATTCGAAATGAAACGAATCTTTTCAGATCATTTATATATGTTACAGGGGAAGGATATGTCTGAGGTCCATGCAAAAATATTTCTGAAAATTAGATTTTATGAAGCTTTTCGAAATTCATGTTTTGGTAGAAAAAATAATGATATATTATACACGAGTTTTGGTCAAAAAAATAAAATCAAATTGGGGGCTATTCGCAATGATACGAATCTTTTCAGATCATTTATATATGTTACAAGGGATAGTTAGGATGGAATTCTATAAAAAAAACATCTGAAAATTAGATTCTATGAAACTTTTTGAAATGCAAGTTTCGGTCAAGAAATCATAGTATATTATACACAAGTTTATACTAATTTAGGTCAAAAAATCAAATTAAATCGAGGTCTTCTCGAAATGATACGAAACTTTTCTGATCATTTATATATTCTAAGAGGGAAGGTTATGATGGAAGTCCATGCAAAGAATCATCTGGAAATTAGATTCTATGTAACTTTTTGAAATGCAAGTATCGGTCAAAATTTCATAGTATATTATACACTAGTTTATACTAGTTTAGGTCAAAAAATCTAATTAAATCGAGGACTATTCGAAATGATAACTTTTTAGATCATTTATATATATTTTACGGGGGAAGGTTATGATTGAAGTCCATGCAAAAATTTATCTAAAAATTATATTTAATGAAACTTTTCGAAATGCAAGTTTCGGTCAAAAAATCATGATATAATATACACTAGTTTCGCTCAAGAATATCAAATTAAATCGTGGTCTATTCGAAATGATACGAATATTTTCATAACATTTATATATGTTGTGAGGGAAGGTTATGATGGAAGTCCATGCAAAAAATAATCTTAAAATTAGACTCTATGAAACATTTTGAAATGCATGTTTCGGTCAAAAAGTCATAGTATATTATCCACTAGTTTATATTAGTTCCGGTTAAAAAATTAAATTAAATCGATGTCTGTACGAAATGATACAAAACTTTTCAGATCATTTAAATATTTTACAGGGGAAGGTTATGATTGAGGTCCATGCAAAAATATTTCTGAAAATTAGATCTTATGAAGCTTTTCGAAATGCAAGTTTCGGTTAAAAAATCATGATATATTATACACTAGTTTCGGTCAAATAAATCAAAATAAATTATGGGCTATTCGAAATGAAACGAATCTTTTCAGATCATTTATATATGTTACAGGGGAAGGATATGTCTGAGGTCCATGCACAAATATTTCTGAAAATTAGATTTTATGAAGCTTTTCGAAATTCATGTTTTGGTAGAAAAAATAATGATATATTATATACGAGTTTTGGTCAAAAAAATAAAATCAAATTGGGGGCTATTCGCAATGATACGAATCTTTTCAGATCATTTATATATGTTACAAGGGATAGTTAGGATGGAATTCTATAAAAAAAACATCTGAAAATTAGATTCTATGAAACTTTTTGAAATGCAAGTTTCGGTCAAGAAATCATAGTATATTATACACAAGTTTATACTAATTTAGGTCAAAAAATCAAATTAAATCGAGGTCTTCTCGAAATGATACGAAACTTTTCAGATCATTTATATATTCTAAGAGGGAAGGTTATGATGGAAGTCCATGCAAAGAATCATCTGGAAATTAGATTCTATGTAACTTTTTGAAATGAAAGTATCGGTCAAAATTTCATAGTATATAATACACTAGTTTATACTAGTTTAGGTCAAAAAATCTAATTAAATCGAGGACTATTCGAAATGATAACTTTTTAGATCATTTATATATATTTTACGGGGGAAGGTTATGATTGAAGTCCATGCAAAAATTTATCTAAAAATTATATTTAATGAAACTTTTCGAAATGCAAGTTTCGGTCAAAAAATCATGATATAATATACACTAGTTTCGCTCAAGAATATCAAATTAAATCGTGGTCTATTCGAAATGATACGAATATTTTCATAACATTTATATATGTTGTGAGGTAAGGTTATGATGGAAGTCCATGCAAAAAATAATCTTAAAATTAGATTCTATGAAACATTTTGAAATGCATGTTTCGGTCAAAAAGTCATAGTATATTATCCACTAGTTTATATTAGTTCCGGTTAAAAAATTAAATTAAATCGATGTCTGTACGAAATGATACAAAACTTTTCAGATCATTTATATATTTTACAGGGGAAGGTTATGATTGAGGTCCATGCAAAAATATTTCTGAAAATTAGATCTTATGAAGCTTTTCGAAATGCAAGTTTCGATTAATAAATCATGATATATTATACACTAGTTTCGGTCAAATAAATCAAAATAAATTATGGGCTATTCGAAATGAAACGAATCTTTTCAAATCATTTATATATGTTACAGGGGAAGGATATGATTGAGGTCCATGCAAAAATATTTCTGAAAATTAGATTTTATGAAGCTTTTCGAAATGCATGTTTTGGTATAAAAAATAATGATATATTATACACGAGTTTTGGTCAAAAAAATAAAATCAAATTGGGGGCTATTCGCAATGATACGAATCTTTTCAGATCATTTATATATGTTACAAGGGATAGTTAGGATGGAATTCTATAAAAAAAACATCTGAAAATTAGATTCTATGAAACTTTTCGAAATGCAAGTTTCGGTCAAGAAATCATAGTATATTATACACAAGTTTATACTAATTTAGGTCAAAAAATCAAATTAAATCGAGGTCTTCTCGAAATGATACGAAACTTTTCAGATCATTTATATATTTTAAGAGGGAAGGTTATGATGGAAGTCCATGTAAAGAATCATCTGGAAATTAGATTCTATGTAACTTTTTGAAATGCAAGTATCGGTCAAAAATTCATAGTATATTATACACTAGTTTATACTAGTTTAGGTCAAAAAATCTAATTAAATCGAGGAATGTTCGAAATGATAACTTTTTAGATCATTTATATATATTTTACGGGGGAAGGTTATGATTGAAGTCCATGCAAAAATTTATCTAAAAATTATATTTAATGAAACTTTTCAAAATGCAAGTTTCGGTCAAAAAATCATGATATATTATACACTAGTTTCGGTCAAGAATATCAAATTAAATCGTGGTCTATTCGAAATTATACGAATATTTTCATAACATTTATATATGTTGTGAGGGAAGGTTATGATGGAAGTCCATGCAAAAAATAATCTTAAAATTAGATTCTATGAAACATTTTGAAATGCATGTTTCGGTCAAAAAGTCATAGTATATTATCCACTAGTTTATATTAGTTCCGGTTAAAAAATTAAATTAAATCGATGTCTGTACGAAATGATACAAAACTTATCAGATCATTTATATATTTTACAGGGGAAGGTTATGATTGAGGTCCGTTTAAAAATATTTCTGAAAATTAGATCTTATGAAGCTTTTTGAAATGCAAGTTTCGGTTAAAAAATCATGATATATTATACACTAGTTTCGGTCAAATAAATCAAAATAAATTATGGGCTATTCGAAATGAAACGAATCTTTTCAGATCATTTATATATGTTACAGGGGAAGGATATGTCTGAGGTCCATGCAAAAATATTTCTGAAAATTAGATTTTATGAAGCTTTTCGAAATTCATGTTTTGGTATAAAAAATAATGATATATTATACACGAGTTTTGGTCAAAAAAATAAAATCAAATTGGGGGCTATTCGCAATGATACGAATCTTTTCAGATCATTTATATATGTTACAAGGGATAGTTAGGATGGAATTCTATAAAAAAAACATCTGAAAATTAGATTCTATGAAACTTTTCGAAATGCAAGTTTCGGTCAAGAAATCATAGTATATTATACACAAGTTTATACTAATTTAGGTCAAAAAATCAAATTAAATCGAGGTCTTCTCGTAATGATACGAAACTTTTCAGATCGTTTATATATTCTAAGAGGGAAGGTTATGATGGAAGTCCATGCAAAGAATCATCTGGAAATTAGATTCTATGTAACTTTTTGAAATGCAAGTATCGGTCAAAATTTCATAGTATATTATACACTAGTTTATACTAGTTTAGGTCAAAAAATCTAATTAAATCGAGGACTATTCGAAATGATAACTTTTTAGATCATTTATATATATTTTACGGGGGAAGGTTATGATTGAAGTCCATGCAAAAATTTATCTAAAAATTATATTTAATGAAACTTTTCGAAATGCAAGTTTCGGTCAAAAAATCATGATATATTATACACTAGTTTCGGTCAAGAATATCAAATTAAATCATGGTCTATTCGAAATGATACGAATATTTTCATAACATTTATATATGTTGTGAGGGAAGGTTATGATGGAAGTCCATGCAAAAAATAATCTTAAAATTAGATTCTATGAAACATTTTGAAATGCATGTTTCGGTCAAAAATTCATAGTATATTATCCACTAGTTTATATTAGTTCCAGTTAAAAAATTAAATTAAATCGATATCTGTATGAAATGCTACAAAACTTTTCAGATCATTTATATATTTTACAGGGGAAGGTTATGATTGAGGTCCATGCAAAAATATTTCTGAAAATTAGATTTTATGAAGCTTTTCGAAATGCAAGTTTCGGTTAAAAAATCATGATATATTATACACTAGTTTCGGTCAAATAAATCAAAATAAATTATGGGCTATTCGAAATGAAACGAATCTTTTCAGATCATTTATATATGTTACAGGGGAAGGATATGTCTGAGGTCCATGCAAAAATATTTCTGAAAATTAGATTTTATGAAGCTTTTCGAAATTCATGTTTTGGTATAAAAAATAATGATATATTATACACGAGTTTTGGTCAAAAAAATAAAATCAAATTGGGGGCTATTCGCAATGATACGAATCTTTTCAGATCATTTATATATGTTACAAGGGATAGTTAGGATGGAATTCTATAAAAAAAACATCTGAAAATTAGATTCTATGAAACTTTTCGAAATGCAAGTTTCGGTCAAGAAATCATAGTATATTATACACAAGTTTATACTAATTTAGGTCAAAAAATCAAATTAAATCGAGGTCTTCTCGTAATGATACGAAACTTTTCAGATCATTTATATATTCTAAGAGGGAAGGTTATGATGGAAGTCCATGCAAAGAATCATCTGGAAATTAGATTCTATGTAACTTTTTGAAATGCAAGTATCGGTCAAAATTTCATAGTATATTATACACTAGTTTATACTAGTTTAGGTCAAAAAATCTAATTAAATCGAGGACTATTCGAAATGATAACTTTTTAGATCATTTATATATATTTTACGGGGGAAGGTTATGATTGAAGTCCATGCAAAAATTTATCTAAAAATTATATTTAATGAAACTTTTCGAAATGCAAGTTTCGGTCAAAAAATCATGATATATTATACACTAGTTTCGGTCAAGAATATCAAATTAAATCATGGTCTATTCGAAATGATACGAATATTTTCATAACATTTATATATGTTGTGAGGGAAGGTTATGATGGAAGTCCATGCAAAAAATAATCTTAAAATTAGATTCTATGAAACATTTTGAAATGCATGTTTCGGTCAAAAATTCATAGTATATTATCCACTAGTTTATATTAGTTCCAGTTAAAAATTAAATTAAATCGATATCTGTATGAAATGCTACAAAACTTTTCAGATCATTTATATATTTTACAGGGGAAGGTTATGATTGAGGTCCATGCAAAAATATTTCTGAAAATTAGATTTTATGAAGCTTTTCGAAATGCAAGTTTCGGTTAAAAAATCATGATATATTATACACTAGTTTCGGTCAAATAAATCAAAATAAATTATGGGCTATTCGAAATGAAACGAATCTTTTCAGATCATTTATATATGTTACAGGGGAAGGATATGTCTGAGGTCCATGCAAAAATATTTCTGAAAATTAGATTTTATGAAGCTTTTCGAAATTCATGTTTTGGTATAAAAAATAATGATATATTATACACGAGTTTTGGTCAAAAAAATAAAATCAAATTGGGGGCTATTCGCAATGATACGAATCTTTTCAGATCATTTATATATGTTACAAGGGATAGTTAGGATGGAATTCTATAAAAAAAACATCTGAAAATTAGATTCTATGAAACTTTTCGAAATGCAAGTTTCGGTCAAGAAATCATAGTATATTATACACAAGTTTATACTAATTTAGGTCAAAAAATCAAATTAAATCGAGGTCTTCTCGAAATGATACGAAACTTTTGAGATCATTTATATATTCTAAGAGGGAAGGTTATGATGGAAGTCCATGCAAAGAATCATCTGGAAATTAGATTCTATGTAACTTTTTGAAATGCAAGTATCGGTCAAAATTTCATAGTATATTATACACTAGTTTATACTAGTTTAGGTCAAAAAATCTAATTAAATCGAGGACTATTCGAAATGATAACTTTTTAGATCATTTATATATATTTTACGGGGGAAGGTTATGATTGAAGTCCATGCAAAAATTTATCTAAAAATTATATTTAATGAAACTTTTCGAAATGCAAGTTTCGGTCAAAAAATCATGATATATTATACACTAGTTTCGGTCAAGAATATCAAATTAAATCATGGTCTATTCGAAATGATCTGAATATTTTCATAACATTTATATATGTTGTGAGGGAAGGTTATGATGGAAGTCCATGCAAAAAATAATCTTAAAATTAGATTCTATGAAACATTTTGAAATGCATGTTTCGGTCAAAAATTCATAGTATATTATCCACTAGTTTATAATAGTTCTGGTTAAAAAATTAAATTAAATCGATGTCTGTATGAAATGCTACAAAACTTTTCAGATCATTTATATATTTTACAGGGGAAGGTTATGATTGAGGTCCATGTAAAAATATTTCTGAAAATTAGATTTTATGAAGCTTTTCGAAATGCATGTTTCGGTTAAAAAATCATGATATATTATACACTAGTTTCGGTCAAAATATTCAAAATCAATTATGGGCTATTCGAAATGAAACAAATCTTTTCAGATCATTTATATATGTTACAGGGGAAGGTTATGATTGAGGTCCATGCAAAAATATTTCTGAAAATTATATTTTATGAAGCTTTTCGAAATGCAAGTTTCGGTATAAAAAATCATGATATATTATACACAAGTTTCGGTCAAAAAAATAAAATCAAATTGGGGGTTATTCGAAATGATACGAATCTTTTCAGATCATTAATATATGTTACAAGGGATGGTTAGGATGGAATTCTATAAAAAAAACATCTGAAAATTAGAGTCTATGAAACTTTTTGAAATGCATGTTTCGGTCAAAAATTCATAGAATATTATACACAAGTTTATACTAATTTAGGTCAAAAATCAAATTAAATCGAGGTCTTCTCGAAATAATACGAAATTTTTCAGATCATTTATATATTTTAAGAGGGAAGGTTATGATGGAAGTTCATGCAAAGAATCATCTGGAAATTAGATTCTATGTAACTTTTTGAAATGCAAGTTTCGGTCAAAAAATCATAGTATATTATACACTAGTTTATACTAGTTTAGCTCAAAAAATATAATTAAATCGAGGTTGTTCGAAATGATAACTTTTTAGATCATTTATATATATTTTACGGGGGAAGGTTATGATTGAAGTCCATGCAAAAATTTATCTACAAATTAAATTTAATGAAACTTTTCGAAATGTAAGTTTCGGTCAAAAAATCATGATATATTATACACTAGTTTCGGTCAAGAAAATCAAATTAAATTGTGGTCTATTCGAAATGATACGAATATTTTCATAACATTTATATATGTTGCGAGGGAAGGTTATGATGGAAGTCCATGCAAAAAAATAATCTTAAAATTAGATTCTATGAAACTTTTTGAAATGCATGTTTCGGTCAAAAAGTCATAGTATATATTATACACTAGTTTATATTAGTTTCGGTAAAAAATTAAATTAAATCGAAGTCTGTTCGAAATGCTACAAAATTTTCAGATCATTTATATATTTTACAGGGGAAGGTTATGATTGAGGTCCATGCAAAAATATTTCTGAAAATTAGATTTTATGAAGCTTTTCGAAATGCAAGTTTCGGTTAAAAAATCATGATATATTATACACTAGTTTCGGTCAAATAAATCAAAATAAATTATGGGCTATTCGAAATGAAACGAATCTTTTCAGATCATTTATATATGTTACAGGGGAAGGATATGATTGAGGTCCATGCAAAAATATTTCTGAAAATTAGATTTTATGAAGCTTTTCGAAATGCATGTTTTGGTATAAAAAATAATGATATATTATACACGAGTTTCGATCAAAAAAATAAAATCAAATTGGGGGCTATTCGCAATGATACGAATCTTTTCAGATCATTTATATATGTTACAAGGTATAGTTAGGATGGAATTCTATAAAAAAAACATCTGAAAATTAGATTCTATGAAACTTTTCGAAATGCAAGTTTCGGTCAAAAAATCATAGAATATTATACACAAGTTTATACTAATTTAGGTCAAAAATGAAATTAAATCGAGGTCTTCTCGAAATGATACGAAACTTTTCAGATCATTTATATATTTTAAGAGTGAAGGTTATGATGGAAGTCCATGCAAAGAATCATTTGGAAATTAGATTCTAGGTAACTTTTTGAAATGCAAGTTTCGGTCAAAAAATCATAGTATATTATACACTTGTTTATACTAGTTTAGGTCAAAAAATCTAATTAAATCGAGGTTGTTCGAAATGATAACTTTTTAGATCATTTATATATATTTTACGGGGGAAGGTTATGATTGAAGTTCATGCAAAAATTTATCTAAAAATTATATTTAATGAAACTTTTCGAAATGTAAGTTTCGGTCAAAAAATCATGATATATTATACACTAGTTTCGGTCAAGAAAATCAAATTAAATCGTGGTCTATTCGGAATGATACGAATATTTTCATAACATTTATATATGTTGCGAGGGAAGGTTATGATGGAAGTCCATGCAAAAAATAATCTTAAAATTAGATTCTATGAACATTTTTGAAATGCATGTTTCGGTCAAAAAGTCATAGTATATTATACACTAGTTTATATTAGTTTCGGTAAAAAAATAAATTAAATCGAAGTCTATTCGAAATGCTACAAAATTTGAAGATCATTTATATATTTTACAGGGGAAGGTTATGATTGAGGTCCATGCAAAAATATTTCTGAAAATTATATTTTATGAAGCTTTTCGAAATGCAAGTTTCGGTATAAAAAATCATGATATATTATACACAAGTTTCGGTCAAAAAAATAAAATCAAATTGGGGGTTATTCGAAATGATACGAATCTTTTCAGATCATTTATATATGTTACAAGGGATGGTTAGGATGGAATTCTATAAAAAAAACATCTGAAAATTAGATTCCATGAAACTTTTCGAAATGCATGTTTCGGTGAAAAATTCATAGAATATTATACACACGTTTATACTAATTTAGGTCAAAAATCAAATTAAATCGAGGTCTTCTCGAAATGATACGAAATTTTTCAGATCATTTATGTATTTTAAGAGGGAAGGTTATGATGGAAGTCCATGCAAAGAATCATCTGGAAATTAGATTCTATGTAACTCTTTGAAATGCAAGTTTCGGTCAAAAAATCATAGTATATTATACACTAGTTTATACTAGTTTAGGTCAAAAAATCTAATTAAATCGAGGTTGTTCGAAATGATAACTTTTTAGATCATTTATATATATATTTTACGGGGGAAGGTTATGATTGAAGTCCATGCAAAAATTTATCAAAAATTTAAATTTAATGAAACTTTTCGAAATGTAAGTTTCGGTCAAAAAATCATGATATATTATACACTAGTTTCGGTCAAGAAAATTTAATTAAATTGTGGTCTATTCGAAATGATACGAATATTTTCATAACATTTATATATGTTGCGAGGGAAGGTTATGATGGAAGTCCATGCAAAAAATAATCTTAATATTAGATTCTATGAAACTTTTTGAAATGCATGTTTCTGTCAAAAAGTCATAGTATATTATACACTAGTTTATATTAGTTTCGGTAAAAAATTAAATTAAATCGAAGTCTGTTCGAAATGCTACAAAATTTTCAGATCATTTATATATTTTACAGGGGAAGGTTATGATTGAGGTCCATGCAAAAATATTTCTGAAAATTAGATTTTATGAAGCTTTTCGAAATACAAGTTTCGGTTAAAAAATCATGATATATTATACACTAGTTTCGGTCAAAATATTCAAAATCAATTATGGGCTATTCGAAATGAAACGAATCTTTTCAGATCATTTATATATGTAACAGGGGAAGGTTATGATTGAGGTCCATGCAAAAATATTTCTGAAAATTATATTTTATGAAGCTTTTCGAAATGCAAGTTTCGGTATAAAAAATCATGATATATTATACACAAGTTTCGGTCAAAAAAATAAAATCAAATTGGGGGTTATTCGAAATGATACGAATCTTTTCAGATCATTTATATATGTTACAAGGGATGGTTAGGATGGAATTCTATAAAAAAAAACATCTGAAAATTAGATTCCATGAAACTTTTCGAAATGCATGTTTCGGTCAAAAATTCATAGAATATTATACACAAGTTTATACTAATTTAGGTCAAAAATCAAATTAAATCGAGGTCTTCTCGAAATGATACGAAACTTTTCAGATCATTTATATATTTTAAGAGGGAAGGTTATGATGGAAGTCCATGCAAAGAATCATCTGGAAATTAGATTCTATGTAACTCTTTGAAATGCAAGTTTCGGTCAAAAAATCATAGTATATTATACACTAGTTTATACTAGTTTAGGTAAAAAAATCTAATTAAATCGAGGTTGTTCGAAATGATAACTTTTTAGATCATTTATATATATATTTTACGGGGGAAGGTTATGATTGAAGTCCATGCAAAAATTTATCTAAAAATTATATTTAATGAAACTTTTCGAAATGTAAGTTTCGGTCAAAAAATCATGATATATTATACACTAGTTTCGGTCAAGAAAATCAAATTAAATTGTGGTCTATTCGAAATGATACGAATATTTTCATAACATTTATATATGTTGCGAGGGAAGGTTATGATGGAAGTCCATGCAAAAAATAATCTTAAAATTAGATTCTATGAAACTTTTTGAAATGCATGTTTCGGTCAAAAAGTCATAGTATATTATACACTAGTTTATATTAGTTTCGGTAAAAAATTAAATTAAATCGAAGTCTGTTCGAAATGCTACAAAATTTTCATATCATTTATATATTTTACAGGGGAAGGTTATGATTGAGGTCCATGCAAAAATATTTCTGAAAATTAGATTTTATGAAGCTTTTCGAAATGCAAGTTTCGGTTAAAAAATCATGATATATTATACACTAGTTTCGGTCAAAATATTCAAAATCAATTATGGGCCATTCGAAATGAAACGAATCTTTTCAGATCATTTATATATGTTACAGGGGAAGGTTATGATTGAGGTCCATGCAAAAATATTTCTGAAAATTATATTTTATGAAGCTTTTCGAAATGCAAGTTTCGGTATAAAAAATCATGATATATTATACACAAGTTTCGGTCAAAAAAATAAAATCAAATTGGGGGTTATTCGAAATGATACGAATCTTTTCAGATCATTTATATATGTTACAAGGGATGGTTAGGATGGAATTCTATAAAAAAACATCTGAAAATTAGATTCCATGAAACTTTTCGAAATGCATGTTTCGGTGAAAAATTCATAGAATATTATACACAAGTTTATACTAATTTAGGTCAAAAATCAAATTAAATCGAGGTCTTCTCGAAATGATACGAAATTTTTCAGATCATTTATGTATTTTAAGAGGGAAGCTTATGATGGAAGTCCATGCAAAGAATCATCTGGAAATTAGATTCTATGTAACTCTTTGAAATGCAAGTTTCGGTCAAAAAATCATAGTATATTATACACTACTTTATACTAGTTTAATTCAAAAAATCTAATTAAATCGAGGTTGTTCGAAATGATAACTTTTTAGATCATTTATATATATATATTTTACGGGGGAAGGTTATGATTGAAGTCCATGCAAAAATTTATCTAAAAATTATATTTAATGAAACTTTTCGAAATGTAAGTTTCGGTCAAAAAATCATGATATATTATACACTAGTTTAGGTCAAGAAAATCAAATTAAATTGTGGTCTATTCGAAATAATACGAATATTTTCATAACATTTATATATGTTGCGAGGGAAGGTTATGATGGAAGTCCATGCAAAAAATAATCTTAAAATTAGATTCTATGAAACTTTTTGAAATGCATGTTTCGGTCAAAAAGTCATAGTATATTATACACTAGTTTATATTAGTTTCGGTAAAAAATTAAATTAAATCGAAGTCTGTTCGAAATGCTACAAAATTTTTAGATCATTTATATATTTTACAGGGGAAGGTTATGATTGAGGTCCATGCAAAAATATTTCTGAAAATTAGATTATTGAAGCTTTTCGAAATGCAAGTTTCGGTTAAAAAATCATGATATATTATACACTAGTTTCGGTCAAAATATTCAAAATCAATTATGGGCTATTCGAAATGAAACGAATCTTTTCAAATCATTTATATATGTTACAGGGGAAGGTTATGATTGAGGTCCATGCAAAAATATTTCTGAAAATTATATTTTATGAAGCTTTTCGAAATGCAAGTTTCGGTATAAAAAATCATGATATATTATACACAAGTTTCGGTCAAAAAAATAAAATCAAATTGGGGGTTATTCGAAATGATACGAATCTTTTCAGATCATTTATATATGATACAAGGGATGGTTAGGATGGAATTCTATAAAAAAAACATCTGAAAATTAGATTCCATGAAACTTTTCGAAATGCATGTTTCGGTGAAAAATTCATAGAATATTATACACAAGTTTATAGTAATTTAGGTCAAAAATAAAATTAAATCGAGGTCTTCTCGAAATGATACGAAATTTTTCAGATCATTTATGTATTTTAAGAGGGAAGGTTATGATGGAAGTCCATGCAAAGAATCATCTGGAAATTAGATTCTATGTAACTCTTTGAAATGCAAGTTTCGGTCAAAAAATCATAGTATATTATACACTACTTTATACTAGTTTAGGTCAAAAAATCTAATTAAATCGAGGTTGTTCGAAATGATAACTTTTTAGATCATTTATATATATATTTTACGGGGGAAGGTTATGATTGAAGTCCATGCAAAAATTTATCTAAAAATTATATTTAATGAAACTTTTCGAAATGTAAGTTTCGGTCAAAAAATCATGATATATTATACACTAGTTTCGGTCAAGAAAATCAAATTAAATTGTGGTCTATTCGAAATGATACGAATATTTTAATAACATTTATATATGTTGCGAGGGAAGGTTATGATGGAAGTCCATGCAAAAAATAATCTTAAAATTAGATTCTATGAAACTTTTTGAAATGCATGTTTCGGTCAAAAAGTCATAGTATATTATACACTAGTTTATATTAGTTTCGGTAAAAAATTAAATTAAATCGAAGTCTGTTCGAAATGCTACAAAATTTTCATATCATTTATATATTTTACAGGGGAAGGTTATGATTGAGGTCCATGCAAAAATATTTCTGAAAATTAGATTTTATGAAGCTTTTCGAAATACAAGTTTCGGTTAAAAAATCATGATATATTATACACTAGTTTCGGTCAAAATATTCAAAATCAATTATGGGCCATTCGAAATGAAACGAATCTTTTCAGATCATTTATATATGTTACAGGGGAAGGTTATGATTGAGGTCCATGCAAAAATATTTCTGAAAATTATATTTTATGAAGCTTTTCGAAATGCAAGTTTCGGTATAAAAAATCATGATATATTATACACAAGTTTCGGTCAAAAAAATAAAATCAAATTGGGGGTTATTCGAAATGATACGAATCTTTTCAGATCATTTATATATGTTACAAGGGATGGTTAGGATGGAATTCTATAAAAAAACATCTGAAAATTAGATTCCATGAAACTTTTCGAAATGCATGTTTCGGTGAAAAATTCATAGAATATTATACACAAGTTTATACTAATTTAGGTCAAAAATCAAATTAAATCGAGGTCTTCTCGAAATGATACGAAATTTTTCAGATCATTTATGTATTTTAAGAGGGAAGCTTATGATGGAAGTCCATGCAAAGAATCATCTGGAAATTAGATTCTATGTAACTCTTTGAAATGCAAGTTTCGGTCAAAAAATCATAGTATATTATACACTACTTTATACTAGTTTAATTCAAAAAATCTAATTAAATCGAGGTTGTTCGAAATGATAACTTTTTAGATCATTTATATATATATTTTACGGGGGAAGGTTATGATTGAAGTCCATGCAAAAATTTATCTAAAAATTATATTTAATGAAACTTTTCGAAATGTAAGTTTCGGTCAAAAAATCATGATATATTATACACTAGTTTAGGTCAAGAAAATCAAATTAAATTGTGGTCTATTCGAAATGATACGAATATTTTCATAACATTTATATATGTTGCGAGGGAAGGTTATGATGGAAGTCCATGCAAAAAATAATCTTAAAATTAGATTCTATGAAACTTTTTGAAATGCATTTTTTGGTCAAAAAGTCATAGTATATTATACACTAGTTTATATTAGTTTCGGTAAAAAATTAAATTAAATCGAAGTCTGTTCAAAATGCTACAAAATTTTCAGATCATTTATATATTTTACAGGGGAAGGTTATGATTGAGGTCCATGCAAAAATATTTCTGAAAATTAGATTATTGAAGCTTTTCGAAATGCAAGTTTCGGTTAAAAAATCATGATATATTATACACTAGTTTCGGTCAAAATATTCAAAATCAATTATGGGCTATTCGAAATGAAACGAATCTTTTCAAATCATTTATATATGTTACAGGGGAAGGTTATGATTGAGGTCCATGCAAAAATATTTCTGAAAATTATATTTTATGAAGCTTTTCGAAATGCAAGTTTCGGTATAAAAAATCATGATATATTATACACATGTTTCGGTCAAAAAAATAAAATCAAATTGGGGGTTATTCGAAATGATACGAATCTTTTCAGATCATTTATATATGTTACAAGGGATGGTTAGGATGGAATTCTATAAAAAAAACATCTGAAAATTAGATTCCATGAAACTTTTCGAAATGCATGTTTCGGTGAAAAATTCATAGAATATTATACACAAGTTTATACTAATTTAGGTCAAAAATCAAATTAAATCGAGGTCTTCTCGAAATGATACGAAATTTTTCAGATCATTTATGTATTTTAAGAGGGAAGGTTATGATGGAAGTCCATGCAAAGAATCATCTGGAAATTAGATTCTATGTAACTCTTTGAAATGCAAGTTTCGGTCAAAAAATCATAGTATATTATACACTACTTTATACTAGTTTAGGTCAAAAAATCTAATTAAATCGAGGTTGTTCGAAATGATAACTTTTTAGATCATTTATATATATATTTTACGGGGGAAGGTTATGATTGAAGTCCATGCAAAAATTTATCTAAAAATTATATTTAATGAAACTTTTCGAAATGTAAGTTTCGGTCAAAAAATCATGATATATTATACACTAGTTTAGGTCAAGAAAATCAAATTAAATTGTGGTCTATTCGAAATGATACGAATATTTTCATAACATTTATATATGTTGCGAGGGAAGGTTATGATGGAAGTCCATGCAAAAAATAATCTTAAAATTAGATTCTATGAAACTTTTTGAAATGCATTTTTTGGTCAAAAAGTCATAGTATATTATACACTAGTTTATATTAGTTTCGGTAAAAAATTAAATTAAATCGAAGTCTGTTCAAAATGCTACAAAATTTTCAGATCATTTATATATTTTACAGGGGAAGGTTATGATTGAGGTCCATGCAAAAATATTTCTGAAAATTAGATTATTGAAGCTTTTCGAAATGCAAGTTTCGGTTAAAAAATCATGATATATTATACACTAGTTTCGGTCAAAATATTCAAAATCAATTATGGGCTATTCGAAATGAAACGAATCTTTTCAAATCATTTATATATGTTACAGGGGAAGGTTATGATTGAGGTCCATGCAAAAATATTTCTGAAAATTATATTTTATGAAGCTTTTCGAAATGCAAGTTTCGGTATAAAAAATCATGATATATTATACACATGTTTCGGTCAAAAAAATAAAATCAAATTGGGGGTTATTCGAAATGATACGAATCTTTTCAGATCATTTATATATGTTACAAGGGATGGTTAGGATGGAATTCTATAAAAAAAACATCTGAAAATTAGATTCCATGAAACTTTTCGAAATGCATGTTTCGGTGAAAAATTCATAGAATATTATACACAAGTTTATACTAATTTAGGTCAAAAATCAAATTAAATCGAGGTCTTCTCGAAATGATACGAAATTTTTCAGATCATTTATGTATTTTAAGAGGGAAGGTTATGATGGAAGTCCATGCAAAGAATCATCTGGAAATTAGATTCTATGTAACTCTTTGAAATGCAAGTTTCGGTCAAAAAATCATAGTATATTATACACTACTTTATACTAGTTTAGGTCAAAAAATCTAATTAAATCGAGGTTGTTCGAAATGATAACTTTTTAGATCATTTATATATATATTTTACGGGGGAAGGTTATGATTGAAGTCCATGCAAAAATTTATCTAAAAATTAAATTTAATGAAACTTTTCGAAATGTAAGTTTCGGTCAAAAAATCATGATATATTATACACTAGTTTCGGTCAAGAAAATCAAATTAAATTGTGGTCTATTCGAAATGATACGAATATTTTCATAACATTTATATATGTTGCGAGGGAAGGTTATGATGGAAGTCCATGCAAAAAATAATCTTAATATTAGATTCTATGAAACTTTTTGAAATGCATGTTTCTGTCAAAAAGTCATAGTATATTATACACTAGTTTATATTAGTTTCGGTAAAAAAATTAAATTAAATCGAAGTCTGTTCGAAATGTTACAAAATTTTCATATCATTTATATATTTTACAGGGGAAGGTTATGATTGAGGTCCATGCAAAAATATTTCTGAAAATTAGATTTTATGAAGCTTTTCGAAATGCGTGTTTCAGTTAAAAAATCATGATATATTATACACTAGTTTCGGTCAAAATATTCAAAATCAATTATGGGCTATTCGAAATGAAACGAATCTTTTCAGATCATTTATATATGTTACAGGGGAAGGTTATGATTGAGGTCCATGCAAAAATATTTCTGAAAATTATATTTTATGAAGCTTTTCGAAATGCAAGTTTCGGTATAAAAAATCATGATATATTATACACAAGTTTCGGTCAAAAAAATAAAATCAAATTGGGGGTTATTCGAAATGATACGAATCTTTTCAGATCATTTATATATGTTACAAGGGATGGTTAGGATGGAATTCTATAAAAAAACATCTGAAAATTAGATTCCATGAAACTTTTCGAAATGCATGTTTCGGTGAAAAATTCATAGAATATTATACACAAGTTTATACTAATTTAGGTCAAAAATCAAATTAAATCGAGGTCTTCTCGAAATGATACGAAATTTTTCAGATCATTTATGTATTTTAAGAGGGAAGGTTATGATGGAAGTCCATGCAAAGAATCATCTGGAAATTAGATTCTATGTAACTCTTTGAAATGCAAGTTTCGGTCAAAAAATCATAGTATATTATACACTACTTTATACTAGTTTAATTCAAAAAATCTAATTAAATCGAGGTTGTTCGAAATGATAACTTTTTAGATCATTTATATATATATATTTTACGGGGGAAGGTTATGATTGAAGTCCATGCAAAAATTTATCTAAAAATTATATTTAATGAAACTTTTCGAAATGTAAGTTTCGGTCAAAAAATCATGATATATTATACACTAGTTTCGGTCAAGAAAATCAAATTAAATTGTGGTCTATTCGAAATGATACGAATATTTTCATAACATTTATATATGTTGCGAGGGAAGGTTATGATGGAAGTCCATGCAAAAAATAATCTTAAAATTAGATTCTATGAAACTTTTTGAAATGCATGTTTCGGTCAAAAAGTCATAGTATATTATACACTAGTTTATATTAGTTTCGGTAAAAAATTAAATTAAATCGAAGTCTGTTCAAAATGCTACAAAATTTTCAGATCATTTATATATTTTACAGGGGAAGGTTATGATTGAGGTCCATGCAAAAATATTTCTGAAAATTAGATTTTATGAAGCTTTTCGAAATGCAAGTTTCGGTTAAAAAATCATGATATATTATACACTAGTTTCGGTCAAAATATTCAAAATCAATTATGGGCTATTCGAAATGAAACGAATCTTTTCAGATCATTTATATATGTAACAGGGGAAGGTTATGATTGAGGTCCATGCAAAAATATTTCTGAAAATTATATTTTATGAAGCTTTTCGAAATGAAAGTTTCGGTATAAAAAATCATGATATATTATACACAAGTTTCGGTCAAAAAAATAAAATCAAATTGGGGGTTATTCGAAATGATACGAATCTTTTCAAATCATTTATATATGTTACAAGGGATGGTTAGGATGGAATTCTATAAAAAAAAACATCTGAAAATTAGATTCCATGAAACTTTTCGAAATGCATGTTTCGGTCAAAAATTCATAGAATATTATACACAAGTTTATACTAATTTAGGTCAAAAATCAAATTAAATCGAGGTCTTCTCGAAATGATACGAAACTTTTCAGATCATTTATATATTTTAAGAGGGAAGGTTATGATGGAAGTCCATGCAAAGAATCATCTGGAAATTAGATTCTATGTAACTCTTTGAAATGCAAGTTTCGGTCAAAAAATCATAGTATATTATACACTAGTTTATACTAGTTTAGGTAAAAAAATCTAATTAAATCGAGGTTGTTCGAAATAATAACTTTTTAGATCATTTATATATATATTTTACGGGGGAAGGTTATGATTGAAGTCCATGCAAAAATTTATCTAAAAATTATATTTAATGAAACTTTTCGAAATGTAAGTTTCGGTCAAAAAATCATGATATATTATACACTAGTTTCGGTCAAGAAAATCAAATTAAATTGTGGTCTATTCGAAATGATACGAATATTTTCATAACATTTATATATGTTGCGAGGGAAGGTTATGATGGAAGTCCATGCAAAAAATAATCTTAATATTAGATTCTATGAAACTTTTTGAAATGCATGTTTCTGTCAAAAAGTCATAGTATATTATACACTAGTTTATATTAGTTTCGGTAAAAAAATTAAATTAAATCGAAGTCTGTTCGAAATGTTACAAAATTTTCATATCATTTATATATTTTACAGGGGAAGGTTATGATTGAGGTCCATGCAAAAATATTTCTGAAAATTAGATTTTATGAAGCTTTTCGAAATGCGTGTTTCAGTTAAAAAATCATGATATATTATACACTAGTTTCGGTCAAAATATTCAAAATCAATTATGGGCTATTCGAAATGAAACGAATCTTTTCAGATCATTTATATATGTTACAGGGGAAGGTTATGATTGAGGTCCATGCAAAAATATTTCTGAAAATTATATTTTATGAAGCTTTTCGAAATGCAAGTTTCGGTATAAAAAATCATGATATATTATACACAAGTTTCGGTCAAAAAAATAAAATCAAATTGGGGGTTATTCGAAATGATACGAATCTTTTCAGATCATTTATATATGTTACAAGGGATGGTTAGGATGGAATTCTATAAAAAAACATCTGAAAATTAGATTCCATGAAACTTTTCGAAATGCATGTTTCGGTGAAAAATTCATAGAATATTATACACAAGTTTATACTAATTTAGGTCAAAATTCAAATTAAATCGAGGTCTTCTCGAAATGATACGAAATTTTTCAGATCATTTATGTATTTTAAGAGGGAAGGTTATGATGGAAGTCCATGCAAAGAATCATCTGGAAATTAGATTCTATGTAACTCTTTGAAATGCAAGTTTCGGTCAAAAAATCATAGTATATTATACACTACTTTATACTAGTTTAATTCAAAAAATCTAATTAAATCGAGGTTGTTCGAAATGATAACTTTTTAGATCATTTATATATATATATTTTACGGGGGAAGGTTATGATTGAAGTCCATGCAAAAATTTATCTAAAAATTATATTTAATGAAACTTTTCGAAATGTAAGTTTCGGTCAAAAAATCATGATATATTATACACTAGTTTCGGTCAAGAAAATCAAATTAAATTGTGGTCTATTCGAAATGATACGAATATTTTCATAACATTTATATATGTTGCGAGGGAAGGTTATGATGGAAGTCCATGCAAAAAATAATCTTAAAATTAGATTCTATGAAACTTTTTGAAATGCATGTTTCGGTCAAAAAGTCATAGTATATTATACACTAGTTTATATTAGTTTCGGTAAAAAATTAAATTAAATCGAAGTCTGTTCAAAATGCTACAAAATTTTCAGATCATTTATATATTTTACAGGGGAAGGTTATGATTGAGGTCCATGCAAAAATATTTCTGAAAATTAGATTTTATGAAGCTTTTCGAAATGCAAGTTTCGGTTAAAAAATCATGATATATTATACACTAGTTTCGGTCAAAATATTCAAAATCAATTATGGGCTATTCGAAATGAAACGAATCTTTTCAGATCATTTATATATGTAACAGGGGAAGGTTATGATTGAGGTCCATGCAAAAATATTTCTGAAAATTATATTTTATGAAGCTTTTCGAAATGAAAGTTTCGGTATAAAAAATCATGATATATTATACACAAGTTTCGGTCAAAAAAATAAAATCAAATTGGGGGTTATTCGAAATGATACGAATCTTTTCAAATCATTTATATATGTTACAAGGGATGGTTAGGATGGAATTCTATAAAAAAAAACATCTGAAAATTAGATTCCATGAAACTTTTCGAAATGCATGTTTCGGTCAAAAATTCATAGAATATTATACACAAGTTTATACTAATTTAGGTCAAAAATCAAATTAAATCGAGGTCTTCTCGAAATGATACGAAACTTTTCAGATCATTTATATATTTTAAGAGGGAAGGTTATGATGGAAGTCCATGCAAAGAATCATCTGGAAATTAGATTCTATGTAACTCTTTGAAATGCAAGTTTCGGTCAAAAAATCATAGTATATTATACACTAGTTTATACTAGTTTAGGTAAAAAAATCTAATTAAATCGAGGTTGTTCGAAATGATAACTTTTTAGATCATTTATATATATATTTTACGGGGGAAGGTTATGATTGAAGTCCATGCAAAAATTTATCTAAAAATTATATTTAATGAAACTTTTCGAAATGTAAGTTTCGGTCAAAAAATCATGATATATTATACACTAGTTTCGGTCAAGAAAATCAAATTAAATTGTGGTCTATTCGAAATGATACGAATATTTTCATAACATTTATATATGTTGCGAGGGAAGGTTATGATGGAAGTCCATGCAAAAAATAATCTTAAAATTAGATTCTATGAAACTTTTTGAAATGCATGTTTCGGTCAAAAAGTCATAGTATATTATACACTAGTTTATATTAGTTTCGGTAAAAAAATTAAATTAAATCGAAGTCTGTTCGAAATGTTACAAAATTTTCATATCATTTATATATTTTACAGGGGAAGGTTATGATTGAGGTCCATGCAAAAATATTTCTGAAAATTAGATTTTATGAAGCTTTTCGAAATGCGTGTTTCAGTTAAAAAATCATGATATATTATACACTAGTTTCGGTCAAAATATTCAAAATCAATTATGGGCTATTCGAAATGAAACGAATCTTTTCAGATCATTTATATATGTAACAGGGGAAGGTTATGATTGAGGTCCATGCAAAAATATTTCTGAAAATTATATTTTATGAAGCTTTTCGAAATGCAAGTTTCGGTATAAAAAATCATGATATATTATACACAAGTTTCGGTCAAAAAATTAAAATCAAATTGGGGGTTATTCGAAATGATACGAATCTTTTCAGATCATTTATATATGTTACAAGGGATGGTTAGGATGGAATTATATAAAAAAAAACATCTGAAAATTAGATTCCATGAAACTTTTCGAAATGCATGTTTCGGTCAAAAATTCATAGAATATTATACACAAGTTTATACTAATTTAGGTCAAAAATCAAATTAAATCGAGGTCTTCTCGAAATGATACGAAACTTTTCAGATCATTTATATATTTTAAGAGGGAAGGTTATGATGGAAGTCCATGCAAAGAATCATCTGGAAATTAGATTCTATGTAACTCTTTGAAATGCAAGTTTCGGTCAAAAAATCATAGTATATTATACACTAGTTTATACTAGTTTAGGTAAAAAAATCTAATTAAATCGAGGTTTTTCGAAATGATAACTTTTTAGATCATTTATATATATTTTACGGGGGAAGGTTATGATTGAAGTCCATGCAAAAATTTATCTAAAAATTATATTTAATGAAACTTTTCGAAATGTAAGTTTCGGTCAAAAAATCATGATATATTATACACTAGTTTCGGTCAAGAAAATCAAATTAAATCGTGGTCTATTCGAAATGATACGAATATTTTCATAACATTTATATATGTTGTGAGGGAAGGTTATGATAGAAGTCCATGCAAAAAATAATCTTAAAATTAGATTCTATGAAACATTTTGAAATGCATGTTTCGGTCAAAAAGTCATAGTATACTATCCACTAGTTTATATTAGTTCCGGTTAAAAAATTAAATTAAATCGATGTCTGTACGAAATACTACAAAATTTTCAGATCATTTATATATTTTACAGGGGAAGGTTATGATTGAGGTCCATGCAAAATTATTTCTGAAAATTAGATTTTATGAAGCTTTTCGAATTGCAAGTTTCGGTTAAAAAATAATGATATATTATACACTAGTTTCGGTCAAAAAATTCAAAATAAATTATGGGCTATTCGAAATGAAACGAATCTTTTCAGATCATTTATATATGTAACAGGGGAAGGTTATGATTGAGGTCCATGCAAAAATATTTCTGAAAATTATATTTTATGAAGGTTTTCGAAATGCAAGTTTCGGTATAAAAAATCATGATATATTATACACTAGTTTCGGTCAAAAAAATAAAATCAAATTGGGGGTTATTCGAAATGAAACGAATCTTTTCAGATCATTTATATATGTTACAAGGGATGGTTAGGATGGAATTCTATAAAAAAAACGTCTGAAAATTAGATTCTATGAAACTTTTCGAAATGCATGTTTCGGTCAAAAATTCATAGAATATTATACACAAGTTTATACTAATTTAGGTCAAAAATCAAATTAAATCGAGGTCTTCTCGAAATGATACGAAACTTTTCAGATCATTTATATATTTTAAGAGGGAAGCTGATGATGGAAGTCCATGCAGAGAATCATCTGGAAATTAGATTCTCTGTTACTTTTTGAAATGCAAGTTTCGGTCAAAAAATCATAGTATATTATACACTAGTTTATACTTTTTTAGGTCAAAAAATCTAATTAAATCGAGGTTGTTCGAAATGATAAATTTTTAGATCATTTATATATATTTTACGGGGGAAGGTTATGATTGAAGTCCATGCAAAAATTTATCTAAAAATTATATTTAATGAAACTTTTCGAAATGTAAGTTTCGGTCAAAAAATCATGATATATTATACACTAGTTTCGGTCAAGAAAATCAAATTAAATCGTGGTCTATTCGAAATGATACGAATATTTTCATAACATTTATATATGTTGTGAGGGAAGGTTATGATGGAAGTCCATGCAAAAAATAATCTTAAAATTAGATTCTATGAAACATTTTGAAATGCATGTTTCGGTCAAAAAGTCATAGTATACTATCCACTAGTTTATATTAGTTCCGGTTAAAAAATTAAATTAAATCGATGTCTGTACGAAATGCTACAAAATTTTAAGATCATTTATATATTTTACAGGGGAAGGTTATGATTGAGGTCCATGCAAAAATATTTCTGAAAATTAGATTTTATGAAGCTTTTCGAAATGAAAGTTTCGGTTAAAAAATAATGATATATTATACACTTGTTTCGGTCAAAAAATTCAAAATAAATTATGGGCTATTCGAAATGAAACGAATCTTTTCAGATCATTTATATATGTAACAGGGGAAGGTTATGATTGAGGTCCATGCAATAATATTTCTGAAAATTATATTTTATGAAGGTTTTCGAAATGCAAGTTTCGGTATAAAAAATCATGATATATTATACACTAGTTTCGGTCAAAAAAATAAAATCAAATTGGGGGTTATTCGAAATGAAACGAATCTTTTCAGATCATTTATATATGTTACAAGGGATGGTTAGGATGGAATTCTATAAAAAAAAACATCTGAAAATTAGATTCCATGAAACTTTTCGAAATGCATGTTTCGGTCAAAAATTCATAGAATATTATACACAAGTTTATACTAATTTAGGTCAAAAATCAAATTAAATCGAGGTCTTCTCGAAATGATACGAAACTTTTCAGATCATTTATATATTTTAAGAGGGAAGGTTATGATGGAAGTCCATGCAAAGAATCATCTGGAAATTAGATTCTATGTAACTTTTAGAAATGCAAGTTTCGGTCAAAAAATCATAGTATATTATACACTAGTTTATACTAGTTTAGGTCAAAAAATCAAATTAAATCGAGGAATGTTCGAAATGATAACTTTCAGATCAGTTATATATATTTTACGGGGGAAGGTTATGATTGAAGTGCATGCAAAAATTTATCAAAAAATTATATTTAATGAAACTTTTCGAAATGCAAGTTTCGGTCAAAAAATCATGAAATATTATACACTAGTTTCAGTCAAGAAAATCAAATTAAATCGGGGTCTATTCGAAATGATACAAATATTTTCATAACATTTATATATGTTGCGAGGGAAGGTTATGATGGAAGTCCATGCAAAAAATAATCTCAAAATTAGATTCTATGAAACTTTTCGAAATGCATGTTTCGGTCAAAAAGTCATAGTATATTATACACTAGTTTATATTAGTTTCGGTAAAAAATTAAATTAAATCGAAGTCTGTTCGAAATTCTACAAAACTTTTCAGATCAATTATATATTTTACAGGGGAAGATTATGATTGAACTCCATGCAAAAATATTTCTGAAAATTTGATTTTATTAAGCTTTTCGAAATGCAAGTTTCGGTATATAAAATCAAGATATAGTATACACTAGTTTCGGTCAAAAAAATAGAATCAAGTTGGGGGCTATTCGAAATGATACGAATCTTTTCAGATCATTTATATATGTTACAAGGGATGGTTAGGATGGAAGTCTATACAAAAAAAACATCTGAAAATTTGATTCTATGAAACTTTTCGAAATGCAAGTTTCGGTCAAAAAATCAAATTAAATCGATGTCTTCTCGAAATGATGCGAAACTTTTGAGATCATTTATATATTTTAAGAAGGAAGGTTATGATGGATGTCCATGCAAAAAATCATCTGGAAATTAGATTCTTTGAAACTTTTTAAAATGCAAGTTTCGGTCAAAAAATAATAGTATATTATACACTAGTTTATACTAGTTTAGGTCAAAAAATCAAATTAATTCGAGGAATGTTCGAAATGATAAATTTTCATATCATTTATATATATTTTACGGGGGAAGGTTATGATTGAAGTCCATGCAAAAATTTATCTAAAATTTATATTTAATGAAACTTTTCGAATGCAAGTTTCGGTCAAAAAATCATGAAATATTATACACTTGTTTTGGTCAAGAAAATCAAATTAAATCGGGGTCTATTCGAAATGATACGAATATTTTCATAACATTTATATATTTTGCGAGGGAAGGTTATGATGGAAGTCCATGCAAAAAATAATCTCAAAATTAGATTCTATGAAACTTTTCGAAATGCATGTTTCGGTCAAAAAGTCATAGTATATTATACACTAGTTTATATTAGTTTCGATAAAAAATTAAATTTAATCGAAGTCTGTTCGAAAAGCTACAAAAATTTTCAGATCAATTATATATTTTACAGGGGCAGATTATGATTAAAGTCCATGCAAAAATATTTCTGAAAATTTGATTTTATGAAGCTTTTCGAAATGCATGTTTCGGTATAAAAAATCAAGATATAGTATACACTAGTTTCGGTCAAAAAAATAAAATCAAGTTGGGGGCTATTCGAAATGATATGAATTTTTTCTGATCATTTATATATGTTACAAGGGATGGTTAGGATGGAAGTCTATACAAAAAAAAAACATCTGAAAATTTGATTCTATGAAACTTTTCGAAATGCAAGTTTCGGTCAAAAAATCATAGTATATTATACACAAGTTTATACTAATTTAGGTCAAAAAATCAAATTAAATCGATGTCTTCACGAAATGATGCGAAACTTTTGAGATTATTTATATATTTTAAGAAGGAATGTTATGATGGAATTCCATGCAAAACATCATCTGGAAATTAGATTCTTTGAAACTTTTTAAAATGCAAGTTTCGGTCAAAAAAAATAGTATATTATACACTAGTTTATACTAGTTTAGGTCAAAAATTAAAATTAAATCGAGGACTCGAAATGATAACTTTTCAGATCATTTATATATATTTTATGGGGGAAGGTTATGATTGAAGTTCATGCAAAAATTTATCTAAAATTTATATTTAATGAAACTTTTCGAAATGCAAGTTTCGGTCAAAAAATCATGATATATTATACACTAGTTTCGGTCTAGAAAATCAAATTAAATCGGGGTCTATTCGAAATGATACGAATATTTTCATAACATTTATATATGTTGCAAGGGAAGGTTATGATGGAAGTCCATGCAAAAAATAATCTTAAAATTAGATTCTATGAAACATTTTGAAATGCATGTTTCGGTCAAAAAGTCATAGTATATTATACACTAGTTTATATTAGTTTCGGTAAAAAATTAAATTAAATCGAAGTCTGTTCGAAATGTTACAAAACTTTTATAATCATTTATATATTTTGAGGGGAATATTATGATTGAAGTCCATGCAAAAATATTTCTGAAAATTAGATTTTATGAAGCTTTTCGAAATGCAAGTTTCAGTATAAAAAATCATGATATATTATAAACTAGTTTTGGTAAAAAAATAAAATCAAATTGCGGGCTATTCGAAATGATACGAATCTTTTCAGATCATTTATATATGGTACATGGGATGGTTAGGATGGAAGTCTATACAACAAAAACATCTGAAAATTAGAAACTATGAAACCATTCGAAATGCAAGTTTTGGTCAAAAAATCATAGTATATTATACACAAGTTTATTCTAATTTAGGTCAAAAAATCAAATTAAATCGAGGTCTTCTCAAAATTATGCGAAACTTTTCATATCATTTATATATTTTAAGAGGGAAGGTTATGATGGATGTCCATGCAAAAAATCATCTGGAAATTAGATTCTATGAAACTTTTAGAAATGCATGTTTCGGTCAAAAAATCATAGTATATTATACACTAGTTTATACTAGTTTAGGTCAAAAAATCAAATTAAATCGAGGAATGTTCGAAATGATAACTTTTCAGATCATTTATATATATTTTACGGGGGAAGGTTATGATTGAAGTGCATGCAAAAATTTATCAAAATATTATATTTAATAAAACTTTTCGAAATGCAAGTTTCGGTCAAAAAATCATGAAATATTATACACTAGTTTCGGTTAAGAAAATATAATTAAATCGGGGTCTATTCGAAATGATACAAATATTTTCATAACATTTATATATGTTGCGAGGGAAGGTTATGATGGAAGTCCATGCAAAAAATAATCTCAAAATTAGATTCTATGAAACTTTTCGAAATGCATGTTTCGGTCAAAAAGTCATAGTATATTATACACTAGTTTATATTAGTTTTGGTAAAAAATTAAATTAAATCGAAGTCTGTTCGAAATTCTACAAAACTTTTCAGATCAATTATATATTTTACAGGCGAAGATTATGATTGAACTCCATGCAAAAATATTTCTAAAAATTTGATATTATTAAGCTTTTCGAAATGCAAGTTTCGGTATAAAAAATCATGATATAGTATACACTAGTTTCGGTCAAAAAAATAAAATCAAGTTGGGGGCTATTCGAAATGATACGAATCTTTTCAAATAATTTATATATGTTACAAGGGATGGTTAGGATGGAAGTCTATTAAAAAAAAACATCTGAAAATTAGATTCTATGAAACTTTTCGAAATGCAAGTTTCGGTCAAAAAAGCATAGTATATTTTACACAAGTTTCTACTAATTTAGGTCAAAAAATCAAATCAAACCGATGTCTTTTCGAAATGATGCGAAACTTTTGAGATCATTTATATATTTTAAGAAGGTAGGTTATGATTGAAGTCCATGCAAAAAATGATCTGGAAATTAGATTCTATGAAACTTTTTGAAATGCAAGTTTCGGTCAAAAAATCATAGTATATTATACACTAGTTTATACTAGTTTAGGTCAAAAAATCAAATTAATTCGAGGAATGTTCGAAATGATAAATTTTCAGATCATTTATATATATTTTACGGGAGAAGGTTCTGATTGAAGTCCATGCAAAAATTTATCTAAAAATTATATTTAATGAAACTTTTCGAAATGCAAGTTTCGGTCAAAAAATCATGAAATATTATACACTAGTTTTGGTCAAGAAAATCAAATTAAATCGAGGTCTATTCGAAATGATACGAATATTTTCATAACATTTATATATTTTGAGAGGGAAGGTTATGATGGAAGTCCATGCAAAAAATAATCTCAAAATTAGATTCTATGAAACTTTTCGAAATGCATGTTTCGGTCAAAAAGTCATAGTATATTATACACTAGTTTATATTAGTTTCGGTAAAAAATTAAATTTAATCGAAGTCTGTTCGAAAAGCTACAAAAATTTTCAGATCAATTATATATTTTACAGGGGCAGATTATGATTAAAGTCCATGCAAAAATATTTCTGAAAATTTGATTTTATGAAGTTTTTCGAAATGCATGTTTCGGTATAAAAAATCAAGATATAGTATACACTAGTTTCGGTCAAAAAAATAAAATCAAGTTGGGGGCTATTCGAAATGATATGAATCTTTTCAGATCATTTATATATGTTACAAGGGATGGTTAGGATGGAAGTCTATACAAAAAAAAAACATCTGAAAATTTGATTCTATGAAACTTTTCGAAATGCAAGTTTCGATCAAAAAATCATAGTATATTATACACAAGTTTATACTAATTTAGGTCAAAAAATCAAATTAAATCGATGTCTTCTCAAAATGATGCGAAACTTTTGAGATCATTTATATATTTTAAGAAGGAATGTTATGATGGAAGTCCATGCAAAACATCATCTGGAAATTAGATTCTTTGAAACTTTTTAAAATGCAAGTTTCGGTCAAAAAATAATAGTATATTATACACTAGTTTATACTAGTTTAGGTCAAAAATTAAAATTAAATCGAGGACTCGAAATGATAACTTTTCAGATCATTTATATATATTTTACGGGGGAAGGTTATGATTGAAGTCCATGCAAAAATTTATCTAAAATTTATATTTAATGAAACTTTTCGAAATGCAAGTTTCGGTCAAAAAATCATGATATATTATACACTAGTTTCGGTCTAGAAAATCAAATTAAATCGGGGTCTATTCGAAATGATACGAATATTTTCATAACATTTATATATGTTGCGAGGGAAGGTTATGATGGAAGTCCATGCAAAAAATAATCTTAAAATTAGATTCTATGAAACATTTTGAAATGCATGTTTCGGTCAAAAAGTCATCGTATATTATACACTAGTTTATATTAGTTTCGGTAAAAAATTAAATTAAATCGAAGTCTGTTCGAAATGTTACAAAACTTTTATAATCATTTATATATTTTACAGGGGAATATTATGATTGAAGTCCATGCAAAAATATTTCTGAAAATTAGATTTTATGAAGCTTTTCGAAATGCAATTTTCGGTATAAAAAATCATGATATATTATAAACTAGTTTTGGTAAAAAAATAAAATCAAATTGCGGGCTATTCGAAATGATACGAATCTTTTCAGATCATTTATATATGGTACAAGGGATGGTTAGGATGGAAGTCTATACAAAAAAACATCTGAAAATTAGATTCTATGAAACTATTCGAAATGCAAGTTTTGGTCAAAAAATCATAGTATATTATACACAAGTTTATTCTAATTTAGGTCAAAAAATCAAATTAAATCGAGGTCTTCTCAAAATTATGTGAAACTTTTCATCTCATTTATATATTTTAAGAGGGAAGGTTATGATGGATGTCCATGCAAAAAATCATCTGGAAATTAGATTCTATGAAACTTTTTGAAATGCAAGTTTCGGTCAAAAATTCATAGTATATTATACACTAGTTTATACTAGTTTAGGTCAAAAAATCAAATTAAATCGAGGAATGTTCGAAATGATAACTTTTCAGATCATTTATATATATTTTACGGGGGAAGGTTATGATTGAAGTCCATGCAAAAATTTATCTAAAAATTATATTTAATGAAACTTTTCGAAATGCAAGTTTCGGTCAAAAAATCATGAAATATTATACACTAGTTTCGGTCAAGAAAATCAAATTAAATTGGGGTCTATTCGAAATGATACGAATATTTTCATAACATTTATTTATGTTGCGAGGGAAGGTTATGATGGAAGTCCATGCAAAAAATAATCTTAAAATTAGATTCTATGAAACATTTTGAAATGCATGTTTCGGTCAAAAAGTCGTAATATATTATACACTAGTTTATATTAGTTTCGGTAAAATATTAAATTAAATCGAAGTCTGTTCGAAATGCTACAAAACTTTTCAGATCATTTATATATTATACAGGGGAAGATTATGATTTAAGTCCATGCACAAATATTTCTGAAAATTAGATTTTATGAAGCTTTTCGAAATGCAAGTTTCGGTATAAAAAATCATGATATATTATACACTAGTTTTGGTCAAAAAAAAATCAAATTGGGGGCTACTCGAAATGATACGAATCTTTTCAGATCATTTATATATGTTACAAGGGATGGTTAGGATGGAAGTCTATACAAAAAAAACATCTGAAAATTAGATTCTATGAAACTTTTCGAAATGCAAGTTTCGGTCAAAAAATCATAGTATATTATACACAAGTTTATACTAATTTAGGTCAAAAAATCAAATTAAACCGATGTCTTCTCGAAATGATGCGAAACTTTTGAGATCATTTATATATTTTAAGAAGGATGGTTATGATGGAAGTCCATGCAAAACATCATCTGGAAATTAGATTCTATGAAACTTTTTAAAATGCAAGTTTCAGTCAAATAATAATAGTATATTATACACTAGTTTATACTAGTTTAGGTCAAAAAATCAAATTAAATCGAGGACTCGAAATGATAACTTTTCCGATCATTTATATATATTTTACGGGGGAAGGTTATGATTGAAGTCCATGCAAAAATTTATCTAAAAATTATATTTAATGAAACTTTTCGAAATGCAAGTTTCGGTCAAAAAATCATGATATTTTATACACTAGTTTCGGTCTAGAAAATCATATTAAATCGGGGTCTATTCGAAATGATACGAATATTTTCATAACATTTATATATGTTGCAAGGGAAGGTTATGATGGAAGTCCATGCAAAAAATAATCTTAAAATTAGATTCTTTGAAACATTTTTAAATGCATGTTTCTTTCAAAAAGTCATAGTATATTATACACTATTTATATTAGTTTCGGTAAAAAATTAAATTAAATCGAAGTCTGTTCGAAATGCTACAAAACTTTTATAATCATTTATATATTTTACAGGGGAAGATTATGATTGAAGTCCATGCAAAAATATTTCTGAAAATTAGATTTTATGAAGCTTTTCGAAATGCAAGTTTCGGTATAAAAAATCATGATATATTGTAAACTAGTTTTGGTAAAAAAATAAATTCAAATTGGGGGCTATTCGAAATGATACGAATATTTTCATATCATTTATATATGGTACAAGGGATGGTTAGGATGGAAGTCTATACAAAAAAACATCTGAAAATTAGATTCTAGGAAACTATTCGAAATGCAAGTTTCAGTCAAAAAATCATACTATATTATACACAAGTTTATTCTAATTTAGGTCAAAAAATCAAATTAAATTGAGGTCTTCTCAAAATGATGCGAAACTTTTCATATCAATTATATATTTTAAGAGGGAAGGTTATGATGGATGTCCATGCAAAAAATCATCTGGAAATTAGATTCTATGAAACTTTTTGAAATGCAAGTTTCGGTCAAAAAATCATAGAATATTATACACTAGTTTAGGTCAAAAAGTCAAATTAAATCGAGGAATGTTCGAAATGATAACTTTTCAGATCATTTATATATATTTTACGCGGGAAGGTTATGATTGAAGTCCATGCAAAAATTTATCTAAAAATTATATTTAATGAAACTTTTCGAAATGAAAGTTTCGGTCAAAAAATCATGAAATATTATACACTAGTTTCGGACAAGAAAATCAAATTAAATTGGGGTCTATTCGAAATGATACGAATATTTTCATAACATTTATATATGTTGCGAGGGAAGGTTATGATGGAAGTCCATGCAAAAAATAATCTCAAAATTAGATTCTATGAAACTTTTCGAAATGCATGTTTCGGTCAAAAAGTCATAGTATATTATACATTAGTTTATATTAGTTTTTGTAAAAAATTAAATTAAATCGAAGTCTGTTCGAAATGCTACAAAACTTTTCAGATCATTTATATATTATACAGGGGAAGATTATGATTGAAGTCCATGCAAATATATTTCTGAAAATTAGATTTCATGAAGCTTTTCGAAATGCAAGTTTCGGTATAAAAAATCAAGATATATTATACACTAGTTTCGGTCCAAAAAAAATCAAATTGGGGGCTACTCGAAATGATACGAATCTTTTCAGATCATTTATATATGTTACAAGGGATGGTTAGGATGGAAGTCTATACCAAAAAAAACATCTGAAAATTAGATTCTATGAAACTTTTCGAAATGCAAGTTTCGGTCAAAAAATTATAGTATATTATACACAAGTTTATACTAATTTAGGTCAAAAAATCAAATTAAACCGATGTCTTCTCGAAATGATGCGAAACTTTTGAGATCATTTATATATTTTAAGAAGGATGGTTATGATGGATGTCCATGCAAAAAATCATCTGGAAATTAGATTCTATGAAACTTTTTGAAATGCAAGTTTCGGTCAAAAAATCATAGAATATTATACACTAGTTTATACTAGTTTAGGTCAAAAAGTCAAATTAAATCGAGGAATGTTCGAAATGATAACTTTTCAGATCATTTATATATATTTTACGCGGGAAGGTTATGATTGAAGTCCATGCAAAAATTTATCTAAAAATTATATTTAATGAAACTTTTCGAAATGCAAGTTTCGGTCAAAAAATCATGATAAATTATACACTAGTTTCGGTCTAGAAAATCATATTAAATCGGGGTCTATTCGAAATGATACGAATATTTTCATAACATTTATATGTGTTGCGAGGGAAGGTTATGATGGAAGTCCATGCAAAAAATAATCTTAAAATTAGATTCTTTGAAACATTTTTAAATGCATGTTTCTTTCAAAAAGTCATAGTATATTATACACTATTTATATTAGTTTCGGTAAAAAATTAAATTAAATCGAAGTCTGTTCGAAATGCTACAAAACTTTTATAATCATTTATATATTTTACAGGGGAAGATTATGATTGAAGTCCATGCAAAAATATTTCTGAAAATTAGATTTTATGAAGCTTTTCGAAATGCAAGTTTCGGTATAAAAAATCATGATATATTGTAAACTAGTTTTGGTAAAAAAATAAATTCAAATTGGGGGCTATTCGAAATGATACGAATATTTTCATATCATTTATATATGGTACAAGGGATGGTTAGGATGGAAGTCTATACAAAAAAACATCTGAAAATTAGATTCTAGGAAACTATTCGAAATGCAAGTTTCAGTCAAAAAATCATACTATATTATACACAAGTTTATTCTAATTTAGGTCAAAAAATCAAATTAAATTGAGGTCTTCTCAAAATGATGCGAAACTTTTCATATCAATTATATATTTTAAGAGGGAAGGTTATGATGGATGTCCATGCAAAAAATCATCTGGAAATTAGATTCTATGAAACTTTTTGAAATGCAAGTTTCGGTCAAAAAATCATAGAATATTATACACTAGTTTAGGTCAAAAAGTCAAATTAAATCGAGGAATGTTCGAAATGATAACTTTTCAGATCATTTATATATATTTTACGCGGGAAGGTTATGATTGAAGTCCATGCAAAAATTTATCTAAAAATTATATTTAATGAAACTTTTCGAAATGAAAGTTTCGGTCAAAAAATCATGAAATATTATACACTAGTTTCGGACAAGAAAATCAAATTAAATTGGGGTCTATTCGAAATGATACGAATATTTTCATAACATTTATATATGTTGCGAGGGAAGGTTATGATGGAAGTCCATGCAAAAAATAATCTCAAAATTAGATTCTATGAAACTTTTCGAAATGCATGTTTCGGTCAAAAAGTCATAGTATATTATACATTAGTTTATATTAGTTTTTGTAAAAAATTAAATTAAATCGAAGTCTGTTCGAAATGCTACAAAACTTTTCAGATCATTTATATATTATACAGGGGAAGATTATGATTGAAGTCCATGCAAATATATTTCTGAAAATTAGATTTCATGAAGCTTTTCGAAATGCAAGTTTCGGTATAAAAAATCAAGATATATTATACACTAGTTTCGGTCCAAAAAAAATCAAATTGGGGGCTACTCGAAATGATACGAATCTTTTCAGATCATTTATATATGTTACAAGGGATGGTTAGGATGGAAGTCTATACCAAAAAAAACATCTGAAAATTAGATTCTATGAAACTTTTCGAAATGCAAGTTTCGGTCAAAAAATTATAGTATATTATACACAAGTTTATACTAATTTAGGTCAAAAAATCAAATTAAACCGATGTCTTCTCGAAATGATGCGAAACTTTTGAGATCATTTATATATTTTAAGAAGGATGGTTATGATGGATGTCCATGCAAAAAATCATCTGGAAATTAGATTCTATGAAACTTTTTGAAATGCAAGTTTCGGTCAAAAAATCATAGAATATTATACACTAGTTTATACTAGTTTAGGTCAAAAAGTCAAATTAAATCGAGGAATGTTCGAAATGATAACTTTTCAGATCATTTATATATATTTTACGCGGGAAGGTTATGATTGAAGTCCATGCAAAAATTTATCTAAAAATTATATTTAATGAAACTTTTCGAAATGCAAGTTTCGGTCAAAAAATCATGATAAATTATACACTAGTTTCGGTCTAGAAAATCATATTAAATCGGGGTCTATTCGAAATGATACGAATATTTTCATAACATTTATATATGTTGCGAGGGAAGGTTATGATGGAAGTCCATGCAAAAAATAATCTTAAAATTAGATTCTTTGAAACATTTTTAAATGCATGTTTCGGTCAAAAAGTCATAGTATATTATACACTAGTTTATATTAGTTTCGGTAAAAAATTAAATTAAATCGAAGTCTGTTCGAAATGCTACAAAACTTTTATAATCATTTATATATTTTACAGGGGAAGATTATGATTGATGTCCATGCAAAAATATTTTTGAAAATTAGATTTTATGAAGCTTTTCGAAATGCAAGTTTCGGTATAAAAAATCATGATATATTGTAAACTAGTTTTGGTAAAAAAATGAAAATCAAATTGGGGGCTATTCGAAATGATACGAATATTTTCATATCATTTATATATGGTACAAGGGATGGTTAGGATGGAAGTCTATACAAAAAAAACATCTGAAAATTAGATTCTAGGAAACTATTCGAAATGCAAGTTTCAGTCAAAAAATCATACTATATTATACACAAGTTTATTCTAATTTAGGTCAAAAAATCAAATTAAATCGAGGTCTTCTCAAAATGATGCGAAACTTTTCATATCAATTATATATTTTAAGAGGGAAGGTTATGATGGATGTCCATGCAAAAAATCATCGGGAAATTAGATTCTATGAAACTTTTTGAAATGCATGTTTCGGTCAAAAAATCATAGTATATTATACACTAGTTTATACTAGTTTAGGTCAAAAAGTCAAATTAAATCGAGGAATGTTCGAAATGATAACTTTTCAGATCATTTATATATATTTTACGCGGGAAGGTAATGATTGAAGTCCATGCAAAAATTTATCTAAAAATTATATTTAATGAAACTTTTCGAAATGCAAGTTTCGGTCAAAAAATCATGATAAATTATACACTAGTTTCGGTCTAGAAAATCATATTAAATCGGGGTCTATTCGAAATGATACGAATATTTTCATAACATTTATATATGTTGCGAGGGAAGGTTATGATGGAAGTCCATGCAAAAAATAATCTCAAAATTAGATTCTATGAAACTTTTCGAAATGCATGTTTCGGTCAAAAAGTCATAGTATATTATACATTAGTTTATATTAGTTTCTGTAAAAAATTAAATTAAATCGAAGTCTGTTCGAAATGCTACAAAACTTTTCAGATCATTTATATATTATACAGGGGAAGATTATGATTGAAGTCCATGCAAATATATTTCTGAAAATTAGATTTCATGAAGCTTTTCGAAATGCAAGTTTCGGTATAAAAAATCATGATATATTATACACTAGTTTCGGTCCAAAAAAAATCAAATTGGGGGCTACTCGAAATGATACGAATCTTTTCAGATCATTTATATATGTTACAAGGGATGGTTAGGATGGATGTCTATACAAAAAAAAAACATCTGAAAATTAGATTCTATGAAACTTTTCGAAATGCAAGTTTCGGTCAAAAAATTATAGTATATTATACACAAGTTTATACTAATTTAGGTCAAAAAATCAAATTAAACCGATGTCTTCTCGAAATGATGCGAAACTTTTGAGATCATTTATATATTTTAAGAAGGATGGTTATGATGGATGTCCATGCAAAAAATCATCTGGAAATTAGATTCTATGAAACTTTTTGAAATGCAAGTTTCGGTCAAAAAATCATAGAATATTATACACTAGTTTATACTAGTTTAGGTCAAAAAGTCAAATTAAATCGAGGAATGTTCGAAATGATAACTTTTCAGATCATTTATATATATTTTACGCGGGAAGGTTATGATTGAAGTCCATGCAAAAATTTATCTAAAAATTATATTTAATGAAACTTTTCGAAATGCAAGTTTCGGTCAAAAAATCATGATAAATTATACACTAGTTTCGGTCTAGAAAATCATATTAAATCGGGGTCTATTCGAAATGATACGAATATTTTCATAACATTTATATATGTTGCAAGGGAAGGTTATGATGGAAGTCCATGCAAAAAATAATCTTAAAATTAGATTCTTTGAAACATTTTTAAATGCATGTTTCGGTCAAAAAGTCATAGTATATTATACACTAGTTTATATTAGTTTCGGTAAAAAATTAAATTAAATCGATGTCTGTTCGAAATGCTACAAAACTTTTATAATCATTTATATATTTTACAGGGGAAGATTATGATTGAAGTCCATGCAAAAATATTTTTGAAAATTAGATTTTATGAAGCTTTTCGAAATGCAAGTTTCGGTATAAAAAATCATGATATATTGTAAACTAGTTTTGGTAAAAAAATGAAAATCAAATTGGGGGCTATTCGAAATGATACGAATATTTTCATATCATTTATATATGGTACAAGGGATGGTTAGGATGGAAGTCTATACAAAAAAAACATCTGAAAATTAGATTCTAGGAAACTATTCGAAATGCAAGTTTCAGTAAAAAAATCATACTATATTATACACAAGTTTATTCTAATTTAGGTCAAAAAATCAAATTAAATCGAGGTCTTCTCAAAATGATGCGAAACTTTTCATATCATTTATATATTTTAAGAGGGAAGGTTATGATGGATGTCCATGCAAAAAATCATCTGGAAATTAGATTCTATGAAACTTTTTGAAATGCATGTTTCGGTCAAAAAATCATAGAATATTATACACTAGTTTAGGTCAAAAAGTCAAATTAAATCGAGGAATGTTCGAAATGATAATTTTTCAGATCATTTATATATATTTTACGCGGGAAGGTTATGATTGAAGTCCATGCAAAAATTTATCTAAAAATTATATTTAATGAAACTTTTCGAAATGAAAGTTTCGGTCAAAAAATCATGAAATATTATACACTAGTTTCGGACAAGAAAATCAAATTAAATTGGGGTCTATTCGAAATGATACGAATATTTTCATAACATTTATATATGTTGCGAGGGAAGGTTATGATGGAAGTCCATGCAAAAAATAATCTCAAAATTAGATTCTATGAAACTTTTCGAAATGCATGTTTCGGTCAAAAAGTCATAGTATATTATACATTAGTTTATATTAGTTTTTGTAAAAAATTAAATTAAATCGAAGTCTGTTCGAAATGCTACAAAACTTTTCAGATCATTTATATATTATACAGGGGAAGATTATGATTGAAGTCCATGCAAATATATTTCTGAAAATTAGATTTCATGAAGCTTTTCGAAATGCAAGTTTCGGTATAAAAAATCATGATATATTATACACTAGTTTCGGTCCAAAAAAAATCAAATTGGGGGCTACTCGAAATGATACGAATCTTTTCAGATCATTTATATATGTTACAAGGGATGGTTAGGATGGAAGTCTATACCAAAAAAAACATCTGAAAATTAGATTCTATGAAACTTTTCGAAATGCAAGTTTCGGTCAAAAAATTATAGTATATTATACACAAGTTTATACTAATTTAGGTCAAAAAATCAAATTAAACCGATGTCTTCTCGAAATGATGCGAAACTTTTGAGATCATTTATATATTTTAAGAAGGATGGTTATGATGGATGTCCATGCAAAAAATCATCTGGTAATTAGATTCTATGAAACTTTTTGAAATGCAAGTTTCGGTCAAAAAATCATAGAATATTATACACTAGTTTATACTAGTTTAGGTCAAAAAGTCAAATTAAATCGAGGAATGTTCGAAATGATAACTTTTCAGATCATTTATATATATTTTACGCGGGAAGGTTATGATTGAAGTCCATGCAAAAATTTATCTAAAAATTATATTTAATGAAACTTTTCGAAATGCAAGTTTCGGTCAAAAAATCATGATAAATTATACACTAGTTTCGGTCTAGAAAATCATATTAAATCGGGGTCTATTCGAAATGATACGAATATTTTCATAACATTTATATATGTTGCAAGGGAAGGTTATGATGGAAGTCCATGCAAAAAATAATCTTAAAATTAGATTCTTTGAAACATTTTTAAATGCATGTTTCGGTCAAAAAGTCATAGTATATTATACACTAGTTTATATTAGTTTCGGTAAAAAATTAAATTAAATCGAAGTCTGTTCGAAATGCTACAAAACTTTTATAATCATTTATATATTTTACAGGGGAAGATTATGATTGAAGTCCATGCAAAAATATTTTTGAAAATTAAATTTTATGAAGCTTTTCGAAATGCAAGTTTCGGTATAAAAAATCATGATATATTGTAAACTAGTTTTGGTAAAAAAATGAAAATCAAATTGGGGGCTATTCGAAATGATACGAATATTTTCATATCATTTATATATGGTACAAGGGATGGTTAGGATGGAAGTCTATACAAAAAAAACATCTGAAAATTAGATTCTAGGAAACTATTCGAAATGCAAGTTTCAGTCAAAAAATCATACTATATTATACACAAGTTTATTCTAATTTAGGTCAAAAAATCAAATTAAATCGAGGTCTTCTCAAAATGATGCGAAACTTTTCATATCAATTATATATTTTAAGAGGGAAGGTTATGATGGATGTCCATGCAAAAAATCATCTGGAAATTAGATTCTATGAAACTTTTTGAAATGCAAGTTTCGGTCAAAAAATCATAGTATATTATACACTAGTTTATACTAGTTTAGGTCAAAAAGTCAAATTAAATCGAGGAATGTTCGAAATGATAACTTTTCAGATCATTTATATATATTTTACGCGGGAAGGTTATGATTGAAGTCCATGCAAAAATTTATCTAAAAATTATATTTAATGAAACTTTTCGAAATGCATGTTTCGGTCAAAAAATCATGATAAATTATACACTAGTTTCGGTCTAGAAAATCATATTAAATCGGGGTCTATTCGAAATGATACGAATATTTTCATAACATTTATATATGTTGCGAGGGAAGGTTATGATGGAAGTCCATGCAAAAAATAATCTTAAAATTAGATTCTTTGAAACATTTTTAAATGCATGTTTCGGTCAAAAAGTCATAGTATATTATACACTAGTTTATATTAGTTTCGGTAAAAAATTAAATTAAATCGAAGTCTGTTCGAAATGCTACAAAACTTTTATAATCATTTATATATTTTACAGGGGAAGATTATGATTGATGTCCATGCAAAAATATTTTTGAAAATTAGATTTTATGAAGCTTTTCGAAATGCAAGTTTCGGTATAAAAAATCATGATATATTGTAAACTAGTTTTGGTAAAAAAATGAAAATCAAATTGGGGGCTATTCGAAATGATACGAATATTTTCATATCATTTATATATGGTACAAGGGATGGTTAGGATGGAAGTCTATACAAAAAAAACATCTGAAAATTAGATTCTAGGAAACTATTCGAAATGCAAGTTTCAGTCAAAAAATCATACTATATTATACACAAGTTTATTCTAATTTAGGTCAAAAAATCAAATTAAATCGAGGTCTTCTCAAAATGATGCGAAACTTTTCATATCAATTATATATTTTAAGAGGGAAGGTTATGATGGATGTCCATGCAAAAAATCATCGGGAAATTAGATTCTATGGAACTTTTTGAAATGCAAGTTTCGGTCAAAAAATCATAGTATATTATACACTAGTTTATACTAGTTTAGGTCAAAAAGTCAAATTAAATCGAGGAATGTTCGAAATGATAACTTTTCAGATCATTTATATATATTTTACGCGGGAAGGTTATGATTGAAGTCCATGCAAAAATTTATCTAAAAATTATATTTAATGAAACTTTTCGAAATGAAAGTTTCGGTCAAAAAATCATGAAATATTATACACTAGTTTCGGACAAGAAAATCAAATTAAATTGGGGTCTATTCGAAATGATACAAATATTTTCATAACATTTATATATGTTGCGAGGGAAGGTTATGATGGAAGTCCATGCAAAAAATAATCTCAAAATTAGATTCTATGAAACTTTTCGAAATGCATGTTTCGGTCAAAAAGTCATAGTATATTATACATTAGTTTATATTAGTTTCTGTAAAAAATTAAATTAAATCGAAGTGTGTTCGAAATGCTACAAAACTTTTCAGATCATTTATATATTATACAGGGGAAGATTATGATTGAAGTCCATGCAAATATATTTCTGAAAATTAGATTTCATGAAGCTTTTCGAAATGCATGTTTCGGTATAAAAAATCATGATATATTATACACTAGTTTCGGTCAAAAAAAAATCAAATTGGGGGCTACTCGAAATGATACGAATCTTTTCAGATCATTTATATATGTTAAAAGGGATGGTTAGGATGGTTGTCTATACAAAAAAAAACATCTGAAAATTAGATTCTATGAAACTTTTCGAAATGCAAGTTTCGGTCAAAAAATTATAGTATATTATGCACAAGTTTATACTAATTTAGGTCAAAAAATCAAATTAAACCGATGTCTTCTCGAAATGATGCGAAACTTTTGAGATCATTTATATATTTTAAGAAGGATGGTTATGATGGATGTCCATGCAAAAAATCATCTGGAAATTAGATTCTATGAAACTTTTTGAAATGCAAGTTTCGGTCAAAAAATCATAGAATATTATACACTAGTTTATACTAGTTTAGGTCAAAAAGTCAAATTAAATCGAGGAATGTTCGAAATGATAACTTTTCAGATCATTTATATATATTTTACGTGGGAAGGTTATGATTGAAGTCCATGCAAAAATTTATCTAAAAATTATATTTAATGAAACTTTTCGAAATGCAAGTTTCGGTCAAAAAATCATGATAAATTATACACTAGTTTCGGTCTAGAAAATCATATTTAATCGGGGTCTATTCGAAATGATACGAATATTTTCATAACATTTATATATGTTGCAAGGGAAGGTTATGATGGAAGTCCATGCAAAAAATAATCTTAAAATTAGATTCTTTGAAACATTTTTAAATGCATGTTTCGGTCAAAAAGTCATAGTATATTATACACTAGTTTATATTAGTTTCGGTAAAAAATTAAATTAAATCGAAGTCTGTTCGAAATGCTACAAAACTTTTATAATCATTTATATATTTTACAGGGGAAGATTATGATTGAAGTCCATGCAAAAATATTTTTGAAAATTAGATTTTATGAAGCTTTTCGAAATGCAAGTTTCGGTATAAAAAATCATGATATATTGTAAACTAGTTTTGGTAAAAAAATGAAAATCAAATTGGGGGCTATTCGAAATGATACGAATATTTTCATATCATTTATATATGGTACAAGGGATGGTTAGGATGGAAGTCTATACAAAAAAAACATCTGAAAATTAGATTCTAGGAAACTATTCGAAATGCAAGTTTCAGTCAAAAAATCATACTATATTATACACAAGTTTATTCTAATTTAGGTCAAAAAATCAAATTAAATCGAGGTCTTCTCAAAATGATGCGAAACTTTTCATATCAATTATATATTTTAAGAGGGAAGGTTATGATGGATGTCCATGCAAAAAATCATCTGGAAATTAGATTCTATGAAACTTTTTGAAATGCAAGTTTCGGTCAAAAAATCATAGTATATTATACACTAGTTTATACTAGTTTAGGTCAAAAAGTCAAATTAAATCGAGGAATGTTCGAAATGATAACTTTTCAGATCATTTATATATATTTTACGCGGGAAGGTTATGATTGAAGTCCATGCAAAAATTTATCTAAAAATTATATTTAATGAAACTTTTCGAAATGCATGTTTCGGTCAAAAAATCATGATAAATTATACACTAGTTTCGGTCTAGAAAATCATATTAAATCGGGGTCTATTCGAAATGATACGAATATTTTCATAACATTTATATATGTTGCGAGGGAAGGTTATGATGGAAGTCCATGCAAAAAATAATCTTAAAATTAGATTCTTTGAAACATTTTTAAATGCATGTTTCGGTCAAAAAGTCATAGTATATTATACACTAGTTTATATTAGTTTCGGTAAAAAATTAAATTAAATCGAAGTCTGTTCGAAATGCTACAAAACTTTTATAATCATTTATATATTTTACAGGGGAAGATTATGATTGATGTCCATGCAAAAATATTTTTGAAAATTAGATTTTATGAAGCTTTTCGAAATGCAAGTTTCGGTATAAAAAATCATGATATATTGTAAACTAGTTTTGGTAAAAAAATGAAAATCAAATTGGGGGCTATTCGAAATGATACGAATATTTTCATATCATTTATATATGGTACAAGGGATGGTTAGGATGGAAGTCTATACAAAAAAAACATCTGAAAATTAGATTCTAGGAAACTATTCGAAATGCAAGTTTCAGTCAAAAAATCATACTATATTATACACAAGTTTATTCTAATTTAGGTCAAAAAATCAAATTAAATCGAGGTCTTCTCAAAATGATGCGAAACTTTTCATATCAATTATATATTTTAAGAGGGAAGGTTATGATGGATGTCCATGCAAAAAATCATCGGGAAATTAGATTCTATGAAACTTTTTGAAATGCAAGTTTCGGTCAAAAAATCATAGTATATTATACACTAGTTTATACTAGTTTAGGTCAAAAAGTCAAATTAAATCGAGGAATGTTCGAAATGATAACTTTTCAGATCATTTATATATATTTTACGCGGGAAGGTTATGATTGAAGTCCATGCAAAAATTTATCTAAAAATTATATTTAATGAAACTTTTCGAAATGAAAGTTTCGGTCAAAAAATCATGAAATATTATACACTAGTTTCGGACAAGAAAATCAAATTAAATTGGGGTCTATTTGAAATGATACGAATATTTTCATAACATTTATATATGTTGCGAGGGAAGGTTATGATGGAAGTCCATGCAAAAAATAATCTCAAAATTAGATTCTATGAAACTTTTCGAAATGCATGTTTCGGTCAAAAAGTCATAGTATATTATACACTAGTTTATATTAGAATCTGTAAAATTTTTAATTAAATCGAAGTCTGTTCGAAATGCTACAAAACATTTCAGATCAATTATATATTTTACAGGGGAAGATTATGATTAAAGTCCATGCAAAAATATTTCTGAAAATTAGATTTTATGAAGCTTTTCGAAATGCATGTTTCGGTATAAAAAATCAAGATATAGTATACACTAGTTCCGGTCAAAAAAATAATATCAAACTGGGGCCTATTCGAAATGATATGAATCTTTTCAGATTATTTATATATGTTACAAGGGATGGTTAGGATGGAAGTCTATACAAAAAAAAACATCTGAAAATTAGATTCTATGAAACTTTTCGAAATGCAAGTTTCGGTCAAAAAATCATAGTATATTATACACAAGTTTATACTAATTTAGGTCAAAAAATCAAATTAAACCGATGTCTTCTCGAAATCATGCGAAACTTTTGAGATCATTTTTATATTTTAAGAAGGAAGGTTATGATGGAAGTCCATGCAAAACATCATCTGGAAATTAGATTCTATGAAACTTTTTAAAATGCAAGTTTCGGTCAAAAAATAATAGTATATTATACACTAGTTTAGGTCAAAAAATTAAATTAAATCGAGGACTCGAAATGATAACTTTTCAGATCATTTATATATATTTTACGGGGGAAGGTTATGATTGAAGTCCATGCAAAAATTTATCTAAAAATTATATTTAATGAAACTTTTCGAAATGCAAGTTTCGGTCAAAAAATCATGAAATATTATACACTAGTTTCGGTCAAGAAAATCAAATTAAATTGGGGTCTATTCGAAATGATACGAATATTTTCATAACATTTATATATGTTGCGAGGGAAGGTTATGATGGAAGTCCATGCAAAAAATAATCTCAAAATTAGATTCTATGAAACTTTTCGAAATGCATGTTTCGGTCAAAAAGTCATAGTATATTATACACTAGTTTATAATAGTTTCGGTAAAAAAATTAAATTAAATTGAATTCTGTTCGAAATGCTACAAAACTTTTCAGATCAATTATATATTTTACAGGGGAAGATTATGATTAAAGTCCATGCAAATATATTTCTGAAAATTAGATTTCATGAAGCTTTTCGAAATGCAAGTTTCGGTATAAAAAATCATGATATATTATACACTAGTTTCGGTAAAAAAAAAAATCAAATTGGGGGCTACTCGAAATGATACGAATCTTTTCAGATCATTTATATATGTTACAAGGGATGGTTAGGATGGAAGTCTATACAAAAAAAAACATCTGAAAATTAGATTCTATGAAACTTTTCGAAATGCAAGTTTCGGTCAAAAAATCATAGTATATTATACACAAGTTTATACTAATTTAGTTCAAAAAATCAAATTAAACCGATGTCTTCTCGAAATGATGCGAAAATTTTGAGATCATTTATATATTTTAAGAAGGAAGGTTATGATGGAAGTCCATGCAAAACATCATCTGGAAATTAGATTCTATGAAACTTTTTAAAATGCAAGTTTCGGTCAAATAATAATAGTATATTATACATTAGTTTATACTAGTTTAGGTCAAAAAATCAAATTAAATCGAGGACTCGAAATGATAACTTTTCAGATCATTTATATATATTTTACGGGGGAAGGTTATGATTGAAGTCCATGCAAAAATTTATCTAAAAATTATATTTAATGAAACATTACGAAATGCAAGTTTCGGTCAAAAAATCATGATATATTATACACTAGTTTCGGTCTAGAAAATCAAATTAAATCGGGGTCTATTCGAAATGATACGAATATTTTCATAACTTTATATATGTTGCAAGGGAAGGTTATGATGGAAGTCCATGTAAAAAATAATCTTAAAATTAGATTCTTTGAAACATTTTTAAATGCATGTTTCGGTCAAAAAGTCATAGTATATTATACACTAGTTTATATTAGTTTCGGTAAAGAATTAAATTAAATCGAAGTCTGTTCGAAACGCTACAAAACTTTTATAATCATTTATATATTTTACAGGGGAAGATTATGATTGAAGTCCATGCAAAAATATTTCTGAAAATTAGATTTTATGAAGCTTTTCGAAATGCAAGTTTCGGTATAAAAAATCATGATATATTGTAAACTAGTTTTGTTATAAAAAAAATCAAATTGGGGGCTATTCGAAATGATACGAATCTTTTCATATCATTTATATATGGTACAAGGGATGGTTAGGATGGATGTCTATACAAAAAAAACATCTGAAAATTAGATTCTATGAAACTATTTGAAATGCAAGTTTCGGTCAAAAAAATCATAGTATATTATACACAAGTTTATTCTAATTTATGTCAAAAAATCAAATTAAATCGAGGTCTTCTCAAAATGATGCGAAACTTTTCATATCATTTATATATTTTAAGAGGGAAGGTTATGATGGATGTCCATGCAAAAAATCATCTGGAAATTAGATTCTATGAAACTTTTTGAAATGCAAGTTTCGGTCAAAAAATCATAGTATATTATACACTAGTTTATACTAGTTTAGGTCAAAAAGTCAAATTAAATCGAGGAATGTTCGAAATGATAACATTTCAGATCATTTATATATATTTTACGGGGGAAGGTTATGATTGAAGTCCATGCAAAAATTTATCTAAAAATTATATTTAATGAAACTTTTCGAAATGCAAGTTTCGGTCAAAAAATCATGAAATATTATACACTAGTTTCGGTCAAGAAAATCAAATTAAATTGGGGTCTATTCGAAATGATACGAATATTTTCATAACATTTATATATGTTGCCAGGGAAGGTTATGATGGAAGTCCATGCAAAAAATAATCTCAAAATTAGATTCTATGAAACTTTTCGAAATGCATGTTTCGGTCAAAAAGTCATAGTATATTATACACTAGTTTATATTAGTTTCTGTAAAAAAATTAAATTAAATCGAAGTCTGTTCGAAATGCTACAAAACTTTTCAGATCAATTATATATTTTACAGGGGAAGATTATGATTAAAGTCCATGCAAAAATATTTCTGAAAATTAGATTTTATGAAGCTTTTCGAAATGCAAGTTTCGGTATAAAAAATCAAGATATAGTATACACTAGTTTCGGTCAAAAAAATAAAATCAAGCTGGGGCCTATTCGAAATGATATGAATCTTTTCAGATCATTTATATATGTTACAAGGGATGGTTAGGATGGAAGTCTATACAAAAAAAAACATCTGAAAATTAGATTCTATGAAACTTTTCGAAATGCAAGTTTCGGTCAAAAAATCATAGTATATTATACACAAGTTTATACTAATTTAGGTCAAAAAATCAAATTAAACCGATGTCTTCTCGAAATGATGCGATACTTTTGAGATCATTTATATATTTTAAGAAGGAAGGTTATGATGGAAGTCCATGCAAAACATCATCTGGAAATTAGATTCTATGAAACTTTTTAAAATGCAAGTTTCGGTCAAAAAATAATAGTATATTATACACTAGTTTATACTAGTTAAGGTCAAAAAATCAAATTAAATCTAGGACTCAAAATGATAACTTTTCAGATCATTTATATATATTTTACGGGGGAAGGTTATGATTCAAGTCCATGCAAAAATTTATCTAAATATTATATTTAATGAAACTTTTCAAAATGCAATTTTCGGTCAAAAAATCATGATATATTATACACTAGTTTCGGTCTAGAAAATTAAATTAAATCGGGGTCTTTTCGAAATGATACGAATATTTCATAACATTTATATATGTTGCGAGGGAAGGTTATGATGGAAGTCCATGCAAAAAATAATCTTAAAATTAGATTCTATGAAACTTTTCGAAAAGCATGTTTCGGTCAAAAAGTCATGGTATATTATACACTAGTTTATATTAGATTCGGTAAAAAATTAAATTAAATCTAAGTCTGTTCGAAATGCTACAAAACTTTTCAGATCATTTATATATTATACAGGGGAAGATTATGATTGAAGTCCATGCAAATATATTTCTGAAAATTAGATTTTATGAAGCTTTTCGAAATGCAAGTTTCGGTATAAAAAATCATGATATATTATACACTAGTTTCGGTAAAAAAAAAATCAAATTGGGGGCTACTCGAAATGATACGAATCTTTTCAGATCATTTATATATGTTACAAGGGATGGTTAGGATGGAAGTCTATACAAATAAAAACATCTGAAAATTAGATTCTATGAAATTTTTCGAAATGCAAGTTTCGGTCAAAAAATCATAGTATATTATACACAAGTTTATACTAATTTAGGTCAAAAAATCAAATTAAACCGATGTCTTCTCGAAATGATGCGAAAATTTTGAGATCATTTATATATTTTAAGAAGGAAGGTTATGATGGAAGTCCATGCAAAACATCATCTGGAAATTAGATTCTATGAAACTTTTTAAAATGCAAGTTTCGGTCAAATAATAATAGTATATTATACACTAGTTTATACTAGTTTAGGTCAAAAAATCAAATTAAATAGAGGACTCGAAATGATAACTTTTCAGATCATTTATATATATTTTACGGGGGAAGGTTATGATTGAAGTCCATGCAAAAATTTATCTAAAAATTATATTTAATGAAACATTACGAAATGCAAGTTTCGGTCAAAAAATCATGATATATTATACACTAGTTTCGGTCTAGAAAATCAAATTAAATCGGGGTCTATTCGAAATGATACGAATATTTTCATAACTTTATATATGTTGCAAGGGAAGGTTATGATGGAAGTCCATGTAAAAAATAATCTTAAAATTAGATTCTTTGAAACATTTTTAAATGCATGTTTCGGTCAAAAAGTCATAGTATATTATACACTAGTTTATATTAGTTTCGGTAAAGAATTAAATTAAATCGAAGTCTGTTCGAAACGCTACAAAACTTTTATAATCATTTATATATTTTACAGGGGAAGATTATGATTGAAGTCCATGCAAAAATATTTCTGAAAATTAGATTTTATGAAGCTTTTCGAAATGCAAGTTTCGGTATAAAAAATCATGATATATTGTAAACTAGTTTTGTTATAAAAAAAATCAAATTGGGGGCTATTCGAAATGATACGAATCTTTTCATATCATTTATATATGGTACAAGGGATGGTTAGGATGGAAGTCTATACAAAAAAAACATCTGAAAATTAGATTCTTTGAAACTATTTGAAATGCAAGTTTCGGTCAAAAAAATCATAGTATATTATACACAAGTTTATTCTAATTTATGTCAAAAAATCAAATTAAATCGAGGTCTTCTCAAAATGATGCTAAACTTTTCATATCATTTATATATTTTAAGAGGGAAGGTTATGATGGATGTCCATGCAAAAAATCATCTGGAAATTAGATTCTATGAAACTTTTTGAAATGCAAGTTTCGGTCAAAAAATCATAGTAGCTTATACACTAGTTTATACTAGTTTAGGTCAAAAAGTCAAATTAAATCGAGGAATGTTCGAAATGATAACTTTTCAGATCATTTATATATATTTTACGGGGGAAGGTTATGATTGAAGTCCATGCAAAAATTTATCTAAAAATTATATTTAATGAAACTTTTCGAAATGCAAGTTTCGGTCAAAAAATCATGAAATATTATACACTAGTTTCGGTCAAGAAAATCAAATTAAATTGGGGTCTATTCGAAATGATACGAATATTTTCATAACATTTATATATGTTGCCAGGGAAGGTTATGATGGAAGTCCATGCAAAAAATAATCTCAAAATTAGATTCTATGAAACTTTTCGAAATGCATGTTTCGGTCAAAAAGTCATAGTATATTATACACTAGTTTATATTAGTTTCTGTAAAAAAATTAAATTAAATCGAAGTCTGTTCGAAATGCTACAAAACTTTTCAGATCAATTATATATTTTACAGGGGAAGATTATGATTAAAGTCCATGCAAAAATATTTCTGAAAATTAGATTTTATGAAGCTTTTCGAAATGCAAGTTTCGGTATAAAAAATCAAGATATAGTATACACTAGTTTCGGTCAAAAAAATAAAATCAAGCTGGGGCCTATTCGAAATGATATGAATCTTTTCAGATCATTTATATATGTTACAAGGGATGGTTAGGATGGAAGTCTATACAAAAAAAAACATCTGAAAATTAGATTCTATGAAACTTTTCGAAATGCAAGTTTCGGTCAAAAAATCATAGTATATTATACACAAGTTTATACTAATTTAGGTCAAAAAATCAAATTAAACCGATGTCTTCTCGAAATGATGCGATACTTTTGAGATCATTTATATATTTTAAGAAGGAAGGTTATGATGGAAGTCCATGCAAAACATCATCTGGAAATTAGATTCTATGAAACTTTTTAAAATGCAAGTTTCGGTCAAAAAATAATAGTATATTATACACTAGTTTATACTAGTTAAGGTCAAAAAATCAAATTAAATCGAGGACTCAAAATGATAACTTTTCAGATCATTTATATATATTTTACGGGGGAAGGTTATGATTCAAGTCCATGCAAAAATTTATCTAAATATTATATTTAATGAAACTTTTCAAAATGCAATTTTCGGTCAAAAAATCATGATATATTATACACTAGTTTCGGTCTAGAAAATTAAATTAAATCGGGGTCTTTTCGAAATGATACGAATATTTCATAACATTTATATATGTTGCGAGGGAAGGTTATGATGGAAGTCCATGCAAAAAATAATCTTAAAATTAGATTCTATGAAACTTTTCGAAAAGCATGTTTCGGTCAAAAAGTCATGGTATATTATACACTAGTTTATATTAGATTCGGTAAAAAATTAAATTAAATCTAAGTCTGTTCGAAATGCTACAAAACTTTTCAGATCATTTATATATTATACAGGGGAAGATTATGATTGAAGTCCATGCAAATATATTTCTGAAAATTAGATTTTATGAAGCTTTTCGAAATGCAAGTTTCGGTATAAAAAATCATGATATATTATACACTAGTTTCGGTAAAAAAAAATCAAATTGGGGGCTACTCGAAATGATACGAATCTTTTCAGATCATTTATATATGTTACAAGGGATGGTTAGGATGGAAGTCTATACAAATAAAAACATCTGAAAATTAGATTCTATGAAATTTTTCGAAATGCAAGTTTCGGTCAAAAAATCATAGTATATTATACACAAGTTTATACTAATTTAGGTCAAAAAATCAAATTAAACCGATGTCTTCTCGAAATGATGCGAAAATTTTGAGATCATTTATATATTTTAAGAAGGAAGGTTATGATGGAAGTCCATGCAAAACATCATCTGGAAATTAGATTCTATGAAACTTTTTAAAATGCAAGTTTCGGTCAAATAATAATAGTATATTATACACTAGTTTATACTAGTTTAGGTCAAAAAATCAAATTAAATCGAGGACTCGAAATGATAACTTTTCAGATCATTTATATATATTTTACGGGGGAAGGTTATGATTGAAGTCCATGCAAAAATTTATCTAAAAATTATATTTAATGAAACATTACGAAATGCAAGTTTCGGTCAAAAAATCATGATATATTATACACTAGTTTCGGTCTAGAAAATCAAATTAAATCGGGGTCTATTCGAAATGATACGAATATTTTCATAACTTTATATATGTTGCAAGGGAAGGTTATGATGGAAGTCCATGTAAAAAATAATCTTAAAATTAGATTCTTTGAAACATTTTTAAATGCATGTTTCGGTCAAAAAGTCATAGTATATTATACACTAGTTTATATTAGTTTCGGTAAAGAATTAAATTAAATCGAAGTCTGTTCGAAACGCTACAAAACTTTTATAATCATTTATATATTTTACAGGGGAAGATTATGATTGAAGTCCATGCAAAAATATTTCTGAAAATTAGATTTTATGAAGCTTTTCGAAATGCAAGTTTCGGTATAAAAAATCATGATATATTGTAAACTAGTTTTGTTATAAAAAAAATCAAATTGGGGGGCTATTCGAAATGATACGAATCTTTTCATATCATTTATATATGGTACAAGGGATGGTTAGGATGGAAGTCTATACAAAAAAAACATCTGAAAATTAGATTCTATGAAACTATTTGAAATGCAAGTTTCGGTCAAAAAAATCATAGTATATTATACACAAGTTTATTCTAATTTATGTCAAAAAATCAAATTAAATCGAGGTCTTCTCAAAATGATGCGAAACTTTTCATATCATTTATATATTTTAAGAGGGAAGGTTATGACTGATGTCCATGCAAAAAATCATCTGGAAATTAGATTCTATGAAACTTTTTGAAATGCAAGTTTCGGTCAAAAAATCATAGTATATTATACACTAGTTTATACTAGTTTAGGTCAAAAAGTCAAATTAAATCGAGGAATGTTCGAAATGATAACTTTTCAGATCATTTATATATATTTTACGGGGGAAGGTTATGATTGAAGTCCATGCAAAAATTTATCTAAAAATTATATTTAATGAAACTTTTCGAAATGCAAGTTTCGGTCAAAAAATCATGAAATATTATACACTAGTTTCGGTCAAGAAAATCAAATTAAATTGGGGTCTATTCGAAATGATACGAATATTTTCATAACATTTATATATGTTGCCAGGGAAGGTTATGATGGAAGTCCATGCAAAAAATAATCTCAAAATTAGATTCTATGAAACTTTTCGAAATGCATGTTTCGGTCAAAAAGTCATAGTATATTATACACTAGTTTATATTAGTTTCTGTAAAAAAATTAAATTAAATCGAAGTCTGTTCGAAATGCTACAAAACTTTTCAGATCAATTATATATTTTACAGGGGAAGATTATGATTAAAGTCCATGCAAAAATATTTCTGAAAATTAGATTTTATGAAGCTTTTCGAAATGCAAGTTTCGGTATAAAAAATCAAGATATAGTATACACTAGTTTCGGTCAAAAAAATAAAATCAAGCTGGGGCCTATTCGAAATGATATGAATCTTTTCAGATCATTTATATATGTTACAAGGGATGGTTAGGATGGAAGTCTATACAAAAAAAAACATCTGAAAATTAGATTCTATGAAACTTTTCGAAATGCAAGTTTCGGTCAAAAAATCATAGTATATTATACACAAGTTTATACTAATTTAGGTCAAAAAATCAAATTAAACCGATGTCTTCTCGAAATGATGCGATACTTTTGAGATCATTTATATATTTTAAGAAGGAAGGTTATGATGGAAGTCCATGCAAAACATCATCTGGAAATTAGATTCTATGAAACTTTTTAAAATGCAAGTTTCGGTCAAAAAATAATAGTATATTATACACTAGTTTATACTAGTTAAGGTCAAAAAATCAAATTAAATCGAGGACTCAAAATGATAACTTTTCAGATCATTTATATATATTTTACGGGGGAAGGTTATGATTCAAGTCCATGCAAAAATTTATCTAAATATTATATTTAATGAAACTTTTCAAAATGCAATTTTCGGTCAAAAAATCATGATATATTATACACTAGTTTCGGTCTAGAAAATTAAATTAAATCGGGGTCTTTTCGAAATGATACGAATATTTCATAACATTTATATATGTTGCGAGGGAAGGTTATGATGGAAGTCCATGCAAAAAATAATCTTAAAATTAGATTCTATGAAACTTTTCGAAAAGCATGTTTCGGTCAAAAAGTCATGGTATATTATACACTAGTTTATATTAGATTCGGTAAAAAATTAAATTAAATCTAAGTCTGTTCGAAATGCTACAAAACTTTTCAGATCATTTATATATTATACAGGGGAAGATTATGATTGAAGTCCATGCAAATATATTTCTGAAAATTAGATTTTATGAAGCTTTTCGAAATGCAAGTTTCGGTATAAAAAATCATGATATATTATACACTAGTTTCGGTAAGAAAAAATCAAATTGGGGGCTACTCGAAATGATACGAATCTTTTCAGATCATTTATATATGTTACAAGGGATGGTTAGGATGGAAGTCTATACAAATAAAAACATCTGAAAATTAGATTCTATGAAATTTTACGAAATGCAAGTTTCGGTCAAAAAATCATAGTATATTATACACAAGTTTATACTAATTTAGGTCAAAAAATCAAATTAAACCGATGTCTTCTCGAAATGATGCGAAAATTTTGAGATCATTTATATATTTTAAGAAGGAAGGTTATGATGGAAGTCCATGCAAAACATCATCTGGAAATTAGATTCTATGAAACTTTTTAAAATGCAAGTTTCAGTCAAATAATAATAGTATATTATACAGTAGTTTATACTAGTTTAGGTAAAAAAATCAAATTAAATCGAGGACTCGAAATGATAACTTTTCAGATCATTTATATATATTTTACGGGGGAAGGTTATGATTGAAGTCCATGCAAAAATTTATCTAAAAATTATATTTAATGAAACTTTTCGAAATGCAAGTTTCGGTCAAAAAATCATGATATATTATACACTAGTTTCGGTCTAGAAAATCAAATTAAATCGGGGTCTATTCGAAATGATACGAATATTTTCATAACATTTATATATGTTGCAAGGAAAGGTTATGATGGAATTCCATGCAAAAAATAATCTTAAAATTAGATTCTTTGAAACATTTTTAAATGCATGTTTCGGTCAAAAAGTCATAGTATATTATACACTAGTTTATATTAGTTTCGGTAAAAAATTAACTTAAATCGAAGTCTGTTCGAAATGCTACAAAACTTTTATAATCATTTATATATTTTACAGGGGAAGATTATGATTGAAGTCCATGCAAAAATATTTCTGAAAATTAGATTTTATGAAGCTTTTCGAAATGCAAGTTTCGGTATAAAAAATCATGATATATTGTAAACTAGTTTGGGTATAAAAAAAATCAAATTGGGGGCTATTCGAAATGATACGAATCTGTTCATATCATTTATATATGGTACAAGGGATGGTTAGGATGGAAGTCTATACAAAAAAAACATCTGAAAATTAGATTCTATGAAACTATTTGAAATGCAAGTTTCGGTCAAAAAATCATAGTATATTATACACAAGTTTATTCTAATTTAGGTCAAAAAATCAAATTAAATCGAGGTCTTCTCAAAATGATGCGAAACTTTTCATATCATTTATATATTTTAAGAGGGAAGGTTATGATGGATGTCCATGTAAAAATTCATCTGGAAATTAGATTCTATGAAACTTTTTGAAATGCAAGTTTCGGTCAAAAAATCATAGTATATTATACACTAGTTTATACTAGTTTAGGTAAAAAAATCAAATTAAATCGAGGAATGTTCGAAATGACAACTTTTCAGATCATTTATATATATTTTACGGGGGAAGGTTATGATTGAAGTCCATGCAAAAATTTATCTAAAAATTATATTTAATGGAACTTTTCGAAATGCAAGTTTCGGTCAAAAAATCATGAAATATTATACACTAGTTTCGGTCAAGAAAATCAAATTAAATTGGGGTCAGTTCGAAATGATAAGAATATTTTCATAACATTTATATATGTTGCGAGGGAAGGTTATGATGGAAGTCCATGCAAAAAATAATCTCAAAATTAGATTCTATGAAACTTTTCGAAATGCATGTTTCGGTCAAAAAGTCATAGTATATTATACACTAGTTTATAATAGTTTCGGTAAAAAATTAAATTAAATCGAATTCTGTTCGAAATGCTACAAAACTTTTCAGATCAATTTAAAATTTTACAGGGGAAGATTATGATTAAAGTCCATGCAAAAATATTTCTCAAAATTAGATTTTATGAAGCTTTTCGAAATGCAAGTTTCGGTATAAAAAATCAAGATATAGTATACACTAGTTTCGGTCAAAAAAATAAAATCAAGCTGGGGCCTATTCGAAATGATATGAATCTTTTCAGATCATTTATATATGTTACAAGGGATGGTTAGGATGGAAGTCTATACAAAAAAAACATCTAAAAATTAGATTCTATGAAACTTTTCGAAATGCAAGTTTCGGTCAAAAAATCATAGTATATTATACACAAGTTTATACTAATTTAGGTCAAAAATTCAAATTAAACCGATGTCTTCTCGAAATGATGCGAAACTTTTGAGATCATTTATATATTTTAAGAAGGAAGGTTATGATGGAAGTCCATGCAAAACATCATCTGGAAATTAGATTCTATGAAACTTTTTAAAATGCAAGTTTCGGTCAAAAAATAATAGTATATTATACACTAAGTTTATACTAGTTTAGGTCAAAAAATCAAATTAAATCGAGGACTCGAAATGATAACTTTTCAGATCATTTATATATATTTTACGGGGGAAGGTTATGATTCAAGTCCATGCAAAAATTTATCTAAAAATTATATTTAATGAAACTTTTCAAAATGCAATTTTCGGTCAAAAAATCATGATATATTATACACTAGTTTCGGTCTAGAAAATCAAATTAAATCGGGGTCTTTTCGAAATGATACGAATATTTCATAACATTTATATATGTTGCGAGGGTAGGTTATGATGGAAGTCCATGCAAAAAATAATCTTAAAATTAGATTCTATGAAACATTTCGAAATGCATGTTTCGGTCAAAAAGTCATAGTATATTATACACTAGTTTATATTAGTTTCGGTAAAAAATTAAATTAAATCGAAGTCTGTTCGAAATCCTACAAAACTTTTATAATCATTTATATATTTTACAGGGGAAGATTATGATTGAAGTCCATGCAAAAATATTTCTGAAAATTAGATTTTATGAAGCTTTTCGAAATGCAAGTTTCGGTATAAAAAATCATGATATATTGTAAACTAGTTTTGGTATAAAAAAAATCAAATTGGGGGCTATTCGAAATGATACGAATCTTTTCATATCATTTATATATATGGTACAAGGGATGGTTAGGATGGAAGTCTATACAAAAAAAACATCTGAAAATTAGATTCTATGAAACTATTTGAAATGCAAGTTTCGGTCAAAAAATCATAGTATATTATACATAAGTTTATTCTAATTTAGGTCAAAAAATCAAATTAAATCGAGGTCTTCTCAAAATGATGCGAAACTTTTCATATCATTTATATATTTTAAGAGGGAAGGTTATGATGGATGTCCATGTAAAAAATCATCTGGAAATTAGATTCTATGAAACTTTTTGAAATGCAAGTTTCGGTCAAAAAATCATAGTATATTATACACTAGTTTATACTAGTTTAGGTAAAAAAATCAAATTAAATCGAGGAATGTTCGAAATGACAACTTTTCAGATCATTTATATATATTTTACGGGGGAAGGTTATGATTGAAGTCCATGCAAAAATTTATCTAAAAATTATATTTAATGAAACATTTCGAAATGCAAGTTTCGGTCAAAAAATCATGAAATATTATACACTAGTTTCGGTCAAGAAAATCAAATTAAATTGGGGTCAGTTCGAAATGATACGAATATTTTCATAACATTTATATATGTTGCGAGGGAAGGTTATGATGGAAGTCCATGCAAAAAATAATCTCAAAATTAGATTCTATGAAACTTTTCGAAATGCATGTTTCGGTCAAAAAGTCATAGTATATTATACACTAGTTTATAATAGTTTCGGTAAAAAATTAAATTAAATCGAATTCTGTTCGAAATGCTACAAAACTTTTCAGATCAATTTAAAATTTTACAGGGGAAGATTATGATTAAAGTCCATGCAAAAATATTTCTCAAAATTAGATTTTATGAAGCTTTTCGAAATGCAAGTTTCGGTATAAAAAATCAAGATATAGTATACACTAGTTTCGGTCAAAAAAATAAAATCAAGCTGGGGCCTATTCGAAATGATATGAATCTTTTCAGATCATTTATATATTTTACAAGGGATGGTTAGGATGGAAGTCTATACAAAAAAAAACATCTGAAAATTAGATTCTATGAAACTTTTCGAAATGCAAGTTTCGGTCAAAAAATCATAGTATATTATACACAAGTTTATACTAATTTAGGTCAAAAAATAAAATTAAACCGATGTCTTCTCGAAATGATGCGAAACTTTTGAGATCATTTATATATTTTAAGAAGGAAGGTTATGATGGAAGTCCATGCAAAACATCATCTGGAAATTAGATTCTATGAAACTTTTTAAAATGCAAGTTTCGGTCAAAAAATAATAGTATATTATACACTAAGTTTATACTAGTTTAGGTCAAAAAATCAAATTAAATCGAGGACTCGAAATGATAACTTTTCAGATCATTTATATATATTTTACGGGGGAAGGTTATGATTCAAGTCCATGCAAAAATTTATCTAAAAATTATATTTAATGAAACTTTTCAAAATGCAATTTTCGGTCAAAAAATCATGATATATTATACACTAGTTTCGGTCTAGAAAATCAAATTAAATCGGGGTCTTTTCGAAATGATACGAATATTTCATAACATTTATATATGTTGCGAGGGAAGGTTATGATGGAAGTCCATGCAAAAAATAATCTTAAAATTAGATTCTTTGAAACATTTTTAAATGCATGTTTCGGTCAAAAAGTCATAGTATATTATACACTAGTTTATATTAGTTTCGGTAAAAAATTAACTTAAATCGAAGTCTGTTCGAAATGCTACAAAACTTTTATAATCATTTATATATTTTACAGGGGAAGATTATGATTGAAGTCCATGCAAAAATATTTCTGAAAATTAGATTTTATGAAGCTTTTCGAAATGCAAGTTTCGGTATAAAAAATCATGATATATTGTAAACTAGTTTTGGTATAAAAAAAATCAAATTGGGGGCTATTCGAAATGATACGAATCTGTTCATATCATTTATATATGGTACAAGGGATGGTTAGGATGGAAGTCTATACAAAAAAAACATCTGAAAATTAGATTCTATGAAACTATTTGAAATGCAAGTTTCGGTCAAAAAATCATAGTATATTATACACAAGTTTATTCTAATTTAGGTCAAAAAATCAAATTAAATCGAGGTCGTCTCAAAATGATGCGAAACTTTTCATATCATTTATATATTTTAAGAGGGAAGGTTATGATGGATGTCCATGTAAAAATTCATCTGGAAATTAGATTCTATGAAACTTTTTGAAATGCAAGTTTCGGTCAAAAAATCATAGTATATTATACACTAGTTTATACTAGTTTAGGTAAAAAAATCAAATTAAATCGAGGAATGTTCGAAATGACAACTTTTCAGATCATTTATATATATTTTACGGGGGAAGGTTATGATTGAAGTCCATGCAAAAATTTATCTAAAAATTATATTTAATGGAACTTTTCGAAATGCAAGTTTCGGTCAAAAAATCATGAAATATTATACACTAGTTTCGGTCAAGAAAATCAAATTAAATTGGGGTCAGTTCGAAATGATACGAATATTTTCATAACATTTATATATGTTGCGAGGGAAGGTTATGATGGAAGTCCATGCAAAAAATAATCTCAAAATTAGATTCTATGAAACTTTTCGAAATGCATGTTTCGGTCAAAAAGTCATAGTATATTATACACTAGTTTATAATAGTTTCGGTAAAAAATTAAATTAAATCGAATTCTGTTCGAAATGCTACAAAACTTTTCAGATCAATTTAAAATTTTACAGGGGAAGATTATGATTAAAGTCCATGCAAAAATATTTCTCAAAATTAGATTTTATGAAGCTTTTCGAAATGCAAGTTTCGGTATAAAAAATCAAGATATAGTATACACTAGTTTCGGTCAAAAAAATAAAATCAAGCTGGGGCCTATTCGAAATGATATGAATCTTTTCAGATCATTTATATATGTTACAAGGGATGGTTAGGATGGAAGTCTATACAAAAAAAACATCTGAAAATTAGATTCTATGAAACTTTTCGAAATGCAAGTTTCGGTCAAAAAATCATAGTATATTATACACAAGTTTATACTAATTTAGGTCAAAAAATCAAATTAAACCGATGTCTTCTCGAAATGATGCGAAACTTTTGAGATCATTTATATATTTTAAGAAGGAAGGTTATGATGGAAGTCCATGCAAAACATCATCTGGAAATTAGATTCTATGAAACTTTTTAAAATGCAAGTTTCGGTCAAAAAATAATAGTATATTATACACTAAGTTTATACTAGTTTAGGTCAAAAAATCAAATTAAATCGAGGACTCGAAATGATAACTTTTCAGATCATTTATATATATTTTACGGGGGAAGGTTATGATTCAAGTCCATGCAAAAATTTATCTAAAAATTATATTTAATGAAACTTTTCAAAATGCAATTTTCGGTCAAAAAATCATGATATATTATACACTAGTTTCGGTCTAGAAAATCAAATTAAATCGGGGTCTTTTCGAAATGATACGAATATTTCATAACATTTATATATGTTGCGAGGGTAGGTTATGATGGAAGTCCATGCAAAAAATAATCTTAAAATTAGATTCTATGAAACATTTCGAAATGCATGTTTCGGTCAAAAAGTCATAGTATATTATACACTAGTTTATATTAGTTTCGGTAAAAAATTAAATTAAATCGAAGTCTGTTCGAAATCCTACAAAACTTTTATAATCATTTATATATTTTACAGGGGAAGATTATGATTGAAGTCCATGCAAAAATATTTCTGAAAATTAGATTTTATGAAGCTTTTCGAAATGCAAGTTTCGGTATAAAAAATCATGATATATTGTAATCTAGTTTTGGTATAAAAAAAATCAAATTGGGGGCTATTCGAAATGATACGAATCTTTTCATATCATTTATATATATGGTACAAGGGATGGTTAGGATGGAAGTCTATACAAAAAAAACATCTGAAAATTAGATTCTATGAAACTATTTGAAATGCAAGTTTCGGTCAAAAAATCATAGTATATTATACATAAGTTTATTCTAATTTAGGTCAAAAAATCAAATTAAATCGAGGTCTTCTCAAAATGATGCGAAACTTTTCATATCATTTATATATTTTAAGAGGGAAGGTTATGATGGATGTCCATGTAAAAAATCATCTGGAAATTAGATTCTATGAAACTTTTTGAAATGCAAGTTTCGGTCAAAAAATCATAGTATATTATACACTAGTTTATACTAGTTTAGGTAAAAAAATCAAATTAAATCGAGGAATGTTCGAAATGACAACTTTTCAGATCATTTATATATATTTTACGGGGGAAGGTTATGATTGAAGTCCATGCAAAAATTTATCTAAAAATTATATTTAATGAAACATTTCGATATGCAAGTTTCGGTCAAAAAATCATGAAATATTATACACTAGTTTCGGTCAAGAAAATCAAATTAAATTGGGGTCAGTTCGAAATGATACGAATATTTTCATAACATTTATATATGTTGCGAGGGAAGGTTATGATGGAAGTCCATGCAAAAAATAATCTCAAAATTAGATTCTATGAAACTTTTCGAAATGCATGTTTCGGTCAAAAAGTCATAGTATATTATACACTAGTTTATAATAGTTTCGGTAAAAAATTAAATTAAATCGAATTCTGTTCGAAATGCTACAAAACTTTTCAGATCAATTTAAAATTTTACAGGGGAAGATTATGATAAAAGTCCATGCAAAAATATTTCTCAAAATTAGATTTTATGAAGCTTTTCGAAATGCAAGTTTCGGTATAAAAAATCAAGATATAGTATACACTAGTTTCGGTCAAAAAAATAAAATCAAGCTGGGGCCTATTCGAAATGATATGAATCTTTTCAGATCATTTATATATTTTACAAGGGATGGTTAGGATGGAAGTCTATACAAAAAAAAAACATCTGAAAATTAGATTCTATGAAACTTTTCGAAATGCAAGTTTCGGTCAAAAAATCATAGTATATTATACACAAGTTTATACTAATTTAGGTCAAAAAATCAAATTAAACCAATGTCTTCTCGAAATGATGCGAAACTTTTGAGATCATTTATATATTTTAAGAAGGAAGGTTATGATGGAAGTCCATGCAAAACATCATCTGGAAATTAGATTCTATGAAACTTTTTAAAATGCAAGTTTCGGTCAAAAAATAATAGTATATTATACACTAAGTTTATACTAGTTTAGGTCAAAAAATCAAATTAAATCGAGGACTCGAAATGATAACTTTTCAGATCATTTATATATATTTTACGGGGGAAGGTTATGATTCAAGTCCATGCAAAAATTTATCTAAAAATTATATTTAATGAAACTTTTCAAAATGCAATTTTCGGTCAAAAAATCATGATATATTATACACTAGTTTCGGTCTAGAAAATCAAATTAAATCGGGGTCTTTTCGAAATGATACGAATATTTCATAACATTTATATATGTTGCGAGGGAAGGTTATGATGGAAGTCCATGCAAAAAATAATCTTAAAATTAGATTCTATGAAACTTTTCGAAATGCATGTTTCGGTCAAAAAGTCATAGTATTATTATACACTAGTTTATATTAGTTTCGGTAAAAAATTAAATTAAATCGAAGTCTGTTCGAAATCCTACAAAACTTTTATAATCATTTATATATTTTACAGGGGAAGATTATGATTGAAGTCCATGCAAAAATATTTCTGAAAATTAGATTTTATGAAGCTTTTCGAAATGCAAGTTTCGGTATAAAAAATCATGATATATTGTAAACTAGTTTTGGTATAAAAAAAATCAAATTGGGGGCTATTCGAAATGATACGAATCTTTTCATATCATTTATATATATGGTACAAGGGATGGTTAGGATGGAAGTCTATACAAAAAAAACATCTGAAAATTAGATTCTATGAAACTTTTCGAAATGCAAGTTTCAGTCAAAAAATCATAGTATATTATACATAAGTTTATTCTAATTTAGGTCAAAAAATCAAATTAAATCGAGGTCTTCTCAAAATGATGCGAAACATTTCATATCATTTATATATTTTAAGAGGGAAGGTTATGATGGATGTCCATGTAAAAAATCATCTGGAAATTAGATTCTATGAAACTTTTTGAAATGCAAGTTTCGGTCAAAAAATCATAGTATATTATACACTAGTTTATACTAGTTTAGGTAAAAAAATCAAATTAAATCGAGGAATGTTCGAAATGACAACTTTTCAGATCATTTATATATATTTTAAGGGGGAAGGTTATGATTCAAGTCCATGCAAAAATTTATCTAAAAATTATATTTAATGAAACTTTTCAAAATGCAATTTTCGGTCAAAAAATCATGATATATTATACACTAGTTTCGGTCTAGAAAATCAAATTAAATCGGGGTCTTTTCGAAATGATACGAATATTTCATAACATTTATATATGTTGCGAGGGAAGGTTATGATGGAAGTCCATGCAAAAAATAATCTTAAAATTAGATTCTATGAAACTTTTCGAAATGCATGTTTCGGTCAAAAAGTCATAGTATATTATACACTAGTTTATATTAGTTTCGGTAAAAAATTAAATTAAATCGAAGTCTGTTCGAAATCCTACAAAACTTTTATAATCATTTATATATTTTACAGGGGAAGATTATGAATGAAGTCCATGCAAAAATATTTCTGAAAATTAGATTTTATGAAGCTTTTCGAAATGCAAGTTTCGGTATAAAAAATCATGATATATTGTAAACTAGTTTTGGTATAAAAAAAATCAAATTGGGGGCTATTCGAAATGATACGAATCTTTTCATATCATTTATATATATGGTACAAGGGATGGTTAGGATGGAAGTCTATACAAAAAAAACATCTGAAAATTAGATTCTATGAAACTTTTCGAAATGCAAGTTTCGGTCAAAAAATCATAGTATATTATACATAAGTTTATTCTAATTTAGGTCAAAAAATCAAATTAAATCGAGGTCTTCTCAAAATGATGCGAAACTTTTCATATCATTTATATATTTTAAGAGGGAAGGTTATGATGGATGTCCATGTAAAAAATCATCTGGAAATTAGATTCTATGAAACTTTTTGAAATGCAAGTTTCGGTCAAAAAATCATAGTATATTATACACTAGTTTATACTAGTTTAGGTAAAAAAATCAAATTAAATCGAGGAATGTTCGAAATGACAACTTTTCAGATCATTTATATATATTTTAAGGGGGAAGGTTATGATTCAAGTCCATGCAAAAATTTATCTAAAAATTATATTTAATGAAACTTTTCAAAATGCAATTTTCGGTCAAAAAATCATGATATATTATACACTAGTTTCGGTCTAGAAAATCAAATTAAATCGGGGTCTTTTCGAAATGATACGAATATTTCATAACATTTATATATGTTGCGAGGGAAGGTTATGATGGAAGTCCATGCAAAAAATAATCTTAAAATTAGATTCTATGAAACTTTTCGAAATGCATGTTTCGGTCAAAAAGTCATAGTATATTATACACTAGTTTATATTAGTTTCTGTAAAAAATTAAATTAAATCGAAGTCTGTTCGAAATCCTACAAAACTTTTATAATCATTTATATATTTTACAGGGGAAGATTATGAATGAAGTCCATGCAAAAATATTTCTGAAAATTAGATTTTATGAAGCTTTTCGAAATGCAAGTTTCGGTATAAAAAATCATGATATATTGTAAACTAGTTTTGGTATAAAAAAAATCAAATTGGGGGCTATTCGAAATGATACGAATCTTTTCATATCATTTATATATATGGTACAAGGGATGGTTAGGATGGAAGTCTATACAAAAAAAACATCTGAAAATTAGATTCTATGAAACTTTTCGAAATGCAAGTTTCGGTCAAAAAATCATAGTATATTATACATAAGTTTATTCTAATTTAGGTCAAAAAATCAAATTAAATCGAGGTCTTCTCAAAATGATGCGAAACTTTTCATATCATTTATATATTTTAAGAGGGAAGGTTATGATGGATGTCCATGTAAAAAATCATCTGGAAATTAGATTCTATGAAACTTTTGGAAATGCAAGTTTCGGTCAAAAAATCATAGTATATTATACACTAGTTTATACTAGTTTAGGTAAAAAAATCAAATTAAATCGAGGAATGTTCGAAATGACAACTTTTCAGATCATTTATATATATTTTACGGGGGAAGGTTATGATTGAAGTCCATGCAAAAATTTATCTAAAAATTATATTTAATGAAACTTTTCGAAATGCAAGTTTCGGTCAAAAAATCATGAAATATTATACACTAGTTTCGGTCAAGAAAATCAAATTAAATTGGGGTCAGTTCGAAATGATACGAATATTTTCATAACATTTATATATGTTGCGAGGGAAGGTTATGATGGAAGTCCATGCAAAAAATAATCTCAAAATTAGATTCTATGAAACTTTTCGAAATGCATGTTTCGGTCAAAAAGTCATAGTATATTATACACTAGTTTATAATAGTTTCGGTAAAAAATTAAATTAAATCGAATTCTGTTCGAAATGCTACAAAACTTTTCAGATCAATTTAAAATTTTACAGGGGAAGATTATGATTGAAGTCCATGCAAAAATATTTCTCAAAATTAGATTTTATGAAGCTTTTCGAAATGCAAGTTTCGGTATAAAAAATCAAGATATAGTATACACTAGTTTCGGTCAAAAAAATAAAATCAAGCTGGGGCCTATTCGAAATGATATGAATCTTTTCAGATCATTTATATATGTTACAAGGGATGGTTATGATGGAAGTCTATACAAAAAAAAACATCTGAAAATTAGATTCTATGAAACTTTTCGAAATGCAAGTTTCGGTCAAAAAATCATAGTATATTATACACAAGTTTATACTAATTTAGGTCAAAAAATCAAATTAAACCGATGTCTTCTCGAAATGATGCGAAACTTTTGAGATCATTTATATATTTTAAGAAGGAAGGTTATGATGGAAGTCCATGCAAAACATCATCTGGAAATTAGATTCTATGAAACTTTTTAAAATGCAAGTTTCGGTCAAAAAATAATAGTATATTATACACTAAGTTTATACTAGTTTAGGTCAAAAAATCAAATTAAATCGAGGACTCGAAATGATAACTTTTCAGATCATTTATATATATTTTACGGGGGAAGGTTATGATTCAAGTCCATGCAAAAATTTATCTAAAAATTATATTTAATGAAACTTTTCAAAATGCAATTTTCGGTCAAAAAATCATGATATATTATACACTAGTTTCGGTCTAGAAAATCAAATTAAATCGGGGTCTTTTCGAAATGATACGAATATTTCATAACATTTATATATGTTGCGAGGGAAGGTTATGATGGAAGTCCATGCAAAAAATAATCTTAAAATTAGATTCTATGAAACTTTTCGAAATGCATGTTTCGGTCAAAAAGTCATAGTATATTATACACTAGTTTATATTAGATTCGGTAAAAAATTAAATTAAATCTAAGTCTGTTCGAAATGCTTCAAAACTTTTTAGATCATTTATATATTATACAGGGGAAGATTATGATTGAAGTCCATGCAAATATATTTCTGAAAATTAGATTTTATGAAGCTTTTCGAAATGCAAGTTTCGGTATAAAAAATCATGATATATTATACACTAGTTTCGGTAAAAAAAATAAAATCAAGCTGGGGCCTATTCGAAATGATATGAATCTTTTCAGATCATTTATATATGTTACAAGGGATGGTTAGGATGGAAGTCTATACAAAAAAAACATCTGAAAATTAGATTCTATGAAACTTTTCGAAATGCAAGTTTCGGTCAAAAAATCATAGTATATTATACACAAGTTTATACTAATTTAGGTCAAAAAATCAAATTAAACCGATGTCTTCTCGAAATGATGCGAAACTTTTGAGATCATTTATATATTTTAAGAAGGAAGGTTATGATGGAAGTCCATGCAAAACATCATCTGGAAATTAGATTCTATGAAACTTTTTAAAATGCAAGTTTCGGTCAAAAAATAATAGTATATTATACACTAAGTTTATACTAGTTTAGGTCAAAAAATCAAATTAAATCGAGGACTCGAAATGATAACTTTTCAGATCATTTATATATATTTTACGGGGGAAGGTTATGATTCAAGTCCATGCAAAAATTTATCTAAAAATTATATTTAATGAAACTTTTCAAAATGCAATTTTCGGTCAAAAAATCATGATATATTATACACTAGTTTCGGTCTAGAAAATCAAATTAAATCGGGGTCTTTTCGAAATGATACGAATATTTCATAACATTTATATATGTTGCGAGGGTAGGTTATGATGGAAGTCCATGCAAAAAATAATCTTAAAATTAGATTCTATGAAACATTTCGAAATGCATGTTTCGGTCAAAAAGTCATAGTATATTATACACTAGTTTATATTAGTTTCGGTAAAAAATTAAATTAAATCGAAGTCTGTTCGAAATCCTACAAAACTTTTATAATCATTTATATATTTTACAGGGGAAGATTATGATTGAAGTCCATGCAAAAATATTTCTGAAAATTAGATTTTATGAAGCTTTTCGAAATGCAAGTTTCGGTATAAAAAATCATGATATATTGTAAACTAGTTTTGGTATAAAAAAAATCAAATTGGGGGCTATTCGAAATGATACGAATCTTTTCATATCATTTATATATATGGTACAAGGGATGGTTAGGATGGAAGTCTATACAAAAAAAACATCTGAAAATTAGATTCTATGAAACTATTTGAAATGCAAGTTTCGGTCAAAAAATCATAGTATATTATACATAAGTTTATTCTAATTTAGGTCAAAAAATCAAATTAAATCGAGGTCTTCTCAAAATGATGCGAAACTTTTCATATCATTTATATATTTTAAGATGGAAGGTTATGATGGATGTCCATGTAAAAAATCATCTGGAAATTAGATTCTATGAAACCTTTTGAAATGCAAGTTTCGGTCAAAAAATCATAGTATATTATACACTAGTTTATACTAGTTTAGGTAAAAAAATCAAATTAAATCGAGGAATGTTCGAAATGACAACTTTTCAGATCATTTATATATATTTTAAGGGGGAAGGTTATGATTGAAGTCCATGCAAAAATTTATCTAAAAATTATATTTAATGAAACTTTTCGAAATGCAAGTTTCGGTCAAAAAATCATGAAATATTATACACTAGTTTCGGTCAAGAAAATCAAATTAAATTGGGGTCAGTTCGAAATGATACGAATATTTTCATAACATTTATATATGTTGCGAGGGAAGGTTATGATGGAAGTCCATGCAAAAAATAATCTCAAAATTAGATTCTATGAAACTTTTCGAAATGCATGTTTCGGTCAAAAAGTCATAGTATATTATACACTAGTTTATAATAGTTTCGGTAAAAAATTAAATTAAATCGAATTCTGTTCGAAATGCTACAAAACTTTTCAGATCAATTTAAAATTTTACAGGGGAAGATTATGATTAAAGTCCATGCAAAAATATTTCTCAAAATTAGATTTTATGAAGCTTTTCGAAATGCAAGTTTCGGTATAAAAAATCAAGATATAGTATACACTAGTTTCGGTCAAAAAAATAAAATCAAGCTGGGGCCTATTCGAAATGATATGAATCTTTTCAGATCATTTATATATGTTACAAGGGATGGTTATGATGGAAGTCTATACAAAAAAAAACATCTGAAAATTAGATTCTATGAAACTTTTCGAAATGCAAGTTTCGGTCAAAAAATCATAGTATATTATACACAAGTTTATACTAATTTAGGTCAAAAAATCAAATTAAACCGATGTCTTCTCGAAATGATGCGAAACTTTTGAGATCATTTATATATTTTAAGAAGGAAGGTTATGATGGAAGTCCATGCAAAACATCATCTGGAAATTAGATTCTATGAAACTTTTTAAAATGCAAGTTTCGGTCAAAAAATAATAGTATATTATACACTAAGTTTATACTAGTTTAGGTCAAAAAATCAAATTAAATCGAGGACTCGAAATGATAACTTTTCAGATCATTTATATATATTTTACGGGGGAAGGTTATGATTCAAGTCCATGCAAAAATTTATCTAAAAATTATATTTAATGAAACTTTTCAAAATGCAATTTTCGGTCAAAAAATCATGATATATTATACACTAGTTTCGGTCTAGAAAATCAAATTAAATCGGGGTCTTTTCGAAATGATACGAATATTTCATAACATTTATATATGTTGCGAGGGTAGGTTATGATGGAAGTCCATGCAAAAAATAATCTTAAAATTAGATTCTATGAAACATTTCGAAATGCATGTTTCGGTCAAAAAGTCATAGTATATTATACACTAGTTTATATTAGTTTCGGTAAAAAATTAAATTAAATCGAAGTCTGTTCGAAATCCTACAAAACTTTTATAATCATTTATATATTTTACAGGGGAAGATTATGATTGAAGTCCATGCAAAAATATTTCTGAAAATTAGATTTTATGAAGCTTTTCGAAATGCAAGTTTCGGTATAAAAAATCATGATATATTGTAAACTAGTTTTGGTATAAAAAAAATCAAATTGGGGGCTATTCGAAATGATACGAATCTTTTCATATCATTTATATATATGGTACAAGGGATGGTTAGGATGGAAGTCTATACAAAAAAAACATCTGAAAATTAGATTCTATGAAACTATTTGAAATGCAAGTTTCGGTCAAAAAATCATAGTATATTATACATAAGTTTATTCTAATTTAGGTCAAAAAATCAAATTAAATCGAGGTCTTCTCAAAATGATGCGAAACTTTTCATATCATTTATATATTTTAAGATGGAAGGTTATGATGGATGTCCATGTAAAAAATCATCTGGAAATTAGATTCTATGAAACCTTTTGAAATGCAAGTTTCGGTCAAAAAATCATAGTATATTATACACTAGTTTATACTAGTTTAGGTAAAAAAATCAAATTAAATCGAGGAATGTTCGAAATGACAACTTTTCAGATCATTTATATATATTTTAAGGGGGAAGGTTATGATTGAAGTCCATGCAAAAATTTATCTAAAAATTATATTTAATGAAACTTTTCGAAATGCAAGTTTCGGTCAAAAAATCATGAAATATTATACACTAGTTTCGGTCAAGAAAATCAAATTAAATTGGGGTCAGTTCGAAATGATACGAATATTTTCATAACATTTATATATGTTGCGAGGGAAGGTTATGATGGAAGTCCATGCAAAAAATAATCTCAAAATTAGATTCTATGAAACTTTTCGAAATGCATGTTTCGGTCAAAAAGTCATAGTATATTATACACTAGTTTATAATAGTTTCGGTAAAAAATTAAATTAAATCGAATTCTGTTCGAAATGCTACAAAACTTTTCAGATCAATTTAAAATTTTACAGGGGAAGATTATGATTAAAGTCCATGCAAAAATATTTCTCAAAATTAGATTTTATGAAGCTTTTCGAAATGCAAGTTTCGGTATAAAAAATCAAGATATAGTATACACTAGTTTCGGTCAAAAAAATAAAATCAAGCTGGGGCCTATTCGAAATGATATGAATCTTTTCAGATCATTTATATATGTTACAAGGGATGGTTATGATGGAAGTCTATACAAAAAAAAACATCTGAAAATTAGATTCTATGAAACTTTTCGAAATGCAAGTTTCGGTCAAAAAATCATAGTATATTATACACAAGTTTATACTAATTTAGGTCAAAAAATCAAATTAAACCGATGTCTTCTCGAAATGATGCGAAACTTTTGAGATCATTTATATATTTTAAGAAGGAAGGTTATGATGGAAGTCCATGCAAAACATCATCTGGAAATTAGATTCTATGAAACTTTTTAAAATGCAAGTTTCGGTCAAAAAATAATAGTATATTATACACTAAGTTTATACTAGTTTAGGTCAAAAAATCAAATTAAATCGAGGACTCGAAATGATAACTTTTCAGATCATTTATATATATTTTACGGGGGAAGGTTATGATTCAAGTCCATGCAAAAATTTATCTAAAAATTATATTTAATGAAACTTTTCAAAATGCAATTTTCGGTCAAAAAATCATGATATATTATACACTAGTTTCGGTCTAGAAAATCAAATTAAATCGGGGTCTTTTCGAAATGATACGAATATTTCATAACATTTATATATGTTGCGAGGGTAGGTTATGATGGAAGTCCATGCAAAAAATAATCTTAAAATTAGATTCTATGAAACATTTCGAAATGCATGTTTCGGTCAAAAAGTCATAGTATATTATACACTAGTTTATATTAGTTTCGGTAAAAAATTAAATTAAATCGAAGTCTGTTCGAAATCCTACAAAACTTTTATAATCATTTATATATTTTACAGGGGAAGATTATGATTGAAGTCCATGCAAAAATATTTCTGAAAATTAGATTTTATGAAGCTTTTCGAAATGCAAGTTTCGGTATAAAAAATCATGATATATTGTAAACTAGTTTTGGTATAAAAAAAATCAAATTGGGGGCTATTCGAAATGATACGAATCTTTTCATATCATTTATATATATGGTACAAGGGATGGTTAGGATGGAAGTCTATACAAAAAAAACATCTGAAAATTAGATTCTATGAAACTATTTGAAATGCAAGTTTCGGTCAAAAAATCATAGTATATTATACATAATTTTATTCTAATTTAGGTCAAAAAATCAAATTAAATCGAGGTCTTCTCAAAATGATGCGAAACTTTTCATATCATTTATATATTTTAAGAGGGAAGGTTATGATGGATGTCCATGTAAAAAATCATCTGGAAATTAGATTCTATGAAACTTTTTGAAATGCAAGTTTCGGTCAAAAAATCATAGTATATTATACACTAGTTTATACTAGTTTAGGTAAAAAAATCAAATTAAATCGAGGAATGTTCGAAATGACAACTTTTCAGATCATTTATATATATTTTACGGGGGAAGGTTATGATTGAAGTCCATGCAAAAATTTATCTAAAAATTATATTTAATGAAACTTTTCGAAATGCAAGTTTCGGTCAAAAAATCATGAAATATTATACACTAGTTTCGGTCAAGAAAATCAAATTAAATTGGGGTCAGTTCGAAATGATACGAATATTTTCATAACATTTATATATGTTGCGAGGGAAGGTTATGATGGAAGTCCATGCAAAAAATAATCTCAATATTAGATTCTATGAAACTTTTCGAAATGCATGTTTCGGTCAAAAAGTCATAGTATATTATACACTAGTTTATAATAGTTTCGGTAAAAAATTAAATTAAATCGAATTCTGTTCGAAATGCTACAAAACTTTTCAGATCAATTTAAAATTTTACAGGGGAAGATTATGATTAAAGTCCATGCAAAAATATTTCTCAAAATTAGATTTTATGAAGCTTTTCGAAATGCAAGTTTCGGTATAAAAAATAAGATATAGTATACACTAGTTTCGGTCAAAAAAATAAAATCAAGCTGGGGCCTATTCGAAATGATATGAATCTTTTCAGATCATTTATATATGTTACAAGGGATGGTTATGATGGAAGTCTATAAAAAAAAAACATCTGAAAATTAGATTCTATGAAACTTTTCGAAATGCAAGTTTCGGTCAAAAAATCATAGTATATTATACACAAGTTTATACTAATTTAGGTCAAAAAATCAAATTAAACCGATGTCTTCTCGAAATGATGCGAAACTTTTGAGATCATTTATATATTTTAAGAAGGAAGGTTATGATGGAAGTCCATGCAAAACATCATCTGGAAATTAGATTCTATGAAACTTTTTAAAATGCAAGTTTCGGTCAAAAAATAATAGTATATTATACACTAAGTTTATACTAGTTTAGGTCAAAAAATCAAATTAAATCGAGGACTCGAAATGATAACTTTTCAGATCATTTATATATATTTTACGGGGGAAGGTTATGATTCAAGTCCATGCAAAAATTTATCTAAAAATTATATTTAATGAAACTTTTCAAAATGCAATTTTCGGTCAAAAAATCATGATATATTATACACTAGTTTCGGTCTAGAAAATCAAATTAAATCGGGGTCTTTTCGAAATGATACGAATATTTCATAACATTTATATATGTTGCGAGGGAAGGTTATGATGGAAGTCCATGCAAAAAATAATCTTAAAATTAGATTCTATGAAACTTTTCGAAATGCATGTTTCGGTCAAAAAGTCATAGTATATTATACACTAGTTTATATTAGATTCGGTAAAAAATTAAATTAAATCTAAGTCTGTTCGAAATGCTACAAAACTTTTTAGATCATTTATATATTATACAGGGGAAGATTATGATTGAAGTCCATGCAAAAATATTTCTGAAAATTAGATTTTATGAAGCTTTTCGAAATGCAAGTTTCGGTATAAAAAATCATGATATATTATACACTAGTTTCGGTAAAAAAAAAAAAAATTGGGGGCTACTCGAAATGATACGAATCTTTTCAGATCATTTATATATGTTACAAGGGATGGTTAGGATGGAAGTCTATACAAAAAAAAACATCTGAAAATTAGATTCTATGAAACTTTTCGAAATGCAAGTTTCGGTCAAAAAATCATAGTATATTATACACAAGTTTATACTAATTTAGGTCAAAAAATCAAATTAAACCGATGTCTTCTCGAAATGATGCGAAAATTTTGAGATCATTTATATATTTTAAGAAGGAAGGTTATGATGGAAGTCCATGCAAAACATCATCTGGAAATTAGATTCTATGAAACTTTTTAAAATGCAAGTTTCGGTCAAATAATAATAGTATATTATACACTAGTTTATACAAGTTTAGGTCAAAAAATCAAATTAAATCGAGGACTCGAAATGATAACTTTTCAGATCATTTATATATATTTTACGGGGGAAAGTTATGATTGAAGTCCATGCAAAAATTTATCTAAAAATTATATTTAATGAAACTTTTCGAAATGCATGTTTTGGTCAAAAAATCATGATATATTATACACTAGTTTCGGTCTAGAAAATCAAATTAAATCGGGGTCTATTCGAAATGATACGAATATTTTCATAACATTTATATATGTTGCAAGGGAAGGTTATGATGGAAGTCCATGCAAAAAATAATCTTAAAATTAGATTCTTTGAAACATTTTTAAATGCATGTTTCGGTCAAAAAGTCATAGTATATTATACACTAGTTTATATTAGTTTCGGTAAAAAATTAAATTAAATCGAAGTCTGTTCGAAATCCTACAAAACTTTTATAATCATTTATATATTTTACAGGGGAAGATTATGATTGAAGTCCATGCAAAAATATTTCTGAAAATTAGATTTTATGAAGCTTTTCGAAATGCAAGTTTCGGTATAAAAAATCATGATATATTGTAAACTAGTTTTGGTATAAAAAAAATCAAATTGGGGGCTATTCGAAATGATACGAATCTTTTCATATCATTTATATATGGTACAAGGGATGGTTAGGAAGGAAGTCAATACAAAAAAAACATGTGAAAATTAGATTCTATGAAACTATTTGAAATGCAAGTTTCGGTCAAAAAATCATAGTATATTATACACAAGTTTATTCTAATTTAGGTCAAAAAATCAAATTAAATCGAGGTCTTCTCAAAATGATGCGAAACTTTTCATATCATTTATATATTTTAAGAGGGAAGGTTATGATGGATGTCCATGTAAAAAATCATCTGGAAATTAGATTCTATGAAACTTTTTGAAATGCAAGTTTCGGTCAAAAAATCATAGTATATTATACACTAGTTTATACTAGTTTAGGTAAAAAAATCAAATTAAATCGAGGAATGTTCGAAATGACAACTTTTCAGATCATTTATATATATTTTACGGGGGAAGGTTATGATTGAAGTCCATGCAAAAATTTATCTAAAAATTATATTTAATGAAACTTTTCGAAATGCAAGTTTCGGTCAAAAAATCATGAAATATTATACACTAGTTTCGGTCAAGAAAATCAAATTAAATTGGGGTCAGTTCGAAATGATACGAATATTTTCATAACATTTATATATGTTGCGAGGGAAGGTTATGATGGAAGTCCATGCAAAAAATAATCTCAATATTAGATTCTATGAAACTTTTCGAAATGCATGTTTCGGTCAAAAAGTCATAGTATATTATACACTAGTTTATAATAGTTTCGGTAAAAAATTAAATTAAATCGAATTCTGTTCGAAATGCTACAAAACTTTTCAGATCAATTTAAAATTTTACAGGGGAAGATTATGATTAAAGTCCATGCAAAAATATTTCTCAAAATTAGATTTTATGAAGCTTTTCGAAATGCAAGTTTCGGTATAAAAAATAAGATATAGTATACACTAGTTTCGGTCAAAAAAATAAAATCAAGCTGGGGCCTATTCGAAATGATATGAATCTTTTCAGATCATTTATATATGTTACAAGGGATGGTTATGATGGAAGTCTATAAAAAAAAAACATCTGAAAATTAGATTCTATGAAACTTTTCGAAATGCAAGTTTCGGTCAAAAAATCATAGTATATTATACACAAGTTTATACTAATTTAGGTCAAAAAATCAAATTAAACCGATGTCTTCTCGAAATGATGCGAAACTTTTGAGATCATTTATATATTTTAAGAAGGAAGGTTATGATGGAAGTCCATGCAAAACATCATCTGGAAATTAGATTCTATGAAACTTTTTAAAATGCAAGTTTCGGTCAAAAAATAATAGTATATTATACACTAAGTTTATACTAGTTTAGGTCAAAAAATCAAATTAAATCGAGGACTCGAAATGATAACTTTTCAGATCATTTATATATATTTTACGGGGGAAGGTTATGATTCAAGTCCATGCAAAAATTTATCTAAAAATTATATTTAATGAAACTTTTCAAAATGCAATTTTCGGTCAAAAAATCATGATATATTATACACTAGTTTCGGTCTAGAAAATCAAATTAAATCGGGGTCTTTTCGAAATGATACGAATATTTCATAACATTTATATATGTTGCGAGGGAAGGTTATGATGGAAGTCCATGCAAAAAATAATCTTAAAATTAGATTCTATGAAACTTTTCGAAATGCATGTTTCGGTCAAAAAGTCATAGTATATTATACACTAGTTTATATTAGATTCGGTAAAAAATTAAATTAAATCTAAGTCTGTTCGAAATGCTACAAAACTTTTTAGATCATTTATATATTATACAGGGGAAGATTATGATTGAAGTCCATGCAAAAATATTTCTGAAAATTAGATTTTATGAAGCTTTTCGAAATGCAAGTTTCGGTATAAAAAATCATGATATATTATACACTAGTTTCGGTAAAAAAAAAAAAAATTGGGGGCTACTCGAAATGATACGAATCTTTTCAGATCATTTATATATGTTACAAGGGATGGTTAGGATGGAAGTCTATACAAAAAAAAACATCTGAAAATTAGATTCTATGAAACTTTTCGAAATGCAAGTTTCGGTCAAAAAATCATAGTATATTATACACAAGTTTATACTAATTTAGGTCAAAAAATCAAATTAAACCGATGTCTTCTCGAAATGATGCGAAAATTTTGAGATCATTTATATATTTTAAGAAGGAAGGTTATGATGGAAGTCCATGCAAAACATCATCTGGAAATTAGATTCTATGAAACTTTTTAAAATGCAAGTTTCGGTCAAATAATAATAGTATATTATACACTAGTTTATACAAGTTTAGGTCAAAAAATCAAATTAAATCGAGGACTCGAAATGATAACTTTTCAGATCATTTATATATATTTTACGGGGGAAAGTTATGATTGAAGTCCATGCAAAAATTTATCTAAAAATTATATTTAATGAAACTTTTCGAAATGCATGTTTTGGTCAAAAAATCATGATATATTATACACTAGTTTCGGTCTAGAAAATCAAATTAAATCGGGGTCTATTCGAAATGATACGAATATTTTCATAACATTTATATATGTTGCAAGGGAAGGTTATGATGGAAGTCCATGCAAAAAATAATCTTAAAATTAGATTCTTTGAAACATTTTTAAATGCATGTTTCGGTCAAAAAGTCATAGTATATTATACACTAGTTTATATTAGTTTCGGTAAAAAATTAAATTAAATCGAAGTCTGTTCGAAATCCTACAAAACTTTTATAATCATTTATATATTTTACAGGGGAAGATTATGATTGAAGTCCATGCAAAAATATTTCTGAAAATTAGATTTTATGAAGCTTTTCGAAATGCAAGTTTCGGTATAAAAAATCATGATATATTGTAAACTAGTTTTGGTATAAAAAAAATCAAATTGGGGGCTATTCGAAATGATACGAATCTTTTCATATCATTTATATATGGTACAAGGGATGGTTAGGAAGGAAGTCAATACAAAAAAAACATGTGAAAATTAGATTCTATGAAACTATTTGAAATGCAAGTTTCGGTCAAAAAATCATAGTATATTATACACAAGTTTATTCTAATTTAGGTCAAAAAATCAAATTAAATCGAGGTCTTCTCAAAATGATGCGAAACTTTTCATATCATTTATATATTTTAAGAGGGAAGGTTATGATGGATGTCCATGTAAAAAATCATCTGGAAATTAGATTCTATGAAACTTTTTGAAATGCAAGTTTCAGTCAAAAAATCATAGTATATTATACACTAGTTTATACTAGTTTAGGTCAAAAAATCAAATTAAATCGAGGAATGTTCGAAATGACAACTTTTCAGATCATTTATATATATTTTACGGGGGAAGGTTATGATTGAAGTCCATGCAAAAATTTATCTAAAAATTATATTTAATGAAACTTTTCGAAATGCAAGTTTCGGTCAAAAAATCATGAAATATTATACACTAGTTTCGGTCAAGAAAATCAAATTAAATTGGGGTCAGTTCGAAATGATACGAATATTTTCATAACATTTATATATGTTGCGAGGGAAGGTTATGATGGAAGTCCATGCAAAAAAAATCTCAAAATTAGATTTTATGAAACTTTTCGAAATGCATGTTTCGGTCAAAAAGTCATAGTATATTATACACTAGTTTATAATAGTTTCGGTAAAAAATTAAATTAAATCGAATTCTGTTCAAAATGCTACAAAACTAATCAGATCAATTATATATTTTACAGGGGAAGATTATGATTAAAGTCCATGCAAAAATATTTCTCAAAATTAGATTTTATGAAGCTTTTCGAAATGCAAGTTTCGGTATAAAAAATCAAGATATAGTATACACTAGTTTCGGTCAAAAAAATAAAATAAAGCTGGGGCCTATTCGAAATGATATGAATCTTTTCAGATCATTTATATATGTTACAAGGGATGGATAGGATGGAAGTCTATACAAAAAAAAACATCTGAAAATTAGATTCTATGAAACTTTTCGAAATGCAAGTTTCGGTCAAAAAATCATAGTATATTATACACAAGTTTATACTAATTTAGGTCAAAAAATCAAATTAAACCGATGTCTTCTCGAAATGATGCGAAACTTTTGAGATCATTTATATATTTTAAGAAGGAAGGTTATGATGGAAGTCCATGCAAAACATCATCTGGAAATTAGATTCTATGAAACTTTTTAAAATGCAAGTTTCGGTCAAAAAATAATAGTATATTATACACTAAGTTTGTACTAGTTTAGGTCAAAAAATCAAATTAAATCGAGGACTCGAAATGATAACTTTTCAGATCATTTATATATATTTTACGGGGGAAGGTTATGATTCAAGTCCATGCAAAAATTTATCTAAAAATTATATTTAATGAAACTTTTCAAAATGCAATTTTCGGTCAAAAAATCATGATATATTATACACTAGTTTCGGTCTAGAAAATCAAATTAAATCGGGGTCTTTTCGAAATGATACGAATATTTCATAACATTTATATATGTTGCGAGGGAAGGTTATGATGGAAGTCCATGCAAAAAATAATCTTAAAATTAGATTCTATGAAACTTTTCGAAATGCATGTTTCGGTCAAAAAGTCATAGTATATTATACACTAGTTTATATTAGATTCGGTAAAAAATTAAATTAAATCTAAGTCTGTTCGAAATGCTACAAAACTTTTTAGATCATTTATATATTATACAGGGGAAGATTATGATTTAAGTCCATGCAAAAATATTTCTGAAAATTAGATTTTATGAAGCTTTTCGAAATGCAAGTTTCGGTATAAAAAATCATGATATATTATACACTAGTTTCGGTAAAAAAAAAATCAAATTGGGGGCTACTCGAAATGATACGAATCTTTTCAGATCATTTATATATGTTACAAGGGATGGTTAGGATGGAAATCTATACAAATAAAAACATCTGAAAATTAGATTCTATGAAACTTTTCGAAATGCAAGTTTCGGTCAAAAAATCATAGTATATTATACACAAGTTTATACTAATTTAGGTCAAAAAATCAAATTAAACCGATGTCTTCTCGAAATGATGCGAAAATTTTGAGATCATTTATATATTTTAAGAAGGAAGGTTATGATGGAAGTCCATGCAAAACATCATCTGGAAATTAGATTCTATGAAACTTTTTAAAATGCAAGTTTCGGTCAAATAATAATAGTATATTATACACTAGTTTATACAAGTTTAGGTCAAAAAATCAAATTAAATCGAGGACTCGAAATGATAACTTTTCAGATCATTTATATATATTTTACGGGGGAAAGTTATGATTGAAGTCCATGCAAAAATTTATCTAAAAATTATATTTAATGAAACTTTTCGAAATGCATGTTTTGGTCAAAAAATCATGATATATTATACACTAGTTTCGGTCTAGAAAATCAAATTAAATCGGGGTCTATTCGAAATGATACGAATATTTTCATAACATTTATATATGTTGCAAGGGAAGTTTATGATGGAAGTCCATGCAAAAAATAATCTTAAAATTAGATTCTTTGAAACATTTTTAAATGCATGTTTCGGTCAAAAAGTCATAGTATATTATACACTAGTTTATATTAGTTTCGGTAAAAAATTAAATTAAATCGAAGTCTGTTCGAAATCCTACAAAACTTTTATAATCATTTATATATTTTACAGGGGAAGATTATGATTGAAGTCCATGCAAAAATATTTCTGAAAATTAGATTTTATGAAGCTTTTCGAAATGCAAGTTTCGGTATAAAAAATCATGATATATTGTAAACTAGTTTTGGTATAAAAAAAATCAAATTGGGGGCTATTCGAAATGATACGAATCTTTTCATATCATTTATATATGGTACAAGGGATGGTTAGGATGGAAGTCAATACAAAAAAAACATGTGAAAATTAGATTCTATGAAACTATTTGAAATGCAAGTTTCGGTCAAAAAATCATAGTATATTATACACTAGTTTATATTAGATTCGGTAAAAAATTAAATTAAATCTAAGTCTGTTCGAAATGCTACAAAACTTTTTAGATCATTTATATATTATACAGGGGAAGATTATGATTGAAGTCCATGCAAAAATATTTCTGAAAATTAGATTTTATGAAGCTTTTCGAAATGCAAGTTTCGGTATAAAAAATCATGATATATTATACACTAGTTTCGGTAAAAAAAAAATCAAATTGGGGGCTACTCGAAATGATACGAATCTTTTCAGATCATTTATATATGTTACAAGGGATGGTTAGGATGGAAGTCTATACAAATAAAAACATCTGAAAATTAGATTCTATGAAACTTTTCGAAATGCAAGTTTCGGTCAAAAAATCATAGTATATTATACACAAGTTTATACTAATTTAGGTCAAAAAATCAAATTAAACCGATGTCTTCTCGAAATGATGCGAAAATTTTGAGATCATTTATATATTTTAAGAAGGAAGGTTATGATGGAAGTCCATGCAAAACATCATCTGGAAATTAGATTCTATGAAACTTTTTAAAATGCAAGTTTCGGTCAAATAATAATAGTATATTATACACTAGTTTATACAAGTTTAGTTCAAAAAATCAAATTAAATCGAGGACTCGAAATGATAACTTTTCAGATCATTTATATATATTTTACGGGGGAAAGTTATGATTGAAGTCCATGCAAAAATTTATCTAAAAATTATATTTAATGAAACTTTTCGAAATGCATGTTTTGGTCAAAAAATCATGATATATTATACACTAGTTTCGGTCTAGAAAATCAAATTAAATCGGGGTCTATTCGAAATGATACGAATATTTTCATAACATTTATATATGTTGCAAGGGAAGGTTATGATGGAAGTCCATGCAAAAAATAATCTTAAAATTAGATTCTTTGAAACATTTTTAAATGCATGTTTCGGTCAAAAAGTCATAGTATATTATACACTAGTTTATATTAGTTTCGGTAAAAAATTAAATTAAATCGAAGTCTGTTCGAAATCCTACAAAACTTTTATAATCATTTATATATTTTACAGGGGAAGATTATGATTGAAGTCCATGCAAAAATATTTCTGAAAATTAGATTTTATGAAGCTTTTCGAAATGCAAGTTTCGGTATAAAAAATCATGATATATTGTAAACTAGTTTTGGTATAAAAAAAATCAAATTGGGGGCTATTCGAAATGATACGAATCTTTTCATATCATTTATATATGGTACAAGGGATGGTTAGGATGGAAGTCAATACAAAAAAAACATGTGAAAATTAGATTCTATGAAACTATTTGAAATGCAAGTTTCGGTCAAAAAATCATAGTATATTATACACAAGTTTATTCTAATTTAGGTCAAAAAATCAAATTAAATCGAGGTCTTCTCAAAATGATGCGAAACTTTTCATATCATTTATATATTTTAAGAGGGAAGGTTATGATGGATGTCCATGTAAAAAATCATCTGGAAATTAGATTCTATGAAACTTTTTGAAATGCAAGTTTCGGTCAAAAAATCATAGTATATTATACACTAGTTTATACTAGTTTAGGTCAAAAAATCAAATTAAATCGAGGAATGTTCGAAATGACAACTTTTCAGATCATTTATATATATTTTACGGGGGAAGGTTATGATTGAAGTCCATGCAAAAATTTATCTAAAAATTATATTTAATGAAACTTTTCGAAATGCAAGTTTCGGTCAAAAAATCATGAAATATTATACACTAGTTTCGGTCAAGAAAATCAAATTAAATTGGGGTCAGTTCGAAATGATACGAATATTTTCATAACATTTATATATGTTGCGAGGGAAGGTTATGATGGAAGTCCATGCAAAAAATAATCTCAAAATTAGATTTTATGAAACTTTTCGAAATGCATGTTTCGGTCAAAAAGTCATAGTATATTATACACTAGTTTATAATAGTTTCGGTAAAAAATTAAATTAAATCGAATTCTGTTCAAAATGCTACAAAACTTTTCAGATCAATTATATATTTTACAGGGGAAGATTATGATTAAAGTCCATGCAAAAATATTTCTCAAAATTAGATTTTATGAAGCTTTTCGAAATGCAAGTTTCGGTATAAAAAATCAAGATATAGTATACACTAGTTTCGGTCAAAAAAATAAAATCAAGCTGGGGCCTATTCGAAATGATATGAATCTTTTCAGATCATTTATATATGTTACAAGGGATGGTTAGGATGGAAGTCTATACAAAAAAAAACATCTGAAAATTAGATTCTATGAAACTTTTCGAAATGCAAGTTTCGGTCAAAAAATCATAGTATATTATACACAAGTTTATACTAATTTAGGTCAAAAAATCAAATTAAACCGATGTCTTCTCGAAATGATGCGAAACTTTTGAGATCATTTATATATTTTAAGAAGGAAGGTTATGATGGAAGTCCATGCAAAACATCATCTGGAAATTAGATTCTATGAAACTTTTTAAAATGCAAGTTTCGGTCAAATAATAATAGTATATTATACACTAGTTTATACAAGTTTAGGTCAAAAAATCAAATTAAATCGAGGACTCGAAATGATAACTTTTCAGATCATTTATATATATTTTACGGGGGAAAGTTATGATTGAAGTCCATGCAAAAATTTATCTAAAAATTATATTTAATGAAACTTTTCGAAATGCATGTTTTGGTCAAAAAATCATGATATATTATACACTAGTTTCGGTCTAGAAAATCAAATTAAATCGGGGTCTATTCGAAATGATACGAATATTTTCATAACATTTATATATGTTGCAAGGGAAGGTTATGATGGAAGTCCATGCAAAAAATAATCTTAAAATTAGATTCTTTGAAACATTTTTAAATGCATGTTTCGGTCAAAAAGTCATAGTATATTATACACTAGTTTATATTAGTTTCGGTAAAAAATTAAATTAAATCGAAGTCTGTTCGAAATCCTACAAAACTTTTATAATCATTTATATATTTTACAGGGGAAGATTATGATTGAAGTCCATGCAAAAATATTTCTGAAAATTAGATTTTATGAAGCTTTTCGAAATGCAAGTTTCGGTATAAAAAATCATGATATATTGTAAACTAGTTTTGGTATAAAAAAAATCAAATTGGGGGCTATTCGAAATGATACGAATCTTTTCATATCATTTATATATGGTACAAGGGATGGTTAGGATGGAAGTCAATACAAAAAAAACATGTGAAAATTAGATTCTATGAAACTATTTGAAATGCAAGTTTCGGTCAAAAAATCATAGTATATTATACACAAGTTTATTCTAATTTAGGTCAAAAAATCAAATTAAATCGAGGTCTTCTCAAAATGATGCGAAACTTTTCATATCATTTATATATTTTAAGAGGGAAGGTTATGATGGATGTCCATGTAAAAAATCATCTGGAAATTAGATTCTATGAAACTTTTTGAAATGCAAGTTTCGGTCAAAAAATCATAGTATATTATACACTAGTTTATACTAGTTTAGGTCAAAAAATCAAATTAAATCGAGGAATGTTCGAAATGACAACTTTTCAGATCATTTATATATATTTTACGGGGGAAGGTTATGATTGAAGTCCATGCAAAAATTTATCTAAAAATTATATTTAATGAAACTTTTCGAAATGCAAGTTTCGGTCAAAAAATCATGAAATATTATACACTAGTTTCGGTCAAGAAAATCAAATTAAATTGGGGTCAGTTCGAAATGATACGAATATTTTCATTACATTTATATATGTTGCGAGGGAAGGTTATGATGGAAGTCCATGCAAAAAATAATCTCAAAATTAGATTTTATGAAACTTTTCGAAATGCATGTTTAGGTCAAAAAGTCATAGTATATTATACACTAGTTTATAATAGTTTCGGTAAAAAATTAAATTAAATCGAATTCTGTTCAAAATGCTACAAAACTTTTCAGATCAATTATATATTTTACAGGGGAAGATTATGATTAAAGTCCATGCAAAAATATTTCTCAAAATTAGATTTTATGAAGCTTTTCGAAATGCAAGTTTCGGTATAAAAAATCAAGATATAGTATACACTAGTTTCGGTCAAAAAAATAAAATCAAGCTGGGGCCTATTCGAAATGATATGAATCTTTTCAGATCATTTATATATGTTACAAGGGATGGTTAGGATGGAAGTCTATACAAAAAAAAACATCTGAAAATTAGATTCTATGAAACTTTTCGAAATGCAAGTTTCGGTCAAAAAATCATAGTATATTATACACAAGTTTATACTAATTTAGGTCAAAAAATCAAATTAAACCGATGTCTTCTCGAAATGATGCGAAACTTTTGAGATCATTTATATATTTTAAGAAGGAAGGTTATGATGGAAGTCCATGCAAAACATCATCTGGAAATTAGATTCTATGAAACTTTTTAAAATGCAAGTTTCGGTCAAAAAATAATAGTATATTATACACTAAGTTTGTACTAGTTTAGGTCAAAAAATCAAATTAAATCGAGGACTCGAAATGATAACTTTTCAGATCATTTATATATATTTTACGGGGGAAGGTTATGATTCAAGTCCATGCAAAAATTTATCTAAAAATTATATTTAATGAAACTTTTCAAAATGCAATTTTCGGTCAAAAAATCATGATATATTATACACTAGTTTCGGTCTAGAAAATCAAATTAAATCGGGGTCTTTTCGAAATGATACGAATATTTCATAACATTTATATATGTTGCGAGGGAAGGTTATGATGGAAGTCCATGCAAAAAATAATCTTAAAATTAGATTCTATGAAACTTTTCGAAATGCATGTTTCGGTCAAAAAGTCATAGTATATTATACACTAGTTTATATTAGATTCGGTAAAAAATTAAATTAAATCTAAGTCTGTTCGAAATGCTACAAAACTTTTTAGATCATTTATATATTATACAGGGGAAGATTATGATTGAAGTCCATGCAAAAATATTTCTGAAAATTAGATTTTATGAAGCTTTTCGAAATGCAAGTTTCGGTATAAAAAATCATGATATATTATACACTAGTTTCGGTAAAAAAAATAAAATCAAGCTGGGGCCTATTCGAAATGATATGAATCTTTTCAGATCATTTATATATGTTACAAGGGATGGTTAGGATGGAAGTCTATACAAAAAAAAACATCTGAAAATTAGATTCTATGAAACTTTTCGAAATGCAAGTTTCGGTCAAAAAATCATAGTATATTATACACAAGTTTATACTAATTTAGGTCAAAAAATCAAATTAAACCGATGTCTTCTCGAAATGATGCGAAACTTTTGAGATCATTTATATATTTTAAGAAGGAAGGTTATGATGGAAGTCCATGCAAAACATCATCTGGAAATTAGATTCTATGAAACTTTTTAAAATGCAAGTTTCGGTCAAATAATAATAGTATATTATACACTAGTTTATACAAGTTTAGGTCAAAAAATCAAATTAAATCGAGGACTCGAAATGATAACTTTTCAGATCATTTATATATATTTTACGGGGGAAAGTTATGATTGAAGTCCATGCAAAAATTTATCTAAAAATTATATTTAATGAAACTTTTCGAAATGCATGTTTTGGTCAAAAAATCATGATATATTATACACTAGTTTCGGTCTAGAAAATCAAATTAAATCGGGGTCTATTCGAAATGATACGAATATTTTCATAACATTTATATATGTTGCAAGGGAAGGTTATGATGGAAGTCCATGCAAAAAATAATCTTAAAATTAGATTCTTTGAAACATTTTTAAATGCATGTTTCGGTCAAAAAGTCATAGTATATTATACACTAGTTTATATTAGTTTCGGTAAAAAATTAAATTAAATCGAAGTCTGTTCGAAATCCTACAAAACTTTTATAATCATTTATATATTTTACAGGGGAAGATTATGATTGAAGTCCATGCAAAAATATTTCTGAAAATTAGATTTTATGAAGCTTTTCGAAATGCAAGTTTCGGTATAAAAAATCATGATATATTGTAAACTAGTTTTGGTATAAAAAAAATCAAATTGGGGGCTATTCGAAATGATACGAATCTTTTCATATCATTTATATATGGTACAAGGGATGGTTAGGATGGAAGTCAATACAAAAAAAACATGTGAAAATTAGATTCTATGAAACTATTTGAAATGCAAGTTTTGGTCAAAAAATCATAGTATATTATACACAAGTTTATTCTAATTTAGGTCAAAAAATCAAATTAAATCGAGGTCTTCTCAAAATGATGCGAAACTTTTCATATCATTTATATATTTTAAGAGGGAAGGTTATGATGGATGTCCATGTAAAAAATCATCTGGAAATTAGATTCTATGAAACTTTTTGAAATGCAAGTTTCGGTCAAAAAATCATAGTATATTATACACTAGTTTATACTAGTTTAGGTCAAAAAATCAAATTAAATCGAGGAATGTTCGAAATGACAACTTTTCAGATCATTTATATATATTTTACGGGGGAAGGTTATGATTGAAGTCCATGCAAAAATTTATCTAAAAATTATATTTAATGAAACTTTTCGAAATGCAAGTTTCGGTCAAAAAATCATGAAATATTATACACTAGTTTCGGTCAAGAAAATCAAATTAAATTGGGGTCAGTTCGAAATGATACGAATATTTTCATTACATTTATATATGTTGCGAGGGAAGGTTATGATGGAAGTCCATGCAAAAAATAATCTCAAAATTAGATTTTATGAAACTTTTCGAAATGCATGTTTAGGTCAAAAAGTCATAGTATATTATACACTAGTTTATAATAGTTTCGGTAAAAAATTAAATTAAATCGAATTCTGTTCAAAATGCTACAAAACTTTTCAGATCAATTATATATTTTACAGGGGAAGATTATGATTAAAGTCCATGCAAAAATATTTCTCAAAATTAGATTTTATGAAGCTTTTCGAAATGCAAGTTTCGGTATAAAAAATCAAGATATAGTATACACTAGTTTCGGTCAAAAAAATAAAATCAAGCTGGGGCCTATTCGAAATGATATGAATCTTTTCAGATCATTTATATATGTTACAAAGGATGGTTAGGATGGAAGTCTATACAAAAAAAAACATCTGAAAATTAGATTCTATGAAACTTTTCGAAATGCAAGTTTCGGTCAAAAAATCATAGTATATTATACACAAGTTTATACTAATTTAGGTCAAAAAATCAAATTAAACCGATGTCTTCTCGAAATGATGCGAAACTTTTGAGATCATTTATATATTTTAAGAAGGAAGGTTATGATGGAAGTCCATGCAAAACATCATCTGGAAATTAGATTCTATGAAACTTTTTAAAATGCAAGTTTCGGTCAAAAAATAATAGTATATTATACACTAAGTTTGTACTAGTTTAGGTCAAAAAATCAAATTAAATCGAGGACTCGAAATGATAACTTTTCAGATCATTTATATATATTTTACGGGGGAAGGTTATGATTCAAGTCCATGCAAAAATTTATCTAAAAATTATATTTAATGAAACTTTTCAAAATGCAATTTTCGGTCAAAAAATCATGATATATTATACACTAGTTTCGGTCTAGAAAATCAAATTAAATCGGGGTCTTTTCGAAATGATACGAATATTTCATAACATTTATATATGTTGCGAGGGAAGGTTATGATGGAAGTCCATGCAAAAAATAATCTTAAAATTAGATTCTATGAAACTTTTCGAAATGCATGTTTCGGTCAAAAAGTCATAGTATATTATACACTAGTTTATATTAGATTCGGTAAAAAATTAAATTAAATCTAAGTCTGTTCGAAATGCTACAAAACTTTTTAGATCATTTATATATTATACAGGGGAAGATTATGATTGAAGTCCATGCAAAAATATTTCTGAAAATTAGATTTTATGAAGCTTTTCGAAATGCAAGTTTCGGTATAAAAAATCATGATATATTATACACTAGTTTCGGTAAAAAAAAAATCAAATTGGGGGCTACTCGAAATGATACGAATCTTTTCAGATCATTTATATATGTTACAAGGGATGGTTAGGATGGAAGTCTATACAAATAAAAACATCTGAAAATTAGATTCTATGAAACTTTTCGAAATGCAAGTTTCGGTCAAAAAATCATAGTATATTATACACAAGTTTATACTAATTTAGGTCAAAAAATCAAATTAAACCGATGTCTTCTCGAAATGATGCGAAAATTTTGAGATCATTTATATATTTTAAGAAGGAAGGTTATGATGGAAGTCCATGCAAAACATCATCTGGAAATTAGATTCTATGAAACTTTTTAAAATGCAAGTTTCGGTCAAATAATAATAGTATATTATACACTAGTTTATACAAGTTTAGGTCAAAAAATCAAATTAAATCGAGGACTCGAAATGATAACTTTTCAGATCATTTATATATATTTTACGGGGGAAAGTTATGATTGAAGTCCATGCAAAAATTTATCTAAAAATTATATTTAATGAAACTTTTCGAAATGCATGTTTTGGTCAAAAAATCATGATATATTATACACTAGTTTCGGTCTAGAAAATCAAATTAAATCGGGGTCTATTCGAAATGATACGAATATTTTCATAACATTTATATATGTTGCAAGGGAAGGTTATGATGGAAGTCCATGCAAAAAATAATCTTAAAATTAGATTCTTTGAAACATTTTTAAATGCATGTTTCGGTCAAAAAGTCATAGTATATTATACACTAGTTTATATTAGTTTCGGTAAAAAATTAAATTAAATCGAAGTCTGTTCGAAATCCTACAAAACTTTTATAATCATTTATATATTTTACAGGGGAAGATTATGATTGAAGTCCATGCAAAAATATTTCTGAAAATTAGATTTTATGAAGCTTTTCGAAATGCAAGTTTCGGTATAAAAAATCATGATATATTGTAAACTAGTTTTGGTATAAAAAAAATCAAATTGGGGGCTATTCGAAATGATACGAATCTTTTCATATAATTTATATATGGTACAAGGGATGGTTAGGATGGAAGTCAATACAAAAAAAACATGTGAAAATTAGATTCTATGAAACTATTTGAAATGCAAGTTTCGGTCAAAAAATCATAGTATATTATACACTAGTTTATATTAGATTCGGTAAAAAATTAAATTAAATCTAAGTCTGTTCGAAATGCTACAAAACTTTTTAGATCATTTATATATGATACAGGGGAAGATTATGATTGAAGTCCATGCAAAAATATTTCTGAAAATTAGATTTTATGAAGCTTTTCGAAATGCAAGTTTCGGTATAAAAAATCATGATATATTATACACTAGTTTCGGTAAAAAAAAATCAAATTGGGGGCTACTCGAAATGATACGAATCTTTTCAGATCATTTATATATGTTACAAGGGATGGTTAGGATGGAAGTCTATACAAATAAAAACATCTGAAAATTAGATTCTATGAAACTTTTCGAAATGCAAGTTTCGGTCAAAAAATCATAGTATATTATACACAAGTTTATACTAATTTAGGTCAAAAAATCAAATTAAACCGATGTCTTCTCGAAATGATGCGAAAATTTTGAGATCATTTATATATTTTAAGAAGGAAGGTTATGATGGAAGTCCATGCAAAACATCATCTGGAAATTAGATTCTATGAAACTTTTTAAAATGCAAGTTTCGGTCAAATAATAATAGTATTTTATACACTAGTTTATACTAGTTTAGGTCAAAAAATCAAATTAAATCGAGGACTCGAAATGATAACTTTTCAGATCATTTATATATATTTTACGGGGGAAAGTTATGATTGAAGTCCATGCAAAAATTTATCTAAAAATTATATTTAATGAAACTTTTCGAAATGCATGTTTTGGTCAAAAAATCATGATATATTATACACTAGTTTCGGTCTAGAAAATCAAATTAAATCGGGGTCTATTCGAAATGATACGAATATTTTCATAACATTTATATATGTTGCAAGGGAAGGTTATGATGGAAGTCCATGCAAAAAATAATCTTAAAATTAGATTCTTTGAAACATTTTTAAATGCATGTTTCGGTCAAAAAGTCATAGTATATTATACACTAGTTTATATTAGTTTCGGTAAAAAATTAAATTAAATCGAAGTCTGTTCGAAATCCTACAAAACTTTTATAATCATTTATATATTTTACAGGGGAAGATTATGATTGAAGTCCATGCAAAAATATTTCTGAAAATTAGATTTTATGAAGCTTTTCGAAATGCAAGTTTCGGTATAAAAAATCATGATATATTGTAAACTAGTTTTGGTATAAAAAAAATCAAATTGGGGGCTATTCGAAATGATACGAATCTTTTCATATCATTTATATATGGTACAAGGGATGGTTAGGATGGAAGTCAATACAAAAAAAACATGTGAAAATTAGATTCTATGAAACTATTTGAAATGCAAGTTTCGGTCAAAAAATCATAGTATATTATACACAAGTTTATTCTAATTTAGGTCAAAAAATCAAATTAAATCGAGGTCTTCTCAAAATGATGCGAAACTTTTCATATCATTTATATATTTTAAGAGGGAAGGTTATGATGGATGTCCATGTAAAAAATCATCTGTAAATTAGATTCTATGAAACTTTTTGAAATGCAAGTTTCGGTCAAAAAATCATAGTATATTATACACTAGTTTATACTAGTTTAGGTCAAAAAATCAAATAAAATCGAGGAATGTTCGAAATGACAACTTTTCAGATCATTTATATATATTTTACGGGGGAAGGTTATGATTGAAGTCCATGCAAAAATTTATCTAAAAATTATATTTAATGAAACTTTTCGAAATGCAAGTTTCGGTCAAAAAATCATGAAATATTATACACTAGTTTCGGTCAAGAAAATCAAATTAAATTGGGGTCAGTTCGAAATGATACGAATATTTTCATTACATTTATATATGTTGCGAGGGAAGGTTATGATGGAAGTCCATGCAAAAAATAATCTCAAAATTAGATTTTATGAAACTTTTCGAAATGCATGTTTCGGTCAAAAAGTCATAGTATATTATACACTAGTTTATAATAGTTTCGGTAAAAAATTAAATTAAATCGAATTCTGTTCAAAATGCTACAAAACTTTTCAGATCAATTATATATTTTACAGGGGAAGATTATGATTAAAGTCCATGCAAAAATATTTCTCAAAATTAGATTTTATGAAGCTTTTCGAAATGCAAGTTTCGGTATAAAAAATCAAGATATAGTATACACTAGTTTCGGTCAAAAAAATAAAATCAAGTTGGGGCCTATTCGAAATGATATGAATCTTTTCAGATCATTTATATATGTTACAAGGGATGGTTAGGATGGAAGTCTATACAAAAAAAACATCTGAAAATTAGATCCTATGAAACTTTTCGAAATGCAAGTTTCGGTCAAAAAATTATAGTATATTATACACAAGTTTATACTAATTTAGGTCAAAAAATCAAATTAAACCGATGTCTTCTCGAAATGATGCGAAACTTTTGAGATCATTTATATATTTTAAGAAGGAAGGTTATGATGGAAGTCCATGCAAAACATCATCTGGAAATTAGATTCTATGAATCTTTTTAAAATGCAAGTTTCGGTCAAAAAATAATAGTATATTATACACTAGTTTATACTAGTTTAGGTCAAAATATCAAATTAAATCGAGGACTCGAAATGATAACTTTTCAGATCATTTATATATATTTAACGGGGGAAGGTTATGATTCAAGTCCATGCAAAAATTTATATAAAAATTATATTTAATGAAACTTTTCAAAATGCAATTTTCGGTCAAAAAATCATGATATATTATACACTAGTTTCGGTCTAGAAAATTAAATTAAATCGGGGTCTTTTCGAAATGATACGAATATTTCATAACATTTATATATGTTGCGAGGGAAGGTTTTGATGGAAGTCCATGCAAAAAATAATCTTAAAATTAGATTCTATGAAACTTTTCGAAATGCATGTTTCGGTCAAAAAGTCATAGTATATTATACACTAGTTTATATTAGATTCGGTAAAAAATTAAATTAAATCTAAGTCTGTTCGAAATGCTACAAAACTTTTCAGATCATTTATATATTATACAGGGGAAGATTATGATTGAAGTCCATGCAAATATATTTCTGAAAATTAGATTTTATGAAGCTTTTCGAAATGCAAGTTTCGGTATAAAAAATCATGATATATTATACACTAGTTTCGGTAAAAAAAATCAAATTGGGGGATACTCGAAATGATACGAATCTTTTCAGATCATTTATATATGTTACAAGGGATGGTTAGGATGGAAGTCTATACAAAAAAAAATATCTGAAAATTAGATTCTATGAAACTTTTTAAAATGCAAGTTTCGGTCAAATAATAATAGTATATTATACACAGGTTTATACTAGTTTAGATCAAAAAATCAAATTAAATCGAGGACTCGAAATGATAACTTTTCAGATCATTTATATATATTTTACGGGGGAAGGTTATGATTGAAGTCCATGCAAAAATTTATCTAAAAATTATATTTAATGAAACTTTTCGAAATGCAAGTTTCGGTCAAAAAATCATGATATATTATACACTAGTTTCGGTCTAGAAAATCAAATTAAATCGGGGTCTATTCGAAATGATACGAATATTTTCATAACATTTATATATGTTGCAAGGAAAGGTTATGATGGAAGTCCATGCAAAAAATAATCTTAAAATTAGATTCTTTGAAACATTTTTAAATGCATGTTTCGGTCAAAAAGTCATAGTATATTATACACTAGTTTATATTAGTTTCGGTAAAAAATTAAATTAAATCGAAGTCTGTTCGAAATGCTACAAAACTTTTATAATCATTTATATATTTTACAGAGGAAGATTATGATTGAAGTCCATGCAAAAATATTTCTGAAAATTAGATTTTATGAAGCTTTTCGAAATGCAAGTATCGGTATAAAAAATCATGATATATTATAAACTAGTTTTGGTATAAAAAAAATCAAATTGGGGGCTATTCGAAATGATACGAATCTTTTCATATCATTTATATATGGTACAAGGGATGGTTAGGATGGAAGTCTATACAAAAAAAAACATCTGAAAATTAGATTCTATGAAACTATTTGAAATGCAAGTTTCGGTCAAAAAATCATAGTATATTATACACAAGTTTATTCTAATTTAGGTCAAAAAATCAAATTAAATCGAGGTCTTCTCAAAATGATGCGAAACTTTTCATATCATTTATATATTTTAAGAGGGAAGGTTATGATGGATGTCCATGCAAAAAATCATCTGGAAATTAGATTCTATGAAACTTTTTGAAATGCAAGTTTCGGTCAAAAAATCATAGTATATTATACCCTAGTTTATACTAGTTTAGGTCAAAAAATCAAATTAAATCGAGAAATGTTCGAAATGATAACTTTTCAGATCATTTATATATATGTTACGGGGGAAGGTTATGATTGAAGTCCATGCAAAAATTTATCTAAAAATTATATTTAATGAAACTTTTCGAAATGCAAGTTTCGGTCAAAAAATCATGAAATATTATACACTAGTTTCGGTCAAGAAAATCAAATTAAATTGGGGTCAGTACGAAATGATACGAATATTTTCATAACATTTATATATGTTGCGAGGGAAGGTTATGATGGAAGTCCATGCAAAAAATAATCTCAAAATTAGATTCTATGAAACTTTTCGAAATGCATGTTTCGGTCAAAAAGTCATAGTATATTATACACTAGTTTATAATAGTTTCGGTAAAAAATTAAATTAAATCGAATTCTGTTCAAAATGCTACAAAACTTTTCAGATCAATTATATATCTTACAGGGGAAGATTATGATTAAAGTCCATGCAAAAATATTTCTCAAAATTAGATTTTATGAAGCTTTTCGAAATGCAAGTTTCGGTATAAAAAATCAAGATATAGTATACACTAGTTTCGGTCAAAAAAATAAAATCAAGCTGGGGCCTATTCGAAATGATATGAATCTTTTCAGATCATTTAAATATGTTACAAGGGATGGTTAGGATGGAAGTCTATACAAAAAAAAAACATCTGAAAATTAGATTCTATGAAACTTTTCGAAATGCAAGTTTCGGTCAAAAAATCATAGTATATTATACACATGTTTATACTAATTTAGGTCAAAAAATCAAATTAAACCAATGTCTTCTCGAAATGATGCGAAACTTTTGAGATCATTTATATATTTTAAGAAGGAAGGTTATGATGGAAGTCCATGCAAAACATCATCTGGAAATTAGATTCTATGAAACTTTTTAAAATGCAAGTTTCGGTCAAAAAATAATAGTATATTATACACTAGTTTATACTAGTTTAGGTCAAAATATCAAATTAAATCGAGGACTCGAAATGATAACTTTTCAGATCATTTATATATATTTAACGGGGGAAGGTTATGATTCAAGTCCATGCAAAAGTTTATATAAAAATTATATTTAATGAAACTTTTCAAAATGCAATTTTCAGTCAAAAAATCATGATATATTATACACTAGTTTCGGTCTAGAAAATCAAATTAAATCGGGGTCTTTTCGAAATGATACGAATATTTCATAACATTTATATATGTTGCGAGGGAAGGTTTTGATGGAAGTCCATGCAAAAAATAATCTTCAAATTAGATTCTATGAAACTTTTCGAAATGCATGTTTCGGTCAAAAAGTCATAGTATATTATACACTAGTTTATATTAGATTCGGTAAAAAATTAAATTAAATCTAAGTCTGTTCGAAATGCTACAAAACTTTTCAGATCATTTATATATTATACAGGGGAAGATTATGATTGAAGTCCATGCAAATATATTTCTGAAAATTAGATTTTATGAAGCTTTTCGAAATGCAAGTTTCGGTATAAAAAATCATGATATATTATACACTAGTTTCGGTAAAAAAAATCAAATTGGGGGCTACTCGAAATGATACGAATCTTTTCAGATCATTTATATATGTTACAAGGGATGGTTAGGATGGAAGTCTATACAAAAAAAAACATCTGAAAATTAGATTCTATGAAACTTTTTAAAATGCAAGTTTCGGTCAAATAATAATAGTATATTATACACAGGTTTATACTAGTTTAGGTCAAAAAATCAAATTAAATCGAGGACTCGAAATGATAACTTTTCAGATCATTTATATATATTTTACGGGGGAAGGTTATGATTGAAGTCCATGCAAAAATTTATCTAAAAATTATATTTAATGAAACTTTTCGAAATGCAAGTTTCGGTCAAAAAATCATGATATATTATACACTAGTTTCGGTCTAGAAAATCAAATTAAATCGGGGTCTATTCGAAATGATACGAATATTTTCATAACATTTATATATGTTGCAAGGAAAGGTTATGATGGAAGTCCATGCAAAAAATAATCTTAAAATTAGATTCCTTGAAACATTTTTAAATGCATGTTTCGGTCAAAAAGTCATAGTATATTATACACTAGTTTATATTAGTTTCGGTAAAAAATTAAATTAAATCGAAGTCTGTTCGAAATGCTACAAAACTTTTATAATCATTTATATATTTTACAGAGGAAGATTATGATTGAAGTCCATGCAAAAATATTTCTGAAAATTAGATTTTATGAAGCTTTTCGAAATGCAAGTATCGGTATAAAAAATCATGATATATTATAAACTAGTTTTGGTATAAAAAAAATCAAATTGGGGGCTATTCGAAATGATACGAATCTTTTCATATCATTTATATATGGTACAAGGGATGGTTAGGATGGAAGTCTATACAAAAAAAAACATCTGAAAATTAGATTCTATGAAACTATTTGAAATGCAAGTTTCGGTCAAAAAATCATAGTATATTATACACAAGTTTATTCTAATTTAGGTCAAAAAATCAAATTAAATCGAGGTCTTCTCAAAATGATGCGAAACTTTTCATATCATTTATATATTTTAAGAGGGAAGGTTATGATGGATGTCCATGCAAAAAATCATCTGGAAATTAGATTCTATGAAACTTTTTGAAATGCAAGTTTCGGTCAAAAAATCATAGTATATTATACCCTAGTTTATACTAGTTTAGGTCAAAAAATCAAATTAAATCGAGAAATGTTCGAAATGATAACTTTTCAGATCATTTATATATATGTTACGGGGGAAGGTTATGATTGAAGTCCATGCAAAAATTTATCTAAAAATTATATTTAATGAAACTTTTCGAAATGCAAGTTTCGGTCAAAAAATCATGAAATATTATACACTAGTTTCGGTCAAGAAAATCAAATTAAATTGGGGTCAGTACGAAATGATACGAATATTTTCATAACATTTATATATGTTGCGAGGGAAGGTTATGATGGAAGTCCATGCAAAAAATAATCTCAAAATTAGATTCTATGAAACTTTTCGAAATGCATGTTTCGGTCAAAAAGTCATAGTATATTATACACTAGTTTATAATAGTTTCGGTAAAAAATTAAATTAAATCGAATTCTGTTCAAAATGCTACAAAACTTTTCAGATCAATTATATATCTTACAGGGGAAGATTATGATTAAAGTCCATGCAAAAATATTTCTCAAAATTAGATTTTATGAAGCTTTTCGAAATGCAAGTTTCGGTATAAAAAATCAAGATATAGTATACACTAGTTTCGGTCAAAAAAATAAAATCAAGCTGGGGCCTATTCGAAATGATATGAATCTTTTCAGATCATTTAAATATGTTACAAGGGATGGTTAGGATGGAAGTCTATACAAAAAAAAAACATCTGAAAATTAGATTCTATGAAACTTTTCGAAATGCAAGTTTCGGTCAAAAAATCATAGTATATTATACACATGTTTATACTAATTTAGGTCAAAAAATCAAATTAAACCAATGTCTTCTCGAAATGATGCGAAACTTTTGAGATCATTTATATATTTTAAGAAGGAAGGTTATGATGGAAGTCCATGCAAAACATCATCTGGAAATTAGATTCTATGAAACTTTTTAAAATGCAAGTTTCGGTCAAAAAATAATAGTATATTATACACTAGTTTATACTAGTTTAGGTCAAAATATCAAATTAAATCGAGGACTCGAAATGATAACTTTTCAGATCATTTATATATATTTAACGGGGGAAGGTTATGATTCAAGTCCATGCAAAAGTTTATATAAAAATTATATTTAATGAAACTTTTCAAAATGCAATTTTCGGTCAAAAAATCATGATATATTATACACTAGTTTCGGTCTAGAAAATCAAATTAAATCGGGGTCTTTTCGAAATGATACGAATATTTCATAACATTTATATATGTTGCGAGGGAAGGTTTTGATGGAAGTCCATGCAAAAAATAATCTTCAAATTAGATTCTATGAAACTTTTCGAAATGCATGTTTCGGTCAAAAAGTCATAGTATATTATACACTAGTTTATATTAGATTCGGTAAAAAATTAAATTAAATCTAAGTCTGTTCGAAATGCTACAAAACTTTTCAGATCATTTATATATTATACAGGGGAAGATTATGATTGAAGTCCATGCAAATATATTTCTGAAAATTAGATTTTATGAAGCTTTTCGAAATGCAAGTTTCGGTATAAAAAATCATGATATATTATACACTAGTTTCGGTAAAAAAAATCAAATTGGGGGCTACTCGAAATGATACGAATCTTTTCAGATCATTTATATATGTTACAAGGGATGGTTAGGATGGAAGTCTATACAAAAAAAAACATCTGAAAATTAGATTCTATGAAACTTTTTAAAATGCAAGTTTCGGTCAAATAATAATAGTATATTATACACAGGTTTATACTAGTTTAGGTCAAAAAATCAAATTAAATCGAGGACTCGAAATGATAACTTTTCAGATCATTTATATATATTTTACGGGGGAAGGTTATGATTGAAGTCCATGCAAAAATTTATCTAAAAATTATATTTAATGAAACTTTTTGAAATGCAAGTTTCGGTCAAAAAATCATGATATATTATACACTAGTTTCGGTCTAGAAAATCAAATTAAATCGGGGTCTATTCGAAATGATACGAATATTTTCATAACATTTATATATTTGCAAGGAAAGGTTATGATGGAAGTCCATGCAAAAAATAATCTTAAAATTAGATTCTTTGAAACATTTTTAAATGCATGTTTCGGTCAAAAAGTCATAGTATATTATACACTAGTTTATATTAGTTTCGGTAAAAAATTAAATTAAATCGAAGTCTGTTCGAAATGCTACAAAACTTTTATAATCATTTATATATTTTACAGAGGAAGATTATGATTGAAGTCCATGCAAAAATATTTCTGAAAATTAGATTTTATGAAGCTTTTCGAAATGCAAGTTTCGGTATAAAAAATCATGATATATTATAAACTAGTTTTGGTATAAAAAAAATCAAATTGGGGGCTATTCGAAATGATACGAATCTTTTCATATCATTTATATATGGTACAAGGGATGGTTAGGATGGAAGTCTATACAAAAAAAAACATCTGAAAATTAGATTCTATGAAACTATTTGAAATGCAAGTTTCGGTCAAAAAATCATAGTATATTATACACAAGTTTATTCTAATTTAGGTCAAAAAATCAAATTAAATCGAGGTCTTCTCAAAATGATGCGAAACTTTTCATATCATTTATATATTTTAAGAGGGAAGGTTATGATGGATGTCCATGCAAAAAATCATCTGGAAATTAGATTCTATGAAACTTTTTGAAATGCAAGTTTCGGTCAAAAAATCATAGTATATTATACACTAGTTTATACTAGTTTAGGTCAAAAAATCAAATTAAATCGAGGAATGTTAGAAATGATAACTTTTCAGATCATTTATATATATGTTACGGGGGAAGGTTATGATTGAAGTCCATGCAAAAATTTATCTAAAAATTATATTTAATGAAACTTTTCGAAATGCAAGTTTCGGTCAAAAAATCATGAAATATTATACACTAGTTTCGGTCAAGAAAATCAAATTAAATTGGGGTCAGTTCGAAATGATACGAATATTTTCATAACATTTATATATGTTGCGAAGGAAGGTTATGATGGAAGTCCATGCAAAAAATAATCTCAAAATTAGATTCTATGAAACTTTTCGAAATGCATGTTTCGGTCAAAAAGTCATAGTATATTATACACTAGTTTATAATAGTTTCGGTAAAAAATTAAATTAAATCGAATTCTGTTCGAAATGCTACAAAACTTTTCAGATCAATTTAAAATTTTACAGGGGAAGATTATGATTAAAGTCCATGCAAAAATATTTCTCAAAATTAGATTTTATGAAGCTTTTCGAAATGCAAGTTTCGGTATAAAAAATCAAGATATAGTATACACTAGTTTCGGTCAAAAAAATAAATTCAAGCTGGGGCCTATTCGAAATGATACGAATCTTTTCAGATCATTTATATATGTTACAAGGGATGGTTAGGATGGAAGTCTATACAAATAAAAACATCTGAAAATTAGATTCTATGAAACTTTTCGAAATGCAAGTTTCGATCAAAAAATCATAGTATATTATACACAAGTTTATACTAATTTAGGTCAAAAAATCAAATTAAACCGATGTCTTCTCGAAATGATGCGAAACTTTTGAGATCTTTTATATATTTTAAGAAGGAAGGTTATGATGGAAGTCCATGCAAAATATCATCTGGAAATTAGATTCTATGAAACTTTTTAAAATGCAAGTTTCGGTCAAAAAATAATAGTATATTATACACTAGTTTATACTAGTTTAGGTCAAAAAATCAAATTAAATCGAGGACTCGAAATGATAACTTTTCAGATCATTTATATATATTTTACGGGGGAAGGTTATGATTCAAGTCCATGCAAAAATTTATCTAAAAATTATATTTAATGAAACTTTTCAAAATGCAATTTTCGGTCAAAAAATCATGATATATTATACACTAGTTTCGGTCTAGAAAATCAAATTAAATCGGGGTCTTTTCGAAATGATACGAATATTTCATAACATTTATATATGTTGCGAGGGAAGGTTTTGATGGAAGTCCATGCAAAAAATAATCTTCAAATTAGATTCTATGAAACTTTTCGAAATGCATGTTTCGGTCAAAAAGTCATAGTATATTATACACTAGTTTATATTAGATTCGGTAAAAAATTAAATTAAATCTAAGTCTGTTCGAAATGCTACAAAACTTTTCAGATCATTTATATATTATACAGGGGAAGATTATGATTGAAGTCCATGCAAATATATTTCTGAAAATTAGATTTTATGAAGCTTTTCGAAATGCAAGTTTCGGTATAAAAAATCATGATATATTATACACTAGTTTCGGTAAAAAATCAAATTGGGGGCTACTCGAAATGATACGAATCTTTTCAGATCATTTATATATGTTACAAGGGATGGTTAGGATGGAAGTCTATACAAAAAAAAACATCTGAAAATTAGATTCTATGAAACTTTTTAAAATGCAAGTTTCGGTCAAATAATAATAGTATATTATACACAGGTTTATACTAGTTTAGGTCAAAAAATCAAATTAAATCGAGGACTCGAAATGATAACTTTTCAGATCATTTATATATATTTTACGGGGGAAGGTTAAGATTGAAGTCCATGCAAAAATTTATCTAAAAATTATATTTAATGAAACTTTTCGAAATGCAAGTTTCGGTCAAAAAATCATGATATATTATACACTAGTTTCGGTCTAGAAAATCAAATTAAATCGGGGTCTATTCGAAATGATACGAATATTTTCATAACATTTATATATTTGCAAGGAAAGGTTATGATGGAAGTCCATGCAAAAAATAATCTTAAAATTAGATTCTTTGAAACATTTTTAAATGCATGTTTCGGTCAAAAAGTCATAGTATATTATACACTAGTTTATATTAGTTTCGGTAAAAAATTAAATTAAATCGAAGTCTGTTCGAAATGCTACAAAACTTTTATAATCATTTATATATTTTACAGAGGAAGATTATGATTGAAGTCCATGCAAAAATATTTCTGAAAATTAGATTTTATAAAGCTTTTCGAAATGCAAGTTTCGGTATAAAAAATCATGATATATTATAAACTAGTTTTGGTATAAAAAAAATCAAATTAGGGGCTATTCGAAATGATACGAATCTTTTCATATCATTTATATATGGTACAAGGGATGGTTAGGATGGAAGTCTATACCAAAAAAAACATCTGAAAATTAGATTCTATGAAACTATTTGAAATGCAAGTTTCGGTCAAAAAATCATGAAATATTATACACTAGTTTCGGTCAAGAAAATCAAATTAAATTGGGGTCAGTACGAAATGATACGAATATTTTCATAACATTTATATATGTTGCGAGGGAAGGTTATGATGGAAGTCCATGCAAAAAATAATCTCAAAATTAGATTCTATGAAACTTTTCGAAATGCATGTTTCGGTCAAAAAGTCATAGTATATTATACACTAGTTTATAATAGTTTCGGTAAAAAATTAAATTAAATCGAATTCTGTTCAAAATGCTACAAAACTTTTCAGATCAATTATATATCTTACAGGGGAAGATTATGATTAAAGTCCATGCAAAAATATTTCTCAAAATTAGATTTTATGAAGCTTTTCGAAATGCAAGTTTCGGTATAAAAAATCAAGATATAGTATACACTAGTTTCGGTCAAAAAAATAAAATCAAGCTGGGGCCTATTCGAAATGATATGAATCTTTTCAGATCATTTAAATATGTTACAAGGGATGGTTAGGATGGAAGTCTATACAAAAAAAAAACATCTGAAAATTAGATTCTATGAAACTTTTCGAAATGCAAGTTTCGGTCAAAAAATCATAGTATATTATACACATGTTTATACTAATTTAGGTCAAAAAATCAAATTAAACCAATGTCTTCTCGAAATGATGCGAAACTTTTGAGATCATTTATATATTTTAAGAAGGAAGGTTATGATGGAAGTCCATGCAAAACATCATCTGGAAATTAGATTCTATGAAACTTTTTAAAATGCAAGTTTCGGTCAAAAAATAATAGTATATTATACACTAGTTTATACTAGTTTAGGTCAAAATATCAAATTAAATCGAGGACTCGAAATGATAACTTTTCAGATCATTTATATATATTTAACGGGGGAAGGTTATGATTCAAGTCCATGCAAAAGTTTATATAAAAATTATATTTAATGAAACTTTTCAAAATGCAATTTTCGGTCAAAAAATCATGATATATTATACACTAGTTTCGGTCTAGAAAATCAAATTAAATCGGGGTCTTTTCGAAATGATACGAATATTTCATAACATTTATATATGTTGCGAGGGAAGGTTTTGATGGAAGTCCATGCAAAAAATAATCTTCAAATTAGATTCTATGAAACTTTTCGAAATGCATGTTTCGGTCAAAAAGTCATAGTATATTATACACTAGTTTATATTAGATTCGGTAAAAAATTAAATTAAATCTAAGTCTGTTCGAAATGCTACAAAACTTTTCAGATCATTTATATATTATACAGGGGAAGATTATGATTGAAGTCCATGCAAATATATTTCTGAAAATTAGATTTTATGAAGCTTTTCGAAATGCAAGTTTCGGTATAAAAAATCATGATATATTATACACTAGTTTCGGTAAAAAAAATCAAATTGGGGGCTACTCGAAATGATACGAATCTTTTCAGATCATTTATATATGTTACAAGGGATGGTTAGGATGGAAGTCTATACAAAAAAAAACATCTGAAAATTAGATTCTATGAAACTTTTTAAAATGCAAGTTTCGGTCAAATAATAATAGTATATTATACACAGGTTTATACTAGTTTAGGTCAAAAAATCAAATTAAATCGAGGACTCGAAATGATAACTTTTCAGATCATTTATATATATTTTACGGGGGAAGGTTATGATTGAAGTCCATGCAAAAATTTATCTAAAAATTATATTTAATGAAACTTTTTGAAATGCAAGTTTCGGTCAAAAAATCATGATATATTATACACTAGTTTCGGTCTAGAAAATCAAATTAAATCGGGGTCTATTCGAAATGATACGAATATTTTCATAACATTTATATATTTGCAAGGAAAGGTTATGATGGAAGTCCATGCAAAAAATAATCTTAAAATTAGATTCTTTGAAACATTTTTAAATGCATGTTTCGGTCAAAAAGTCATAGTATATTATACACTAGTTTATATTAGTTTCGGTAAAAAATTAAATTAAATCGAAGTCTGTTCGAAATGCTACAAAACTTTTATAATCATTTATATATTTTACAGAGGAAGATTATGATTGAAGTCCATGCAAAAATATTTCTGAAAATTAGATTTTATGAAGCTTTTCGAAATGCAAGTTTCGGTATAAAAAATCATGATATATTATAAACTAGTTTTGGTATAAAAAAAATCAAATTGGGGGCTATTCGAAATGATACGAATCTTTTCATATCATTTATATATGGTACAAGGGATGGTTAGGATGGAAGTCTATACAAAAAAAAACATCTGAAAATTAGATTCTATGAAACTATTTGAAATGCAAGTTTCGGTCAAAAAATCATAGTATATTATACACAAGTTTATTCTAATTTAGGTCAAAAAATCAAATTAAATCGAGGTCTTCTCAAAATGATGCGAAACTTTTCATATCATTTATATATTTTAAGAGGGAAGGTTATGATGGATGTCCATGCAAAAAATCATCTGGAAATTAGATTCTATGAAACTTTTTGAAATGCAAGTTTCGGTCAAAAAATCATAGTATATTATACACTAGTTTATACTAGTTTAGGTCAAAAAATCAAATTAAATCGAGGAATGTTAGAAATGATAACTTTTCAGATCATTTATATATATGTTACGGGGGAAGGTTATGATTGAAGTCCATGCAAAAATTTATCTAAAAATTATATTTAATGAAACTTTTCGAAATGCAAGTTTCGGTCAAAAAATCATGAAATATTATACACTAGTTTCGGTCAAGAAAATCAAATTAAATTGGGGTCAGTTCGAAATGATACGAATATTTTCATAACATTTATATATGTTGCGAAGGAAGGTTATGATGGAAGTCCATGCAAAAAATAATCTCAAAATTAGATTCTATGAAACTTTTCGAAATGCATGTTTCGGTCAAAAAGTCATAGTATATTATACACTAGTTTATAATAGTTTCGGTAAAAAATTAAATTAAATCGAATTCTGTTCGAAATGCTACAAAACTTTTCAGATCAATTTAAAATTTTACAGGGGAAGATTATGATTAAAGTCCATGCAAAAATATTTCTCAAAATTAGATTTTATGAAGCTTTTCGAAATGCAAGTTTCGGTATAAAAAATCAAGATATAGTATACACTAGTTTCGGTCAAAAAAATAAATTCAAGCTGGGGCCTATTCGAAATGATACGAATCTTTTCAGATCATTTATATATGTTACAAGGGATGGTTAGGATGGAAGTCTATACAAATAAAAACATCTGAAAATTAGATTCTATGAAACTTTTCGAAATGCAAGTTTCGATCAAAAAATCATAGTATATTATACACAAGTTTATACTAATTTAGGTCAAAAAATCAAATTAAACCGATGTCTTCTCGAAATGATGCGAAACTTTTGAGATCTTTTATATATTTTAAGAAGGAAGGTTATGATGGAAGTCCATGCAAAACATCATCTGGAAATTAGATTCTATGAAACTTTTTAAAATGCAAGTTTCGGTCAAAAAATAATAGTATATTATACACTAGTTTATACTAGTTTAGGTCAAAAAATCAAATTAAATCGAGGACTCGAAATGATAACTTTTCAGATCATTTATATATATTTTACGGGGGAAGGTTATGATTCAAGTCCATGCAAAAATTTATCTAAAAATTATATTTAATGAAACTTTTCAAAATGCAATTTTCGGTCAAAAAATCATGATATATTATACACTAGTTTCGGTCTAGAAAATCAAATTAAATCGGGGTCTTTTCGAAATGATACGAATATTTCATAACATTTATATATGTTGCGAGGGAAGGTTTTGATGGAAGTCCATGCAAAAAATAATCTTCAAATTAGATTCTATGAAACTTTTCGAAATGCATGTTTCGGTCAAAAAGTCATAGTATATTATACACTAGTTTATATTAGATTCGGTAAAAAATTAAATTAAATCTAAGTCTGTTCGAAATGCTACAAAACTTTTCAGATCATTTATATATTATACAGGGGAAGATTATGATTGAAGTCCATGCAAATATATTTCTGAAAATTAGATTTTATGAAGCTTTTCGAAATGCAAGTTTCGGTATAAAAAATCATGATATATTATACACTAGTTTCGGTAAAAAATCAAATTGGGGGCTACTCGAAATGATACGAATCTTTTCAGATCATTTATATATGTTACAAGGGATGGTTAGGATGGAAGTCTATACAAAAAAAAACATCTGAAAATTAGATTCTATGAAACTTTTTAAAATGCAAGTTTCGGTCAAATAATAATAGTATATTATACACAGGTTTATACTAGTTTAGGTCAAAAAATCAAATTAAATCGAGGACTCGAAATGATAACTTTTCAGATCATTTATATATATTTTACGGGGGAAGGTTAAGATTGAAGTCCATGCAAAAATTTATCTAAAAATTATATTTAATGAAACTTTTCGAAATGCAAGTTTCGGTCAAAAAATCATGATATATTATACACTAGTTTCGGTCTAGAAAATCAAATTAAATCGGGGTCTATTCGAAATGATACGAATATTTTCATAACATTTATATATTTGCAAGGAAAGGTTATGATGGAAGTCCATGCAAAAAATAATCTTAAAATTAGATTCTTTGAAACATTTTTAAATGCATGTTTCGGTCAAAAAGTCATAGTATATTATACACTAGTTTATATTAGTTTCGGTAAAAAATTAAATTAAATCGAAGTCTGTTCGAAATGCTACAAAACTTTTATAATCATTTATATATTTTACAGAGGAAGATTATGATTGAAGTCCATGCAAAAATATTTCTGAAAATTAGATTTTATAAAGCTTTTCGAAATGCAAGTTTCGGTATAAAAAATCATGATATATTATAAACTAGTTTTGGTATAAAAAAAATCAAATTAGGGGCTATTCGAAATGATACGAATCTTTTCATATCATTTATATATGGTACAAGGGATGGTTAGGATGGAAGTCTATACCAAAAAAAACATCTGAAAATTAGATTCTATGAAACTATTTGAAATGCAAGTTTCGGTCAAAAAATCATAGTATATTATACACAAGTTTATTCTAATTTAGGTCAAAAAATCAAATTAAATCGAGGTCTTCTCAAAATGATGCGAAACTTTTCATATCATTTATATATTTTAAGAGGGAAGGTTATGATGGATGTCCATGCAAAAAAACATCTGGAAATTAGATTCTATGAAACTTTTTGAAATGCAAGTTTCGGTCAAAAAATCATAGTATATTATACACTAGTTTATACTAGTTTAGGTAAAAAATCAAATTAAATCGAGGAATGTTAGAAATGATAACTTTTCAGATCATTTATATATATGTTACGGGGGAAGGTTATGATTGAAGTCCATGCAAAAATTTATCTAAAAATTATATTTAATGAAACTTTTCGAAATGCAAGTTTCGGTCAAAAAATCATGAAATATTATACACTAGTTTCGGTCAAGAAAATCAAATTAAATTGGGGTCAGTTCGAAATGATACGAATATTTTCATAACATTTATATATGTTGCGAGGGAAGGTTATGATGGAAGTCCATGCAAAAAATAATCTCAAAATTAGATTCATTGAAACTTTTCGAAATGCATGTTTCGGTCAAAAAGTCATAGTATATTATACACTAGTTTATAATAGTTTCGGTAAAAAATTAAATTAAATCGAATTCTGTTCGAAATGCTACAAAACTTTTCAGATCAATTTAAAATTTTACAGGGGAAGATTATGATTAAAGTCCATGCAAAAATATTTCTCAAAATTAGATTTTATGAAGCTTTTCGAAATGCAAGTTTCGGTATAAAAAATCAAGATATAGTATACACTAGTTTCGGTCAAAAAAATAAATTCAAGCTGGGGCCTATTCGAAATGATACGAATCTTTTCAGATCATTTATATATGTTACAAGGGATGGTTAGGATGGAAGTCTATACAAATAAAAACATCTGAAAATTAGATTCTATGAAACTTTTCGAAATGCAAGTTTCGATCAAAAAATCATAGTATATTATACACAAGTTTATACTAATTTAGGTCAAAAAATCAAATTAAACCGATGTCTTCTCGAAATGATGCGAAACTTTTGAGATCATTTATATATTTTAAGAAGGAAGGTTATGATGGAAGTCCATGCAAAACATCATCTGGAAATTAGATTCTATGAAACTTTTTAAAATGCAAGTTTCGGTCAAAAAATAATAGTATATTATACACTAGTTTATACTAGTTTAGGTAAAAAAATCAAATTAAATCGAGGACTCGAAATGATAACTTTTCAGATCATTTATATATATTTTACGGGGGAAGGTTATGATTCAAGTCCATGCAAAAATTTATCTAAAAATTATATTTAATGAAACTTTTCAAAATGCAATTTTCGGTCAAAAAATCATGATATATTATACACTAGTTTCGGTCTAGAAAATCAAATTAAATCGGGGTCTTTTCGAAATGATACGAATATTTCATAACATTTATATATGTTGCAAGGGAAGGTTATGATGGAAGTCCATGCAAAAAATAATCTTAAAATTAGATTCTTTGAAACATTTTTAAATGCATGTTTCGGTCAAAAAGTCATAGTATATTATACACTAGTTTATATTAGTTTCGGTAAAAAATTAAATTAAATCGTAGACTGTTCGAAATCCTACAAAACTTTTATAATCATTTATATATTTTACAGGGGAAGATTATGATTGAAGTCCATGCAAAAATATTTCTGAAAATTAGATTTTATGAAGCTTTTCGAAATGCAAGTTTCGGTATAAAAAATCATGATATATTGTAAACTAGTTTTGGTATAAAAAAAATCAAATTGGGGGCTATTCGAAATGATACGAATCTTTTCATATCATTTATATATGGTACAAGGGATGGTTAGGATGGAAGTCTATAAAAAAAAACATCTGAAAATTAGATTCTATGAAACTATTTGAAATGCAAGTTTCGGTCAAAAAATCATAGTATATTATACAGAAGTTTATTCTAATTTACATCAAAAAATCAAATTAAATCGAGGTCTTCTCAAAATGATGCGAAACTTTTCATATCATTTATATATTTTAAGAGGGAAGGTTATGATGGATGTCCATGTAAAAAATCATCTGGAAATTAGATTCTATGAAACTTTTTGAAATGCAAGTTTCGGTCAAAAATCATAGTATATTATACACTAGTTTATACTAGTTTAGGTAAAAAAATCAAATTAAATCGAGGAATGTTCGAAATGACAACTTTTCAGATCATTTATATATATTTTAAGGGGGAAGGTTATGATTGAAGTCCATGCAAAAATTTATCTAAAAATTATATTTAATGAAACTTTTCGAAATGCAAGTTTCGGTCAAAAAATCATGAAATATTATACACTAGTTTCGGTCAAGAAAATCAAATTAAATTGGGGTCAGTTCGAAATGATACGAATATTTTCATAACATTTATATATGTTGCGAGGGAAGGTTATGATGGAAGTCCATGCAAAAAATAATCTCAAAATTAGATTCTATGAAACTTTTCGAAATGCATGTTTCGGTCAAAAAGTCATAGTATATTATACACTAGTTTATAATAGTTTCGGTAAAAAATTAAATTAAATCGAATTCTGTTCGAAATGCTACAAAACTTTTCAGATCAATTTAAAATTTTACAGGGGAAGATTATGATTAAAGTCCATGCTAAAATATTTCTCAAAATTAGATTTTATGAAGCTTTTCGAAATGCAAGTTTCGGTATAAAAAATCAAGATATAGTATACACTAGTTTCGGTCAAAAAAATAAAATCAAGCTGGGGCCTATTCGAAATGATATGAATCTTTTCAGATCATTTATATATGTTACAAGGGATGGTTAGGATGGAAGTCTATACAAAAAAAAAACATCTGAAAATTAGATTCTATGAAACTTTTCGAAATGCAAGTTTCGGTCAAAAAATCATAGTATATTATACACAAATTTATACTAATTTAGGTCAAAAAATCAAATTAAACTGATGTCTTCTCGAAATGATGCGAAACTTTTGAGATCATTTATATATTTTAAGAAGGAAGGTTATGATGGAAGTCCATGCAAAACATCATCTGGAAATTAGATTCTATGAAACTTTTTAAAATGCAAGTTTCGGTCAAAAAATAATAGTATATTATACACTAAGTTTATACTAGTTTAGGTCAAAAAATCAAATTAAATCGAGGACTCGAAATGATAACTTTTCAGATCATTTATATATATTTTACGGTGGAAGGTTATGATTCAAGTCCATGCAAAAATTTATCTAAAAATTATATTTAATGAAACTTTTCAAAATGCAATTTTCGGTCAAAAAATCATGATATATTATACACTAGTTTCGGTCTAGAAAATCAAATTAAATCGGGGTCTTTTCGAAATGATACGAATATTTCATAACATTTATATATGTTGCGAGGGAAGGTTATGATGGAAGTCCATGCAAAAAATAATCTTAAAATTAGATTCTATGAAACTTTTCGAAATGCATGTTTCGGTCAAAAAGTCATAGTATATTATACACTAGTTTATATTAGATTCGGTAAAAAATTAAATTAAATCTAAGTCTGTTCGAAATGCTACAAAAATTTTTAGATCATTTATATATTATACAGGGGAAGATTATGATTGAAGTCCATGCAAATATATTTCTCAAAATTAGATTTTATGAAGCTTTTCGAAATGCAAGTTTCGGTATAAAAAATCATGATATATTATACACTTGTTTCGGTAAAAAAAAATCAAATTGGGGGCTACTCGAAATGATACGAATCTTTTCAGATCATTTATATATATTTCAAGGGATGGTTAGGATGGAAGTCTATACAAATAAAAACATCTGAAAATTAGATACTATGAAACTTTTCGAAATGCAAGTTTCGGTCAAAAAATCATAGTATATTATACACAAGTTTATACTAATTTAGGTCAAAAAATCAAATTAAACCGATGTCTTCTCGAAATGATGCAAAAATTTTGAGATCATTTATATAATTTAAGAAGGAAGGTTATGATGGAAGTCCATGCAAAACATCATCTGGAAATTAGATTCTATGAAACTTTTTAAAATGCAAGTTTCGGTCAAATAATAATAGTATATTATACACTAGTTTATACTAGTTTAGGTCAAAAAATCAAATTAAATCGAGGACTCGAAATGATAACTTTTCAGATCATTTATATAAATTTTACGGGGGAAAGTTATGATTGAAGTCCATGCAAAAATTTATCTAAAAATTATATTTAATGAAACTTTTCGAAATGCATGTTTTGGTCAAAAAATCATGATATATTTTACACTATTTTCGGTCTAGAAAATCAAATTAAATCGGGGTCTATTCGAAATGATACGAATATTTTCATAACATTTATATATGTTGCAAGGGAAGGTTATGATGGAAGTCCATGCAAAAAATAATCTTAAAATTAGATTCTTTGAAACATTTTTAAATGCATGTTTCGGTCAAAAAGTCATAGTATATTATACACTAGTTTATATTAGTTTCGGTAAAAAATTATATTAAATCGAAGTCTGTTCGAAATCCTACAAAACTTTTATAATCATTTATATATTTTACAGGGGAAGATTATGATTGAAATCCATGCAAAAATATTTCTGAAAATTAGATTTTATGAAGCTTTTCGAAATGCATGTTTCGGTATAAAAAATCATGATATATTGTAAACTAGTTTTGGTATAAAAAAAATCAAATTGGGGGCTATTCGAAATGATACGAATCTTTTCATATCATTTATATATGGTACAAGGGATGGTTAGGATGGAAGTCTATAAAAAAAAACATCTGAAAAATAGATTCTATGAAACTATTTGAAATGCAAGTTTCGGTCAAAAAATCATAGTATATTATACAGAAGTTTATTCTAATTTACATCAAAAAATCAAATTAAATCGAGGTCTTCTCAAAATGATGCGAAACTTTTCATATCATTTATATATTTTAAGAGGGAAGGTTATGATGGATGTCCATGTAAAAAATCATCTGGAAATTAGATTCTATGAAACTTTTTGAAATGCAAGTTTCGGTCAAAAAATCATAGTATATTATACACTAGTTTATACTAGTTTAGGTAAAAAAATCAAATTAAATCGAGGAATGTTCGAAATGACAACTTTTCAGATCATTTATATATATTTTAAGGGGGAAGGTTATGATTGAAGTCCATGCAAAAATTTATCTAAAAATTATATTTAATGAAACTTTTCGAAATGCAAGTTTCGGTCAAAAAATCATGAAATATTATACACTAGTTTCGGTCAAGAAAATCAAATTAAATTGGGGTCAATTCGAAATGATACGAATATTTTCATAACATTTATATATGTTGCGAGGGAAGGTTATGATGGAAGTCCATGCAAAAAATAATCTCAAAATTAGATTCTATGAAACTTTTCGAAATGCATGTTTCGGTCAAAAAGTCATAGTATATTATACACTAGTTTATAATAGTTTCGGTAAAAAATTAAATTAAATCGAATTCTGTTCGAAATGCTACAAAACTTTTCAGATCAATTTAAAATTTTACAGGGGAAGATTATGATTAAAGTCCATGCTAAAATATTTCTCAAAATTAGATTTTATGAAGCTTTTCGAAATGCAAGTTTCGGTATAAAAAATCAAGATATAGTATACACTAGTTTCGGTCAAAAAAATAAAATCAAGCGGGGCCTATTCGAAATGATATGAATCTTTTCAGATCATTTATATATGTTACAAGGGATGGTTAGGATGGAAGTCTATACAAAAAAAAAACATCTGAAAATTAGATTCTATGAAACTTTTCGAAATGCAAGTTTCGGTCAAAAAATCATAGTATATTATACACAAATTTATACTAATTTAGGTCAAAAAATCAAATTAAACTGATGTCTTCTCGAAATGATGCGAAACTTTTGAGATCATTTATATATTTTAAGAAGGAAGGTTATGATGGAAGTCCATGCAAAACATCATCTGGAAATTAGATTCTATGAAACTTTTTAAAATGCAAGTTTCGGTCAAAAAATAATAGTATATTATACACTAAGTTTATACTAGTTTAGGTCAAAAAATCAAATTAAATCGAGGACTCGAAATGATAACTTTTCAGATCATTTATATATATTTTACGGTGGAAGGTTATGATTCAAGTCCATGCAAAAATTTATCTAAAAATTATATTTAATGAAACTTTTCAAAATGCAATTTTCGGTCAAAAAATCATGATATATTATACACTAGTTTCGGTCTAGAAAATCAAATTAAATCGGGGTCTTTTCGAAATGATACGAATATTTCATAACATTTATATATGTTGCGAGGGAAGGTTATGATGGAAGTCCATGCAAAAAATAATCTTAAAATTAGATTCTATGAAACTTTTCGAAATGCATGTTTCGGTCAAAAAGTCATAGTATATTATACACTAGTTTATATTAGATTCGGTAAAAAATTAAATTAAATCTAAGTCTGTTCGAAATGCTACAAAAATTTTTAGATCATTTATATATTATACAGGGGAAGATTATGATTGAAGTCCATGCAAATATATTTCTGAAAATTAGATTTTATGAAGCTTTTCGAAATGCAAGTTTCGGTATAAAAAATCATGATATATTATACACTAGTTTCGGTAAAAAAAAATCAAATTGGGGGCTACTCGAAATGATACGAATCTTTTCAGATCATTTATATATATTACAAGGGATGGTTAGGATGGAAGTCTATACAAATAAAAACATCTGAAAATTAGATTCTATGAAACTTTTCGAAATGCAAGTTTCGGTCAAAAAATCATAGTATATTATACACAAGTTTATACTAATTTAGGTCAAAAAATCAAATTAAACCGATGTCTTCTCGAAATGATGCAAAAATTTTGAGATCATTTATATAATTTAAGAAGGAAGGTTATGATGGAAGTCCATGCAAAACATCATCTGGAAATTAGATTCTATGAAACTTTTTAAAATGCAAGTTTCGGTCAAATAATAATAGTATATTATACACTAGTTTATACTAGTTTAGGTCAAAAAATCAAATTAAATCGAGGACTCGAAATGATAACTTTTCAGATCATTTATATAAATTTTACGGGGGAAAGTTATGATTGAAGTCCATGCAAAAATTTATCTAAAAATTATATTTAATGAAACTTTTCGAAATGCATGTTTTGGTCAAAAAATCATGATATATTATACACTATTTTCGGTCTAGAAAATCAAATTAAATCGGGGTCTATTCGAAATGATACGAATATTTTCATAACATTTATATATGTTGCAAGGGAAGGTTATGATGGAAGTCCATGCAAAAAATAATCTTAAAATTAGATTCTTTGAAACATTTTTAAATGCATGTTTCGGTCAAAAAGTCATAGTATATTATACACTAGTTTATATTAGTTTCGGTAAAAAATTATATTAAATCGAAGTCTGTTCGAAATCCTACAAAACTTTTATAATCATTTATATATTTTACAGGGGAAGATTATGATTGAAATCCATGCAAAAATATTTCTGAAAATTAGATTTTATGAAGCTTTTCGAAATGCATGTTTCGGTATAAAAAATCATGATATATTGTAAACTAGTTTTGGTATAAAAAAAATCAAATTGGGGGCTATTCGAAATGATACGAATCTTTTCATATCATTTATATATGGTACAAGGGATGGTTAGGATGGAAGTCTATAAAAAAAAACATCTGAAAAATAGATTCTATGAAACTATTTGAAATGCAAGTTTCGGTCAAAAAATCATAGTATATTATACAGAAGTTTATTCTAATTTACATCAAAAAATCAAATTAAATCGAGGTCTTCTCAAAATGATGCGAAACTTTTCATATCATTTATATATTTTAAGAGGGAAGGTTATGATGGATGTCCATGTAAAAAATCATCTGGAAATTAGATTCTATGAAACTTTTTGAAATGCAAGTTTCGGTCAAAAAATCATAGTATATTATACACTAGTTTATACTAGTTTAGGTAAAAAAATCAAATTAAATCGAGGAATGTTCGAAATGACAACTTTTCAGATCATTTATATATATTTTAAGGGGGAAGGTTATGATTGAAGTCCATGCAAAAATTTATCTAAAAATTATATTTAATGAAACTTTTCGAAATGCATGTTTCGGTCAAAAAATCATGAAATATTATACACTAGTTTCGGTCAAGAAAATCAAATTAAATTGGGGTCAGTTCGAAATGATACGAATATTTTCATAACATTTATATATGTTGCGAGGGAAGGTTATGATGGAAGTCCATGCAAAAAATAATCTCAAAATTAGATTCTATGAAACTTTTCGAAATGCATGTTTCGGTCAAAAAGTCATAGTATATTATACACTAGTTTATAATAGTTTCGGTAAAAAATTAAATTAAATCGAATTCTGTTCGAAATGCTACAAAACTTTTCAGATCAATTAAAAATTTTACAGGGGAAGATTATGATTAAAGTCCATGCTAAAATATTTCTCAAAATTAGATTTTATGAAGCTTTTCGAAATGCAAGTTTCGGTATAAAAAATCAAGATATAGTATACACTAGTTTCGGTCAAAAAAATAAAATCAAGCGGGGCCTATTCGAAATGATATGAATCTTTTCAGATCATTTATATATGTTACAAGGGATGGTTAGGATGGAAGTCTATACAAAAAAAAAACATCTGAAAATTAGATTCTATGAAACTTTTCGAAATGCAAGTTTCGGTCAAAAAATCATAGTATATTATACACAAATTTATACTAATTTAGGTCAAAAAATCAAATTAAACTGATGTCTTCTCGAAATGATGCGAAACTTTTGAGATCATTTATATATTTTAAGAAGGAAGGTTATGATGGAAGTCCATGCAAAACATCATCTGGAAATTAGATTCTATGAAACTTTTTAAAATGCAAGTTTCGGTCAAAAAATAATAGTATATTATACACTAAGTTTATACTAGTTTAGGTCAAAAAATCAAATTAAATCGAGGACTCGAAATGATAACTTTTCAGATCATTTATATATATTTTACGGGGGAAGGTTATGATTCAAGTCAATGCAAAAATTTATCTAAAAATTATATTTAATGAAACTTTTCAAAATGCAATTTTCGGTCAAAAAATCATGATATATTATACACTAGTTTCGGTCTAGAAAATCAAATTAAATCGGGGTCTTTTCGAAATGATACGAATATTTCATAACATTTATATATGTTGCGAGGGAAGGTTATGATGGAAGTCCATGCAAAAAATAATCTTAAAATTAGATTCTATGAAACTTTTCGAAATGCATGTTTCGGTCAAAAAGTCATAGTATATTATACACTAGTTTATATTAGATTCGGTAAAAAATTAAATTAAATCTAAGTCTGTTTGAAATGCTACAAAACTTTTTAGATCATTTATATATTATACAGGGGAAGATTATGATTGAAGTCCATGCAAATATATTTCTGAAAATTAGATTTTATGAAGCTTTTCGAAATGCAAGTTTCGGTATAAAAAATCATGATATATTATACACTAGTTTCGGTAAAAAAAAATCAAATTGGGGGCTACTCGAAATGATACGAATCTTTTCAGATCATTTATATATGTTACAAGGGATGGTTAGGATGGAAGTCTATACAAATAAAAACATCTGAAAATTAGATTCTATGAAACTTTTCGAAATGCAAGTTTCGGTCAAAAAATCATAGTATATTATACACAAGTTTATACTAATTTAGGTCAAAAAATCAAATTAAACCGATGTCTTCTCGAAATGATGCAAAAATTTTGAGATCATTTATATAATTTAAGAAGGAAGGTTATGATGGAAGTCCATGCAAAACATCATCTGGAAATTAGATTCTATGAAACTTTTTAAAATGCAAGTTTCGGTCAAATAATAATAGTATATTATACACTAGTTTATACTAGTTTAGGTCAAAAAATCAAATTAAATCGAGGACTCGAAATGATAACTTTTCAGATCATTTATATAAATTTTACGGGGGAAAGTTATGATTGAAGTCCATGCAAAAATTTATCTAAAAATTATATTTAATGAAACTTTTCGAAATGCATGTTTTGGTCAAAAAATCATGATATATTATACACTATTTTCGGTCTAGAAAATCAAATTAAATCGGGGTCTATTCGAAATGATACGAATATTTTCATAACATTTATATATGTTGCAAGGGAAGGTTATGATGGAAGTCCATGCAAAAAATAATCTTAAAATTAGATTCTTTGAAACATTTTTAAATGCATGTTTCGGTCAAAAAGTCATAGTATATTATACACTAGTTTATATTAGTTTCGGTAAAAAATTATATTAAATCGAAGTCTGTTCGAAATCCTACAAAACTTTTATAATCATTTATATATTTTACAGGGGAAGATTATGATTGAAATCCATGCAAAAATATTTCTGAAAATTAGATTTTATGAAGCTTTTCGAAATGCATGTTTCGGTATAAAAAATCATGATATATTGTAAACTAGTTTTGGTATAAAAAAAATCAAATTGGGGGCTATTCGAAATGATACGAATCTTTTCATATCATTTATATATGGTACAAGGGATGGTTAGGATGGAAGTCAATACAAAAAAAAACATGTGAAAATTAGATTCTATGAAACTATTTGAAATGCAAGTTTCGGTCAAAAAATCATAGTATATTATACACAAGTTTATTCTAATTTAGGTCAAAAAATCAAATTAAATTGAGGTCTTCTCAAAATGATGCGAAAGTTTTCATATCATTTATATATTTTAAGAGGGAAGGTTATGATGGATGTCCATGTAAAAAATCATCTGGAAATTAGATTCTATGAAACTTTTTGAAATGCAAGTTTCGGTCAAAAAATCATAGTATATTATACACTAGTTTATACTAGTTTAGGTAAAAAAAATCAAATTAAATCGAGGAATGTTCGAAATGACAACTTTTCAGATCATTTATATATATTTTACGGGGGAAGGTTATGATTGAAGTCCATGCAAAAATTTATCTAAAAATTATATTTAATGAAACTTTTCGAAATGCAAGTTTCGGTCAAAAAATCATGAAATATTATACACTAGTTTCGGTCAAGAAAATCAAATTAAATTGGGGTCAGTTCGAAATGATACGAATATTTTCATAACATTTATATATGTTGCGAGGGAAGGTTATGATGGAAGTCCATGCAAAAAATAATCTCAAAATTAGATTTTATGAAACTTTTCGAAATGCATGTTTCGGTCAAAAAGTCATAGTATATTATACACTAGTTTATAATAGTTTCGGTAAAAAATTAAATTAAATCGAATTCTGTTCAAAATGCTACAAAACTTTTCAGATCAATTATATATTTTACAGGGGAAGATTATGATTAAAGTCCATGCAAAAATATTTCTCAAAATTAGATTTTATGAAGCTTTTCGAAATGCAAGTTTCGGTATAAAAAATCAAGATATAGTATACACTAGTTTCGGTCAAAAAAATAAAATCAAGCTGGGGCCTATTCGAAATGATATGAATCTTTTCAGATCATTTATATATGTTACAAGGGATGGTTAGGATGGAAGTCTATACAAAAAATAACATCTGAAAATTAGATTCTATGAAACTTTTCGAAATGCAAGTTTCGGTCAAAAAATCATAGTATATTATACACAAGTTTATACTAATTTAGGTCAAAAAATCAAATTAAACCGATGTCTTCTCGAAATGATGAGAAACTTTTGAGATCATTTATATATTTTAAGAAGGAAGGTTATGATGGAAGTCCATGCAAAACATCATCTGGAAATTAGATTCTATGAAACTTTTTAAAATGCAAGTTTCGGTCAAAAAATAATAGTATATTATACACTAGTTTATACTAGTTTAGGTCAAAATATCAAATTAAATCGAGGACTCAAAATGATAACTTTTCAGATCATTTATATATATTTTACGGGGGAAGGTTATGATTCAAGTCCATGCAAAAATTTATCTAAAAATTATATTTAATGAAACTTTTCAAAATGCAATTTTCGGTCAAAAAATCATGATATATTATACACTAGTTTCGGTCTAGAAAATCAAATTAAATCGGGGTCTTTTCGAAATGATACGAATATTTCATAACATTTATATATGTTGCGAGGGAAGGTTATGATGGAAGTCCATGCAAAAAATAATCTTAAAATTAGATTCTATGAAACTTTTCGAAATGCATGTTTCGGTCAAAAAGTCATAGTATATTATACACTAGTTTATATTAGATTCGGTAAAAAATTAAATTAAATCTAAGTCTGTTCGAAATGCTACAAAACTTTTCAGATCATTTATATATTATACAGGGGAAGATTATGATTGAAGTCCATGCAAATATATTTCTGAAAATTAGATTTTATGAAGCTTTTCGAAATGCAAGTTTCGGTATAAAAAATCATGATATATTATACACTAGTTTCGGTAAAAAAAATCAAATTGGGGGCTACTCGAAATGATACGAATCTTTTCAGATCATTTATATATGTTACAAGGGATGGTTAGGATGGAAGTCTATACAAAAAAAAACATCTGAAAATTAGATTCTATGAAACTTTTTAAAATGCAAGTTTCGGTCAAATAATAATAGTATATTATACACAGGTTTATATTAGTTTAGGTCAAAAAATCAAATTAAATCGAGGACTCGAAATGATAACTTTTCAGATCATTTATATATATTTTACGGGGGAAGGTTATGATTGAAGTCCATGCAAAAATTTATCTAAAAATTATATTTAATGAAACTTTTCGAAATGCAAGTTTCGGTCAAAAAATCATGATATATTATACACTAGTTTCGGTCTAGAAAATCAAATTAAATCGGTGTCTATTCGAAATGATACGAATATTTTCATAACATTTATATATGTTGCAAGGAAAGGTTATGATGGAAGTCCATGCAAAAAATAATCTTAAAATTAGATTCTTTGAAACATTTTTAAATGCATGTTTCGGTCAAAAAGTCATAGTATATTATACACTAGTTTATATTAGTTTCGGTAAAAAATTAAATTAAATCGAAGTCTGTTCGAAATGCTACAAAACTTTTATAATCATTTATATATTTTACAGAGGAAGATTATGATTGAAGTCCATGCAAAAATATTTCTGAAAATTAGATTTTATGAAGCTTTTCGAAATGCAAGTTTCGGTATAAAAAATCATGATATATTATAAACTAGTTTTGGTATAAAAAAAATCAAATTGGGGGCTATTCGAAATGATACGAATCTTTTCATATCATTTATATATGGTACAAGGGATGGTTAGGATGGAAGTCTATACAAAAAAAAACATCTGAAAATTAGATTCTATGAAACTATTTGAAATGCAAGTTTCGGTCAAAAAATCATAGTATATTATACACAAGTTTATTCTAATTTAGGTCAAAAAATCAAATTAAATCGAGGTCTTCTCAAAATGATGCGAAACTTTTCATATCATTTATATATTTTAAGAGGGAAGGTTATGATGGATGTCCATGCAAAAAATCATCTGGAAATTAGATTCTATGAAACTTTTTGAAATGCAAGTTTCGGTCAAAAAATCATAGTATATTATACACTAGTTTATACTAGTTTAGGTCAAAAAATAAAATTAAATCGAGGAATGTTCGAAATGATAACTTTTCAGATCATTTATATATATGTTACGGGGGAAGGTTATGATTGAAGTCCATGCAAAAATTTATCTAAAAATTATATTTAATGAAACTTTTCGAAATGCAAGTTTCGGTCAAAAAATCATGAAATATTATACACTAGTTTCGGTCAAGAAAATCAAATTAAATTGGGGTCAGTTCGAAATGATACGAATATTTTCATAACATTTATATATGTTGCGAGGGAAGGTTATGATGGAAGTCCATGCAAAAAATAATCTCAAAATTAGATTCTATGAAACTTTTCGAAATGCATGTTTCGGTCAAAAAGTCATAGTATATTATACACTAGTTTATAATAGTTTCGGTAAAAAATTAAATTAAATCGAATTCTGTTCGAAATGCTACAAAACTTTTCAGATCAATTTAAAATTTTACAGGGGAAGATTATGATTAAAGACCATGCAAAAATATTTCTCAAAATTAGATTTTATGAAGCTTTTCGAAATGCAAGTTTCGGTATAAAAAATCAAGATATAGTATACACTAGTTTCGGTCAAAAAAATAAAATCAAGCTGGGGCCTATTCGAAATGATATGAATCTTTTGAGATCATTTATATATGTTACAAGGGATGGTTAGGATTGAAGTTTATACAAAAAAAAACATCTGAAAATTAGATTCTATGAAACTTTTCGAAATGCAAGTTTCGGTCAAAAAATCATAGTATATTATACACAAGTTTATACTAATTTAGGTCAAAAAATCAAATTAAACCGATGTCTTCTCGAAATGATGCGAAACTTTTGAGATCATTTATATATTTTAAGAAGGAAGGTTATGATGGAAGTCCATGCAAAACATCATCTTGAAATTAGATTCTATGAAACTTTTTAAAATGCAAGTTTCGGTCAAAAAATAATAGTATATTATACACTAGTTTATACTAGTTTAGGTCAAAAAATCAAATTAAATCGAGGACTCGAAATGATAACTTTTCAGATCATTTATATATATTTTACGGGGGAAGGTTATGATTCAATTCCATGCAAAAATTTATCTAAAAATTATATTTAATGAAACTTTTCAAAATGCAATTTTCGGTCAAAAAATCATGATATATTATACACTAGTTTCGGTCTAGAAAATCAAAATAAATCGGGGTCTTTTCGAAATGATACGAATATTTCATAACATTTATATATGTTGCGAGGGAAGGTTATGATGGAAGTCCATGCAAAAAATAATCTTAAAATTAGATTCTATGAAACTTTTCGAAATGCATGTTTCGGTCAAAAAGTCATAGTATATTATACACTAGTTTATATTAGATTCGGTAAAAAATTAAATTAAATCTAAGTCTGTTCGAAATGCTACAAAACTTTTCAGATCATTTTATATTATACAGGGGAAGATTAAGATTGAAGTCCATGCAAATATATTTCTGAAAATTAGATTTTATGAAGCTTTTCGAAATGCAAGTTTCGGTATAAAAAATCATGATATATTATACACTAGTTTCGGTAAAAAAAAATCAAATTGGGGGCTACTCGAAATGATACGAATCTTTTCAGATCATTTATATATGTTACAAGGGATGGTTAGGATGGAAGTCTATACAAATAAAAACATCTGAAAATTAGATTCTATGAAACTTTTCGAAATGCAAGTTTCGGTCAAAAAATCATAGTATATTATACACAAGTTTATACTAATTTAGGTCAAAAAATCAAATTAAACCGATGTCTTCTCGAAATGATGCCAAAATTTTTAGATCATTTATATATTTTAAGAAGGAAGGTTATGATGGAAGTCCATGCAAAACATCATCTGGAAATTAGATTCTATGAAACGTTTTAAAATGCAAGTTTCGGTCAAATAATAATAGTATATTATACACTAGTTTATACTAGTTTAGGTCAAAAAATCAAATTAAATCGAGGACTCGAAATGATAACTTTTCAGATCATTTATATATATTTTACGGGAGAAGGTTATGATTCAAGTCCATGCAAAAATTTATCTAAAAATTATATTTAATGAAACTTTTCAAAATGCAATTTTCGGTCAAAAAATCATGATATATTATACACTAGTTTCGGTCTAGAAAATCAAATTAAATCGGGGTCTTTTCGAAATGATACGAATATTTCATAACATTTATATATGTTGCAAGGGAAGGTTATGATGGAAGTCCATGCAAAAAATAATCTTAAAATTAGATTCTTTGAAACATTTTTAAATGCATGTTTCGGTCAAAAAGTCATAGTATATTATACACTAGTTTATATTAGTTTCGGTAAAAAATTAAATTAAATCGAAGTCTGTTCGAAATCCTACAAAACTTTTATAATCATTTATATATTTTACAGGGGAAGATTATGATTGAAGTCCATGCAAAAATATTTCTGAAAATTAGATTTTATGAAGCTTTTCGAAATGCAAGTTTCGGTATAAAAAATCATGATATATTGTAAACTAGTTTTGGTATAAAAAAAATCAAATTGGGGGCTATTCGAAATGATACGAATCTTTTCATATCATTTATATATGGTACAAGGGATGGTTAGGATGGAAGTCTATACAAAAAAACATCTGAAAATTAGATTCTATGAAACTATTTGAAATGCAAGTTTCGGTCAAAAAATCATAGTATATTATACACAAGTTTATTCTAATTTACATCAAAAAATCAAATTAAATCGAGGTCTTCTCAAAATGATGCGAAACTTTTCATATCATTTATATATTTTAAGAGGGAAGGTTATGATGGATGTCCATGTAAAAAATCATCTGGAAATTAGATTCTATGAAACTTTTTGAAATGCAAGTTTCGGTCAAAAAATCATAGTATATTATATACTAGTTTATACTAGTTTAGGTAAAAAAATCAAATTAAATCGAGGAATGTTCGAAATGACAACTTTTCAGATCATTTATATATATTTTAAGGGGGAAGGTTATGATTGAAGTCCATGCAAAAATTTATCTAAAAATTATATTTAATGAAACTTTTCGAAATGCAAGTTTCGGTCAAAAAATCATGAAATATTATACACTAGTTTCGGTCAAGAAAATCAAATTAAATTGGGGTCAGTTCGAAATGATACGAATATTTTCATAACATTTATATATGTTGCGAGGGAAGGTTATGATGGAAGTCCATGCAAAAAATAATCTCAAAATTAGATTCTATGAAACTTTTCGAAATGCATGTTTCGGTCAAAAAGTCATAGTATATTATACACTAGTTTATAATAGTTTCGGTAAAAAATTAAATTAAATCGAATTCTGTTCGAAATGCTACAAAACTATTCAGATCAATTTAAAATTATACAGTCGAAGATTATGATTAAAGTCCATGCAAAAATATTTCTCAAAATTAGATTTTATGAAGCTTTTCGAAATGCAAGTTTCGGTATAAAAAATCAAGATATAGTATACACTAGTTTCGGTCAAAAAAATAAAATCAAGCTGGGGCCTATTCGAAATGATATGAATCTTTTCAGATCATTTATATATGTTACAAGGGATGGTTAGGATGGAAGTCTATACAAAAAAAAACATCTGAAAATTAGATTCTATGAAACTTTTCGAAATGCAAGTTTCGGTCAAAAAATCATAGTATATTATACACAAGTTTATACTAATTTAGGTCAAAAAATCAAATTAAACCGATCTCTTCTCGAAATGATGCGAAACTTTTGAGATCATTTATATATTTTAAGAAGGAAGGTTATGATGGAAGTCCATGCAAAAACATCATCTTGAAATTAGATTCTATGAAACTTTTTAAAATGCAAGTTTCGGTCAAAAAATAATAGTATATTATACACTAGTTTATACTAGTTTAGGTCAAAAAATCAAATTAAATCGAGGACTCGAAATGATAACTTTTCAGATCATTTATATATATTTTACGGGGGAAGGTTATGATTCAAGTCCATGCAAAAATTTATCTAAAAATTATATTTAATGAAACTTTTCAAAATGCAATTTTCGGTCAAAAAATCATGATATATTATACACTAGTTTCGGTCTAGAAAATCAAAATAAATCGGGGTCTTTTCGAAATGATACGAATATTTCATAACATTTATATATGTTGCGAGGGAAGGTTATGATGGAAGTCCATGCAAAAAATAATCTTAAAATTAGATTCTATGAAACTTTTCGAAATGCATGTTTCGGTCAAAAAGTCATAGTATATTATACACTAGTTTATATTAGATTCGGTAAAAAATTAAATTAAATCTAAGTCTGTTCGAAATGCTACAAAACTTTTCAGATCATTTTATATTATACAGGGGAAGATTATGATTGAAGTCCATGCAAATATATTTCTGAAAATTAGATTTTATGAAGCTTTTCGAAATGCAAGTTTCGGTATAAAAAATCATGATATATTATACACTAGTTTCGGTAAAAAAAAATCAAATTGGGGGCTACTCGAAATGATACGAATCTTTTCAGATCATTTATATATGTTACAAGGGATGGTTAGGATGGAAGTCTATACAAATAAAAACATCTGAAAATTAGATTCTATGAAACTTTTCGAAATGCAAGTTTCGGTCAAAAAATCATAGTATATTATACACAAGTTTATACTAATTTAGGTCAAAAAATCAAATTAAACCGATGTCTTCTCGAAATGATGCCAAAATTTTTAGATCATTTATATATTTTAAGAAGGAAGGTTATGATGGAAGTCCATGCAAAACATCATCTGGAAATTAGATTCTATGAAACGTTTTAAAATGCAAGTTTCGGTCAAATAATAATAGTATATTATACACTAGTTTATACTAGTTTAGGTCAAAAAATCAAATTAAATCGAGGACTCGAAATGATAACTTTTCAGATCATTTATATATATTTTACGGGAGAAGGTTATGATTCAAGTCCATGCAAAAATTTATCTAAAAATTATATTTAATGAAACTTTTCAAAATGCAATTTTCGGTCAAAAAATCATGATATATTATACACTAGTTTCGGTCTAGAAAATCAAATTAAATCGGGGTCTTTTCGAAATGATACGAATATTTCATGACATTTATATATGTTGCAAGGGAAGGTTATGATGGAAGTCCATGCAAAAAATAATCTTAAAATTAGATTCTTTGAAACATTTTTAAATGCATGTTTCGGTCAAAAAGTCATAGTATATTATACACTAGTTTATATTAGTTTCGGTAAAAAATTAAATTAAATCGAAGTCTGTTCGAAATCCTACAAAACTTTTATAATCATTTATATATTTTACAGGGGAAGATTATGATTGAAGTCCATGCAAAAATATTTCTGAAAATTAGATTTTATGATGCTTTTCGAAATGCAAGTTTCGGTATAAAAAATCATGATATATTGTAAACTAGTTTTGGTATAAAAAAAATCAAATTGGGGGCTATTCGAAATGATACGAATCTTTTCATATCATTTATATATGGTACAAGGGATGGTTAGGATGGAAGTCTATACAAAAAAACATCTGAAAATTAGATTCTATGAAACTATTTGAAATGCAAGTTTCGGTCAAAAAATCATAGTATATTATACACAAGTTTATTCTAATTTACATCAAAAAATCAAATTAAATCGAGGTCTTCTCAAAATGATGCGAAACTTTTCATATCATTTATATATTTTAAGAGGGAAGGTTATGATGGATGTCCATGTAAAAAATCATCTGGAAATTAGATTCTATGAAACTTTTTGAAATGCAAGTTTCGGTCAAAAAATCATAGTATATTATATACTAGTTTATACTAGTTTAGGTAAAAAAATCAAATTAAATCGAGGAATGTTCGAAATGACAACTTTTCAGATCATTTATATATATTTTAAGGGGGAAGGTTATGATTGAAGTCCATGCAAAAATTTATCTAAAAATTATATTTAATGAAACTTTTCGAAATGCAAGTTTCGGTCAAAAAATCATGAAATATTATACACTAGTTTCGATCAAGAAAATCAAATTAAATTGGGGTCAGTTCGAAATGATACGAATATTTTCATAACATTTATATATGTTGCGAGGGAAGGTTATGATGGAAGTCCATGCAAAAAATAATCTCAAAATTAGATTCTATGAAACTTTTCGAAATGCATGTTTCGGTCAAAAAGTCATAGTATATTATACACTAGTTTATAATAGTTTCGGTAAAAAATTAAATTAAATCGAATTCTGTTCGAAATGCTACAAAACTATTCAGATCAATTTAAAATTTTACAGTCGAAGATTATGATTAAAGTCCATGCAAAAATATTTCTCAAAATTAGATTTTATGAAGCTTTTCGAAATGCAAGTTTCGGTATAAAAAATCAAGATATAGTATACACTAGTTTCGGTCAAAAAAATAAAATCAAGCTGGGGCCTATTCGAAATGATATGAATCTTTTCAGATCATTTATATATGTTACAAGGGATGGTTAGGATGGAAGTCTATACAAAAAAAAACATCTGAAAATTAGATTCTATGAAACTTTTCGAAATGCAAGTTTCGGTCAAAAAATCATAGTATATTATACACAAGTTTATACTAATTTAGGTCAAAAAATCAAATTAAACCGATCTCTTCTCGAAATGATGCGAAACTTTTGAGATCATTTATATATTTTAAGAAGGAAGGTTATGATGGAAGTCCATGCAAAACATCATCTGGAAATTAGATTCTATGAAACTTTTTAAAATGCAAGTTTCGGTCAAAAAATAATAGTATATTATACACTAAGTTTATACTAGTTTAGGTCAAAAAATCAAATTAAATCGAGGACTCGAAATGATAACTTTTCAGATCATTTATATATATTTTACGGGGAAAGGTTATGATTCAAGTCCATGCAAAAATTTATCTAAAAATTATATTTAATGAAACTTTTCAAAATGCAATTTTCGGTCAAAAAATCATGATATATTATACAATTGTTTCGGTCTATAAAATCAAATTAAATCGGGGTCTTTTCGAAATGATACGAATATTTCATAACATTTATATATGTTGCGAGGGAAGGTTATGATGGAAGTCCATGCAAAAAATAATCTTAAAATTAGATTCTATGAAACTTTTCGAAATGCATGCTTCGGTCAAAAAGTCATAGTATATTATACACTAGTTTATATTAGATTCGGTAAAAAATTAAATTAAATCTAAGTCTGTTCGAAATGCTACAAAACTTTTCAGATCATGTATATATTATACAGGGGAAGATTATGATTGAAGTCCATGCAAATATATTTCTGAAAATTAGATTTTATGAAGCTTTTCGAAATGCAAGTTTCGGTATAAAAAATCATGATATATTATACACTAGTTTCGGTAAAAAAAATCAAATTGGGGGCTACTCGAAATGATACGAATCTTTTCAGATCATTTATATATGTTACAAGGGATGGTTAGGATGGAAGTCTATACAAATAAAAACATCTGAAAATTAGATTCTATGAAACTTTTCGAAATGCAAGTTTCAGTCAAAAAATCATAGTATATTATACACAAGTTTATACTAATTTAGGTCAAAAAATCAAATTAAACCGATGTCTTCTCGAAATGATGCGAAAATTTTGAGATCATTTATATATTTTAAGAAGGAAGGTTATGATGGAAGTCCATGCAAAACATCATCTGGAAATTAGATTCTATGAAACTTTTTAAAATGCAAGTTTCGGTCAAATAATAATAGTATATTATACACTAGTTTATACTAGTTTAGGTCAAAAAATCAAATTAAATTGAGGATTCGAAATGATAACTTTTCAGATCATTTATATATATTTTACGGGGGAAGGTTATGATTGAAGTCCATGCGAAAATTTATCTAAAAATTATATTTAATGAAACTTTTCGAAATGCAAGTTTTGGTCAAAAAATCATGATATATTATACACTAGTTTCAGTCTAGAAAATCAAATTAAATCGGGGTCTATTCGAAATGATACGAATATTTTCATAACATTTATATATGTTGCAAGGGAAGGTTATGATGGAAGTCCATGCAAAAAATAATCTTAAAATTAGATTCTTTGAAACATTTTTAAATGCATGTTTCGGTCAAAAAGTCATAGTATATTATACACTAGTTTATATTAGTTTCGGTAAAAAATTAAATTAAATCGAAGTCTGTTCGAAATCCTACAAAACTTTTATAATCATTTATATATTTTACAGGAGAAGATTATGATTGAAGTCCATGCAAAAATATTTCTGAAAATTAGAATTTATGAAGCTTTTCGAAATGCAAGTTTCGGTATAAAAAATCATGATATATTGTAAACTAGTTTTGGTATAAAAAAAATCAAATTGGGGGCTATTCGAAATGATACGAATCTTTTCATATCATTTATATATGGTACAAGGGATGGTTAGGATGGAAGTCTATACAAAAAAAACATGTGAAAATTAGATTCTATGAAACTATTTGAAATGCAAGTTTCGGTCAAAAAATCATAGTATATTATACACAAGTTTATTCTAATTTAGGTCAAAAAATCAAATTAAATCGAGGTCTTCTCAAAATGATGCGAAACTTTTCATATCATTTATATATTTTAAGAGGGAAGGTTATGATGGATGTCCATGTAAAAAATCATCTGGAAATTAGATTCTATGAAACTTTTTGAAATGCAAGTTTCGGTCAAAAAATCATAGTATATTATACACTAGTTTATACTAGTTTAGGTCAAAAAATCAAATTAAATCGAGGACTCGAAATGATAACTTTTCAGATCATTTATATATATTTTACGGGGAAAGGTTATGATTCAAGTCCATGCAAAAATTTATCTAAAAATTATATTTAATGAAACTTTTCAAAATGCAATTTTCGGTCAAAAAATCATGATATATTATACAATTGTTTCGGTCTATAAAATCAAATTAAATCGGGGTCTTTTCGAAATGATACGAATATTTCATAACATTTATATATGTTGCGAGGGAAGGTTATGATGGAAGTCCATGCAAAAAATAATCTTAAAATTAGATTCTATGAAACTTTTCGAAATGCATGCTTCGGTCAAAAAGTCATAGTATATTATACACTAGTTTATATTAGATTCGGTAAAAAATTAAATTAAATCTAAGTCTGTTCGAAATGCTACAAAACTTTTCAGATCATTTAACTATTATTCAGGGGAAGATTATGATTGAAGTCCATGCAAATATATTTCTGAAAATTAGATTTTATGAAGCTTTTCGAAATGCAAGTTTCGGTATAAAAAATCATGATATATTATACACTAGTTTCGGTAAAAAAAATCAAATTGGGGGCTACTCGAAATGATACGAATCTTTTCAGATCATTTATATATGTTACAAGGGATGGTTAGGATGGAAGTCTATACAAATAAAAACATCTGAAAATTAGATTCTATGAAACTTTTCGAAATGCAAGTTTCAGTCAAAAAATCATAGTATATTATACACAAGTTTATACTAATTTAGGTCAAAAAATCAAATTAAACCGATGTCTTCTCGAAATGATGCGAAAATTTTGAGATCATTTATATATTTTAAGAAGGAAGGTTATGATGGAAGTCCATGCAAAACATCATCTGGAAATTAGATTCTATGAAACTTTTTAAAATGCAAGTTTCGGTCAAATAATAATAGTATATTATACACTAGTTTATACTAGTTTAGGTCAAAAAATCAAATTAAATTGAGGATTCGAAATGATAACTTTTCAGATCATTTATATATATTTTACGGGGGAAGGTTATGATTGAAGTCCATGCGAAAATTTATCTAAAAATTATATTTAATGAAACTTTTCGAAATGCAAGTTTTGGTCAAAAAATCATGATATATTATACACTAGTTTCGGTCTAGAAAATCAAATTAAATCGGGGTCTATTCGAAATGATACGAATATTTTCATAACATTTATATATGTTGCAAGGGAAGGTTATGATGGAAGTCCATGCAAAAAATAATCTTAAAATTAGATTCTTTGAAACATTTTTAAATGCATGTTTCGGTCAAAAAGTCATAGTATATTATACACTAGTTTATATTAGTTTCGGTAAAAAATTAAATTAAATCGAAGTCTGTTCGAAATCCTACAAAACTTTTATAATCATTTATATATTTTACAGGAGAAGATTATGATTGAAGTCCATGCAAAAATATTTCTGAAAATTAGATTTTATGAAGCTTTTCGAAATGCAAGTTTCGGTATAAAAAATCATGATATATTGTAAACTAGTTTTGGTATAAAAAAAATCAAATTGGGGGCTATTCGAAATGATACGAATCTTTTCATATCATTTATATATGGTACAAGGGATGGTTAGGATGGAAGTCTATACAAAAAAAACATGTGAAAATTAGATTCTATGAAACTATTTGAAATGCAAGTTTCGGTCAAAAAATCATAGTATATTATACACAAGTTTATTCTAATTTAGGTCAAAAAATCAAATTAAATCGAGGTCTTCTCAAAATGATGCGAAACTTTTCATATCATTTATATATTTTAAGAGGGAAGGTTATGATGGATGTCCATGTAAAAAATCATCTGGAAATTAGATTCTATGAAACTTTTTGAAATGCAAGTTTCGGTCAAAAAATCATAGTATATTATACACTAGTTTATACTAGTTTAGGTCAAAAAATCAAATTAAATCGAGGAATGTTTGAAATGACAACTTTTCAGATCATTTATATATATTTTACGGGGGAAGGTTATGATTGAAGTCCATGCAAAAATTTATCTAAAAATTATATTTTATGAAACTTTTCGAAATGCAAGTTTCGGTCAAAAAATCATGAAATATTATACACTAGTTTCGGTCAAGAAAATCAAATTAAATTGGGGTCAGTTCGAAATGATACGAATATTTTCATAACATTTATATATGTTGCGAGGGAAGGTTATGATGGAAGTCCACGCAAAAAATAATCTCAAAATTAGATTTTATGAAACTTTTCGAAATGCATGTTTCGGTCAAAAAGTCATAGTATATTATACACTAGTTTATAATAGTTTCGGTAAAAAATTAAATTAAATCGAATTCTGTTCGAAATGCTACAAAACTTTTCAGATCAATTATATATTTTACAGGGGAAGATTATGATTAAAGTCCATGCAAAAATATTTCTCAAAATTAGATTTTATGAAGCTTTTCGAAATGCAAGTTTCGGTATAAAAAATCAAGATATAGTATACACTAGTTTCGGTCAAAAAAATAAAATCAAGCTGGGGCCTATTCGAAATGATATGAATCTTTTCAGATCATTTATATATGTTACAAGGGATGGTTAGGATGGAAGTCTATACAAAAAAAAACATTTGAAAATTAGATTCTATGAAACTTTTCGAAATGCAAGTTTCGGTCAAAAAATCATAGTATATTATACACAAGTTTATTCTAATTTAGGTCAAAAAATCAAATTAAACCGATGTCTTCTCGAAATGATGCGAAACTTTTGAGATCATTTATATATTTTAAGAAGGAAGGTTATGATGGAAGTCCATGCAAAACATCATCTGGAAATTAGATTCTATGAAACTTTTTAAAATGCAAGTTTCGGTCAAAAAATAATAGTATATTATACACTAGTTTATACTAGTTTAGGTCAAAAAATCAAATTAAATCGAGGACTCGAAATGATAACTTTTCAGATCATTTATATATATTTTACGGGAGAAGGTTATGATTCAAGTCCATGCAAAAATTTATCTAAAAATTATATTTAATGAAACTTTTCAAAATGCAATTTTCGGTCAAAAAATCATGATATATTATACACTAGTTTCGGTCTAGAAAATCAAATTAAATCGGGGTCTTTTCGAAATGATACGAATATTTCATAACATTTATATATGTTGCAAGGGAAGGTTATGATGGAAGTCCATGCAAAAAATAATCTTAAAATTAGATTCTTTGAAACATTTTTAAATGCATGTTTCGGTCAAAAAGTCATAGTATATTATACACTAGTTTATATTAGTTTCGGTAAAAAATTAAATTAAATCGAAGTCTGTTCGAAATCCTACAAAACTTTTATAATCATTTATATATTTTACAGGGGAAGATTATGATTGAAGTCCATGCAAAAATATTTCTGAAAATTAGATTTTATGAAGCTTTTCGAAATGCAAGTTTCGGTATAAAAAATCATGATATATTGTAAACTAGTTTTGGTATAAAAAAAATCAAATTGGGGGCTATTCGAAATGATACGAATCTTTTCATATCATTTATATATGGTACAAGGGATGGTTAGGATGGAAGTCTATACAAAAAAACATCTGAAAATTAGATTCTATGAAACTATTTGAAATGCAAGTTTCGGTCAAAAAATCATAGTATATTATACACAAGTTTATTCTAATTTACATCAAAAAATCAAATTAAATCGAGGTCTTCTCAAAATGATGCGAAACTTTTCATATCATTTATATATTTTAAGAGGGAAGGTTATGATGGATGTCCATGTAAAAAATCATCTGGAAATTAGATTCTATGAAACTTTTTGAAATGCAAGTTTCGGTCAAAAAATCATAGTATATTATACACTAGTTTATACTAGTTTAGGTAAAAAAATCAAATTAAATCGAGGAATGTTCGAAATGACAACTTTTCAGATCATTTATATATATTTTACGGGGGAAGGTTATGATTGAAGTCCATGCAAAAATTTATCTAAAAATTATATTTAATGAAACTTTTCGAAAAGCAAGTTTCGGTCAAAAAATCATGAAATATTATACACTAGTTTCGGTCAAGAAAATCAAATTAAATCGGGGTCAGTTCGAAATGATACGAATATTTTCATAACATTTATATATGTTGCGAGGGAAGGTTATGATGGAAGTCCATGCAAAAAATAATCTCAAAATTAGATTCTATGAAACTTTTCGAAATGCATGCTTCTGTCAAAAAGTCATAGTATATTATACACTAGTTTATAATAGATTCGGTAAAAAATTAAATTAAATCGAATTCTGTTCGAAATGCTACAAAACTATTCAGATCAATTTAAAATTTTACAGGGGAAGATTATGATTAAAGTCCATGCAAAAATATTTCTCAAAATTAGATTTTATGAAGCTTTTCGAAATGCAAGTTTCGGTATAAAAAATCAAGATATAGTATACACTAGTTTCGGTCAAAAAAATAAAATCAAGCTGGGGCCTATTCGAAATGATATGAATCTTTTCAGATCATTTATATATGTTACAAGGGATGGTTAGGATGGAAGTCTATACAAAAAAAAACATCTGAAAATTAGATTCTATGAAACTTTTCGAAATGCAAGTTTCGGTCAAAAAATCATAGTATATTATACACAAGTTTATACTAATTTAGGTCAAAAAATCAAATTAAACCGATGTCTTCTCGAAATGATGCGAAACTTTTGAGATCATTTATATATTTTAAGAAGGAAGGTTATGATGGAAGTCCATGCAAAACATCATCTGGAAATTAGATTCTATGAAACTTTTTAAAATGCAAGTTTCGGTCAAAAAATAATAGTATATTATACACTAAGTTTATACTAGTTTAGGTCAAAAAATCAAATTAAATCGAGGACTCGAAATGATAACTTTTCAGATCATTTATATATATTTTACGGGGGAAGGTTATGATTCAAGTCCATGCAAAAATTTATCTAAAAATTATATTTAATGAAACTTTTCAAAATGCAATTTTCGGTCAAAAAATCATGATATATTATACACTAGTTTTGGTCTAGAAAATCAAATTAAATCGGGGTCTTTTCGAAATGATACGAATATTTCATAACATTTATATATGTTGCGAGGGAAGGTTATGATGGAAGTCCATGCAAAAAATAATCTTAAAATTAGATTCTATGAAACTTTTCGAAATGCATGCTTCGGTCAAAAAGTCATAGTATATTATACACTAGTTTATATTAGATTCGGTAAAAAATTAAATTAAATCTAAGTCTGTTCGAAATGCTACAAAACTTTTCAGATCATTTATATATTATACAGGGGAAGATTATGATTGAAGTCCATGCAAATATATTTCTGAAAATTAGATTTTATGAAGCTTTTCGAAATGCAAGTTTCGGTATAAAAAATCATGATATATTATACACTAGTTTCGGTAAAAAAAAATCAAATTGGGGGCTACTCGAAATGATACGAATCTTTTCAGATCATTTATATATGTTACAAGGGATGGTTAGGATGGAAGTCTATACAAATAAAAACATCTGAAAATTAGATTCTATGAAACTTTTCGAAATGCAAGTTTCAGTCAAAAAATCATAGTATATTATACACAAGTTTATACTAATTTAGGTCAAAAAATCAAATTAAACCGACGTCTTCTCGAAATGATGCGAAAATTTTGAGATCATTTATATATTTTAAGAAGGAAGGTTATGATGGAAGTCCATGCAAAACATCATCTGGAAATTAGATTCTATGAAACTTTTTAAAATGCAAGTTTCGGTCAAATAATAATAGTATATTATACACTAGTTTATACTAGTTTAGGTCAAAAAATCAAATTAAATTGAGGATTCGAAATGATAACTTTTCAGATCATTTATATATATTTTACGGGGGAAGGTTATGATTGAAGTCCATGCGAAAATTTATCTAAAAATTATATTTAATGAAACTTTTCGAAATGCAAGTTTATATATGGTACAAGGGATGGTTAGGATGGAAGTCTATACAAAAAAAAACATCTGAAAATTAGATTCTATGAAACTATTTGAAATGCAAGTTTCGGTCAAAAAATCATAGTATATTATACACAAGTTTATTCTAATTTAGGTCAAAAAATCAAATTAAATCGAGGTCTTCTCAAAATGATGCGAAACTTTTCATATCATTTATATATTTTAAGAGGGAAGGTTATGATGGATGTCCATGCAAAAAATCATCTGGAAATTAGATTCTATGAAACTTTTTGAAATGCAAGTTTCGGTCAAAAAATCATAGTATATTATACACTAGTTTATACTAGTTTAGGTCAAAAAATCAAATTAAATCGAGGAATGTTCGAAATGATAACTTTTCAGATCATTTATATATATATTTTACGGGGGAAGGTTATGATTGAAGTCCATGCAAAAATTTATCTAGAAATTATATTTAATCAAACTTTTCAAAATGCAAGTTTCGGTCAAAAAATCATGATATATTATACACTAGTTTCGGTCAAGAAAATCAAATTAAATTGGGGTCAGTTCGAAATGATACGAATATTTTCATAACTTTTATATATGTTGCGAGGGAAGGTTATGATGGAAGTCGATGCAAAAAATAATCTCAAAATTAGATTCTATGAAACTTTTCGAAATGCATGTTTCGGTCAAAAATTCATAGTATATTATACACTAGTTTATATTAGTTTCGGTAATAAATTAAATTAAATCGAAGTCTGTTCGAAATACTACAAAACTTTTCAGATCAATTATATATTTTATAAGGGAAGATTATGATTAAAGTCCATGCAAAAATATTTCTGAAAATTAGATTTTATGAAGCTTTTCGAAATGCAAGTTTCGGTATAAAAAATCAAGATATAGTATACACTAGTTTCGGTCAAAAAAATAAAATCAAGCTGGGGCCTATTCGAAATGATATGAATCTTTTCAGATCATTTATATATGTTACAAGGGATGGTTAGGATGGAAGTCTATACATAAAAAAAACATCTGAAAATTAGATTCTATGAAACTATTCGAAATGCAAGTTTCGGTCAAAAAATCATAGTATATTATACAAAAGTTTATTCTAATTTAGGTCAAAAATCAAATTAAATCGAGGTCTTCTCAAAATGATGCGAAACTTTTCATATCATTTATATATTTTAAGAAGGAAGGTTATGACTCAAGTCCATGCAAAAAATCATGCGGAAATTACATTCTATGAAACTTTTTGAAATGCAAGTTTCGGTCAAAAAATCATAGTATATTCTACACTAGTTTATACTAGTTTAGGTAAAAAAATCAACTTAAATCGAGGAATGTTCGAAATGATAACTTTTCAGATCATTTATATATATTTTACGGGGGAAAGTTATGATTGAAGTCCATGCAAAAATTTATGTAAAAATTATATTTAATGAAACTTTTCGAAATACAAGTTTCGGTCAAAAAATCATGATATATTATACACTAGTTTCGGTCTAGAAAATCAAATTAAATCGGGGTCTATTCGAAATGATACGAATATTTTCATAACATTTATATATGTTGAGAGGGAAGGTTATGATGGAAGTCCATGCAAAAAATAATCTTAAAATTAGATTCTATGAAACATTTTTAAATGCATGTTTCGGTCAAAAAGTCATAGTATATTATACACTAGTTTATATTAGTTTCGGTAAAAAATAAATTAAATCGAAGTCTATTCGAAAAGCTACAAAACTTTTATAATCATTTACAAATTTTACAGGGGAAGATTATGATTAAAGTCCATGCAAAAGTATTTCTGAAAATTAGATTTTATGATGCTTTTCGAAATGCAAGTTTCGGTATAAAAAATCATGATATATTGTAAATTAGTTTTGGTATAAAAAAAAATCAAATTGGGGGCTATTCGAAATGATACTAATCTTTTCATATCATTTATATATGGTACAAGGGATGGTTAGGATGGAAGTCTATACAAAAAAAACATCTGAAAATTAGATTCTATGAAACTATTCAAAATGCAAGTTTCGGTCAAAAAATCATAGTATATTATACACAAATTTATACTAATTTAGGTCAAAAAATCAAATTAAATCGAGGTCTTCTCAAAATGATGCGAAACTTTTCAGATCATTTATATATTTTAAGAGCGAAGGTTATGATGGATGTCCATACAAAAAATCATCTGGAAATTAGATTCTATGAAACTTTTTGAAATGCAAGTTTCGGTCAAAAAATCATAGTATATTATACACTAGTTTATAGTTATTTAGGTCAAAAAATAAAATTAATTCGAGGAATGTTCGAAATGATACCTTTTCAGATCATTTATATATATTTTACGGGGGAAGGTTATGATTGAAGTCCATGCACAAATTTATCTAAAAATTATATTTAATGAAACTTTTCGAAATGCAAGTTTCGGTCAAAAAATCATGACATATTACACACTAGTTTCGGTCAAGAAAATATAATTAAATCGGGGTCTGTTCGAAATGATAAGAATATTTTCATAACATTTATATATATTGCGAGGGAAGGTTATGATGGAAGTCCATGCAAAAAATAATCTCAAAATTAGATTCTATGAAACTTTTTGAAATGCATGTTTCGGTCAAAAAGCCATAGTATATTATACACTAGTTTATATTAGTTTCGGTAAAAAATTAAATTAAATCGAAGTCTATTCGAAATGCTACAAAACTTTTCAGATCAATTATATATTTTACAGGGGAAGATTATGATTAAAATCCATGTAAAATTAATTCTGAAAATTAGATTTTATGAAGCTTTTCGAAATGCAAGTTTCGGTATAAAAAATCAAGATATAGTATACACTAGTTTCGGTCAAAAAAATAAAATCAAGTTGGGGGCTATTCGAAATGATACGAATCTTTTCAGATCATTTATATATGTTACAAGGGATGGTTAAGATGGAAGTCTATGCAAAACAAAAACATCTGAAAATTAGATTCTATGAAACTTTTCGAAATGCAAGTTTCGGTCAAAAAATCATAGTATATTATACACAAGTTTATACTAATTTAGGTCAAAAATCAAATAAAACCGATGTCTTTCTCGAAATGATGCGAAACTTTTCAGATCATTTATATATTTTAAGAGGGACGGTTATGATGGAAGTCCATGTAAAAAATCATGCGGAAATTACATTCTATGAAAAAATTAGTTTAGGTCAAAAAAAAATTAAATCGAGGACTGTTCGAAATGATAACTTTTCAGATCATTTATATATATTTTACGGGGGAAGATTATGATTGAAGTCCATGCAAAAATTTATCTAAAAATTATATTTAATGAAACTTTTCGAAATAAAAGTTTCGGTCAAAAAATCATGATATATTATACACTAGTTTCGGTCAAGAAAATGAAATTAAATCGGGTCTATTCGAAATGATACCAATATTTTCATAACATTTATATATGTTGCGAGGGAAGGTTATGATTGAAGTCCATGCAAAAATATTTCTGAAAATTAGATTTTATGAAGCTTTTCGAAATGCAAGTTTCGGTATAAAAAATCATGATATATTATACACTTGTTTCGGTCAAAAAAATAAATTCAAATTGGGGGCTATTCGAAATGATACGAATCTTTTCAGATCATTTATATATGTTACAAGGGATGGTTAGGATGGAAGTCTATACAAAAAAAACATCTGAAAATTAGATTCTATGAAACTTTTCGAAATGCATGTTTCGGGCAAAAAATCATAGTATTTTATACACAAGTTTATACTAATTTAGGTCAAAATATCAAATTAAATCGAGGTCTTCTCGAAATGATACGAAACTTTTCAGATCATTTATATATTTTAAGAGGGAATGTTATGATGGAAGTCCATGCAAAAAATTATCTTGAAATTAGATTCTATGAAACTTTTTGAAATGCAAGTTTCGGTCAAAAAATCATAGTACACTAGTTTATACTAGTTTAGGTCAAAAAATCAAATTAAATCGAGGACTGTTCGAAATGATAACTTTTCAGATCATTTATATATATTTTACGGGGGAAGGTTATGATTGAAGTCCATGCAAAAATTTATCTAAAATTTATATTTAATTAAACTTTTCGTAATGAATGTTTCGGTCAAAAAATCATGGTATATTATACACTAGTTTCAGTCAAGAAAATCAAAATACATTGTGGGCTATTCGAAATGATACGAATCTTTTCAGATCATTTATATATGTTACAGGGAAGGTTATGATTGAGGTCCATGCAAAAATATTTTTGAAAATTAGATTTTATGAAGCTTTTCGAAATGCAAGTTTCGGTATAAAAAATCATGATATATTATACACTAGTTTCGGTCAAAAAAATAAAATCAAATTGGGGGATCTTTGAAATGATACTAATCTTTTCAAATCATTTATATATGTTACAAGGGATGGTTAGGATGGAAGTCTATACAAAAAAAACATCTGAAAATTATATTCTATGGGACTTTTCGAAATGCAAGTTTCGGGAAAAAAATCATAGTATATTATACATAAGTTTATACTAATTTAGGTCAAAATATCAAATTAAATCGAGGTCTTCTCGAAATGATACGAAACTTTTCAGATCATTTTGAAATTTTAAAAGGGAAGGTTATGATGGAAGTCCATGCAAAAAATCATCTGGAAATTAGATTCTATGAAACTTTTTGAAATGCAAGTTTCGATCAAAAAATCAGAGAATATTATACACTAGTTTATACAAGTTTAGGTCAAAAAATCAAAATAAATCGAGGACTGTTCGAAATGATAACTTTTCAGATCATTTATAAATATTTTACGGGGGAAGGTTGTGATTGAAGTCTATGCAAAAATTTATCTAAAAATTATATTTAATGAAACTTTTCGAAATGCAGGTTTTGGTCAAAAAATCATGATATATTATACACTAGTTTCGGTCAAGAAAATCAAATTAAATCGGGGTCTATTCGAAATGATACGAATATTTTCATAACATTTATATATGTCTCCAGGGAAGGTTATGAGGGAAGTCCATGCAAAAAATAATCTTAAAATTAGATTCTATGAAACTTTTCGAAATGCATGTTTCGGTCAAAAAGACATAGTATATTATACACTAGTTTATATTAGTTTTGGTAAAAAATTAAATTAAATCGAAGTCTATTCAAAATGCTACAAAACTTTTCAGATCATTTATATATGTTACAGGGGAAGGTTATGATTCAAGTCCATTCAAAAATATTTCTGAAAATTAGATTTTATGAAGCTTTTCGAAATGAAAGTTTCGGTTAAAAAATCATGATATATTATACACTAGTTTCAGTCAAAAAAATCAAAATAAATTGTGGGCTATTCGAAATGATACGAATCTTTTCAGATCATTTATATATGTTACAATGGAAGGATATGATTGAGGTCCATGCAAAAACATTTTTGAAAATTAGATTTTATGAAGCTTTTTGAAATGCAAGTTTCGGTATAAAAAATCATGATATATTATACACTAGTTTCGGTCAAAAAAATAAAATCAAATTGGGGGCTATTCGAAATGATACTAATCTTTTCAAATCATTTATATATGTTACAATAGATGTTTAGGATGGAAGTCTATACAAAAAAAACATCTTAAAATTAGATTCTATGAAAATTTTCGAAATGCAAGTTTCGGGCTAAAAATCATAGTATATTATCCACAAGTTTATACTAATTAAGGTCAAAATATCAAATTAAATCGAGGTCTTCTCGATATGATACAAAACTTTTTAGATCATTTATATATTTTAAGTGGGAAGGTTATGATGGAAGTCTATGCAAAAAATCATCTGGAAATTAGATTCTATGAAACTTTTTGAAATGCAAGTTTCGGTCAAAAAATCATAATATATTATACACTAGTTTATACTAGTTTAGGTTAAAAAAATCAAATTAATCGAGGACTGTACCAAATGATAACTTTTCAGATCATTTATATATATTTTACGGGGGATGGTTATGATTGAAGTTCATACAAAAATTTATCTAAAAATTATATTTAATGAAACTTTTCGAAATGCAAGTTTCGGCCAAAAAAGCATGATATATTATACACTAGTTTCAGTCAAGAAAATCAAATTAAATCGGGGTGTATTCGAAATGATACGAATATTTATAATAAAATTTATATATGTCTCCAGGGAAGGTTATGATGGAAGTCCATGCAAAAAATAATCTTAAAATTAGATTCTATGAAACTTTTCGAAATGCATGTTTCGGTCTAAAAGTCATAGTATATTATACACAAGTTTATATTAGTTTCGTTAAAAAATTAAATTAAATCGAAGTCTGTTCAAAATGCTACAAAACTTTTCAGATCATTTATATATTTTACAGGGAAAGGTTATGATTCAAGTCCATTCAAAAATATTTCTGAAAATTAGATTTTATGAAGCTTTTCGAAATGCAAGTTTCGGTTAAAAAATCATGATATATTTACACTACTTTCGGTCAACAAAATCAAAATAAATTGTGGGCTATTCGAAATGATACGAATCTTTTCAGATCAATTATATATGTTACAGGGGAAGGTTATGATTGAGGTCCATGCAAAAATATTTTTGAAAATTAGATTTTATGAAGCTTTTCGAAATGCATGTTTTGGTATAAAAAATCATGATATATTATACACTAGTTTCGGTCAAAAAAATAAAATCAAATTGGGGGCTATTCAAAATGATACTAATCTTTTAAGATCATTTATATATGTTACAAGGGAGGGTTAGGATGGTAGTCTATACCCAAAAAAACATCTGAAAATTAGATTCTATGAAACTTTTCGAAATGCAAGTTTCGGGCAATAAATCAGAGTATATTATACACAAGTTTATACTAATTTAGGTCAAAATATCAAATTAAATCGAGGTCTTCTCGAAATGATACGAAACTTTTCAGATCATTTAAAAATTTTAAGAGGGAAGGTTATGATGGAAGTCCATGAAAAAAATCATCTGGAAATTAGATTCTATGAAACTTTTTGAAATGCAAGTTTCGATCAAAAAATCATAGAATATTATACACTAGTTTATACAAGTTTAGGTCAAATAATCAAAATAAATCGAGGACTGTTCGAAATGATAACTTTTCAGATCATTTATAAATATTTTACAGGGAAAGGTTGTGATTGAAGTCCATACAAAAATTTATCTAAAAATTATATTTAATGAAACTTTTCGAAATGCAAGTTTTGGTCAAAAAATCATGATATAATATACACTAGTTTGGGTCAAGAAAATCAAATTAAATCGGTGTCTAATCGAAATGATACGAATATTTTCATAACATTTATATATGTTGCGAGGGAAGGTTATGATGGAAGTCCATGCAAAAAATAATCTTAAAATTAGATTCTATGAAACTTTTCGAAATGCATGTTTCGGTCAAAAAGTCATAGTATATTATACACAAGTTTATATTAGTTTAGGTAAAAAATTAAATTAAATCGAAGTCAGTTCAAAATGCTACAAAACTTTTCAGATCATTTATATATTTTACAGGGGAAGGTTATGATTCAAGTCCATTCAAAAATATTTCTGAAAATTATATTTTATGAAACTTTTCGAAATGCAAGTTTCGGTTAAAAAATCATGATATGTTATACACTAGTTTCAGTCAAAAAAATCAAAATACATTGTGGGCTATTCGAAATGATACGAATCTTTTCAGATCATTTATATATGTTACAGGGAAGGTTATGATTGAGGTCCATGCAAAAATATTTTTGAAAATTAGATTTTATGAAGCTTTTCGAAATGCAAGTTTCGGTATAAAAAATCATGATATATTATACACTAGTTTCGGTCAAAAAAATAAAATCAAATTGCGGGATCTTTGAAATGATACTAATCTTTTCAAATCATTTATATATGTTACAAGGGATGGTTAGGATGGAAGTCTATACAAAAAAAACATCTGAAAATTATATTCTATGGAACTTTTCGAAATGCAAGTTTCGGGAAAAAAATCATAGTATATTATACATAAGTTTATACTAATTTAGGTCAAAATATCAAATTAAATCGAGGTCTTCTCGAAATGATACGAAACTTTTCAGATCATTTATATATATTAAGAGGGAATGTTATGATGGAAGTCCATGCAAAAAATTATCTGGAAATTAGATTCTATGAAACTTTTTGAAATGCAAGTTTCGGTCAAAAAATCATAGTACACTAGTTTATACTAGTTTAGGTCAAAAAATCAAATTAAATCGAGGACTGTTCGAAATGATAACTTTTCAGATCATTTATATATATTTTACGGGGGAAGGTTATGATTGAAGTCCATGCAAAAATTTATCTAAAATTTATATTTAATTAAACTTTTCGAAATGAATGTTTCGGTCAAAAAATCATGGTATATTATACACTAGTTTCAGTCAAGAAAATCAAAATACATTGTGGGCTATTCGAAATGATACGAATCTTTTCAGATCATTTATATATGTTACAGGGAAGGTTATGATTGAGGTCCATGCAAAAATATTTTTGAAAATTAGATTTTATGAAGCTTTTCGAAATGCAAGTTTCGGTATAAAAAATCATGATATATTATACACTAGTTTCGGTCAAAAAAATAAAATCAAATTGGGGGATCTTTGAAATGATACTAATCTTTTCAAATCATTTATATATGTTACAAGGGATGGTTAGGATGGAAGTCTATACAAAAAAAACATCTGAAAATTATATTCTATGGAACTTTTCGAAATGCAAGTTTCGGGAAAAAAATCATAGTATATTATACATAAGTTTATACTAATTTAGGTCAAAATATCAAATTAATTCGAGGTCTTCTCGAAATGATACGAAACTTTTCAGATCATTTATATATATTAAGAGGGAATGTTATGATGGAAGTCCATGCAAAAAATTATCTGGAAATTAGATTCTATGAAACTTTTTGAAATGCAAGTTTCGGTCAAAAAATCATAGTACACTAGTTTATACTAGTTTAGGTCAAAAAATCAAATTAAATCGAGGACTGTTCGAAATGATAACTTTTCAGATCATTTATATATATTTTACGGGGGAAGGTTATGATTGAAGTCCATGCAAAAATTTATCTAAAATTTATATTTAATTAAACTTTTCGAAATGAATGTTTCGGTCAAAAAATCATGGTATATTATACACTAGTTTCAGTCAAGAAAATCAAAATAAATTGTGGGCTATTCGAAATGATACGAATCTTTTCAGATTATTTATATATGTTACAAGGGAAGGTTATGATTGAGGTCCATGCAAAAATATTTTTGAAAGTTAGATTTTATGAAACTTTTCGAAATGCAAGTTTTGGTATAAAAAATCATGATATATTATACACTAGTTTCGGTCAAAAAAATAAAATCAAATAGGGGGCTATTCGAAATGATACTAATCTTTTAAGATCATTTATATATGTTACAAGGGATGGTTAGGATGGTAGTCTATACAAAAAAACATATGAAAATTAGATTCTATGAAACTTTTCGAAATGCATGTTTCGGGCAATAAATCATAGTATATTATACACAAGTTTATACTAATTTTGGTCAAAATATCAAATTAAATCGTGGTTTTCTCGAAATGATACAAAACTTTTCACATCATTTTGAAATTTTAAAAGGGAAGGTTATGATGGAAGTCCATGCAAAAAATCATCTGGAAATTAGATTCTATGAAACTTTTTGAAATGCAAGTTTCGATCAAAAAATCATAGAATATTATACACTAGTTTATACAAGTTTAGGTCAAAAAATCAAAATAAATCGAGGACTGTTCGAAATGATAACTTTTCAGATCATTTATAAATATTTTACGGGTGAAGGTTGTGATTGAAGTCTATGCAAAAATTTATCTAAAAATTATATTTAATGAAACTTTTCGAAATGCAGGTTTTGGTCAAAAAATCATGATATATTATACACTAGTTTCGGTCAAGAAAATCAAATTAAATCGGGGTCTATTCGAAATGATTCGAATATTTTCATAACATTTATATATGTCTCCAGGGAAGGTTATGAGGGAAGTCCATGCAAAAAATAATCTTAAAATTAGATTCTATGAAACTTTTCGAAATGCATGTTTCGGTCAAAAAGACATAGTATATTATACACTAGTTTATATTAGTTTTGGTAAAAAATTAAATTAAATCGAAGTCTATTCAAAATGCTACAAAACTTTTCAGATCATTTATATATGTTACAGGGGAAGGTTATGATTCAAGTCCATTCAAAAATATTTCTGAAAATTAGATTTTATGAAGCTTTTCGAAATGAAAGTTTCGGTTAAAAAATCATGATATATTATACACTAGTTTCAGTCAAAAAAATCAAAATAAATTGTGGGCTATTCGAAATGATACGAATCTTTTCAGATCATTTATATATGTTACAGGGGAAGGATATGATTGAGGTCCATGCAAAAACATTTTTGAAAATTAGATTTTATGAAGCTTTTTGAAATGCATGTTTCGGTATAAAAAATCATGATATATTATACACTAGTTTCGGTCAAAAAAATAAAATCAAATTGGGGGCTATTCGAAATGATACTAATCTTTTCAAATCATTTATATATGTTACAATGGATGTTTAGGATGGAAGTCTATACAAAAAAAAACATCTAAAAATTAGATTCTATGAAAATTTTCGAAATGCAAGTTTCGGGCTAAAAATCATAGTATATTATACACAAGTTTATACTAATTAAGGTCAAAATATCAAATTAAATCGAGGTCTTCTCGATATGATACAAAACCTTTTAGATCATTTATATATTTTAAGAGGGAAGGTTATGATGGAAGTCTATGCAAAAAATCATCTGGAAATTAGATTCTATGAAACTTTTTGAAATGCAAGTTTCGGTCAAAAAATCATAATATATTATACACTAGTTTATACTAGTTTAGGTTAAAAAAATCAAATTAATCGAGGACTGTACCAAATGATAACTTTTCAGATCATTTATATATATTTTACGGGGGATGGTTATGATTGAAGTTCATACAAAAATTTATCTAAAAATTATATTTAATGAAACTTTTCGAAATGCAAGTTTCGGCCAAAAAAAGCATGATATATTATACACTAGTTTCGGTCAAGAAAATCAAATTAAATCGGGGTGTATTCGAAATGATACGAATATTTATAATAAAATTTATATATGTCTCCAAGGAAGGTTATGATGGAAGTCCATGCAAAAAATAATCTTAAAATTAGATTCTATGAAACTTTTCGAAATGCATGTTTCGGTCTAAAAGTCATAGTATATTATACACAAGTTTATATTAGTTTCGTTAAAAAATTAAATTAAATCGAAGTCTGTTCAAAATGCTACAAAACTTTTCAGATCATTTATATATTTTACAGGGGAAGGTTATGATTCAAGTCCATTCAAAAATATTTCTGAAAATTAGATTTTATGAAGCTTTTCGAAATGCAAGTTTCGGTTAAAAAATCATGATATATTTACACTACTTTCGGTCAACAAAATCAAAATAAATTGTGGGCTATTCGAAATGATACGAATCTTTTCAGTTCATTTATATATGTTACAGGGGAAGGTTATGATTGAGGTCCATGCAAAAATATTTTTGAAAATTAGATTTTATGAAGCTTTTCGAAATGCATGTTTTGGTATAAAAAATCATGATATATTATACACTAGTTTCGGTCAAAAAAATAAAATCAAATTGGGGGCTATTCAAAATGATACTAATCTTTTAAGATCATTTATAGATGTTACAAGGGATGGTTAGGATGGTAGTCTATACCAAAAAAAACATCTGAAAATTAGATTCTATGAAACTTTTCGAAATGCAAGTTTCGGGCAATAAATCAGAGTATATTATACACAAGTTTATACTAATTTAGGTCAAAATATCAAATTAAATCGAGGTCTTCTCGAAATGATACGAAACTTTTCAGATCATTTAAAAATTTTAAGAGGGAAGGTTATGATGGAAGTCCATGAAAAAAATCATCTGGAAATTAGATTCTATGAAACTTTTTGAAATGCAAGTTTCGATCAAAAAATCATAGAATATTATACACTAGTTTATACAAGTTTAGGTCAAATAATCAAAATAAATCGAGGACTGTTCGAAATGATAATTTTTCAGATCATTTATAAATATTTTACAGGGAAAGGTTGTGATTGAAGTCCATACAAAAATTTATCTAAAAATTATATTTAATGAAACTTTTCGAAATGCAAGTTTTGGTCAAAAAATCATGATATAATATACACTAGTTTGGGTCAAGAAAATCAAATTAAATCGGGGTCTAATCGAAATGATACGAATATTTTCATAACATTTATATATGTTGCGAGGGAAGGTTATGATGGAAGTCCATGCAAAAAATAATCTTAAAATTAGATTCTATGAAACTTTTCGAAATGCATGTTTCGGTCAAAAAGTCATAGTATATTATACACAAGTTTATATTAGTTTCGGTAAAAAATTAAATTAAATCGAAGTCAGTTCAAAATGCTACAAAACTTTTCAGATCATTTATATATTTTACAGGGGAAGGTTATGATTCAAGTCCATTCAAAAATATTTCTGAAAATTATATTTTATGAAACTTTTCGAAATGCAAGTGTCGGTTAAAAAATCATGATATGTTATACACTAGTTTCAGTCAAAAAAATCAAAATACATTGTGGGCTATTCGAAATGATACGAATCTTTTCAGATCATTTATATATGTTACAGGGAAGTTTATGATTGAGGTCCATGCAAAAATATTTTTGAAAATTAGATTTTATGAAGCTTTTCGAAAAGCAAGTTTCGGTATAAAAAATCATGATATATTATACACTAGTTTCGGTCAAAAAAATAAAATCAAATTGGGGGATCTTTGAAATGATACTAATCTTTTCAGATCATTTATATATGTTACAAGGGATGGTTAGGATGGAAGTCTATACAAAAAAAACATCTGAAAATTATATTCTATGGAACTTTTCGAAATGCAAGTTTCGGGAAAAAAATCATAGTATATTATCCATAAGTTTATACTAATTTAGGTCAAAATATCAAATTAAATCGAGATCTTCTCGAAATGATACGAAACTTTTCAGATCATTTATATATATTAAGAGGGAATGTTATGATGGAAGTCCATGCAAAAAATTATCTGGAAATTAGATTCTATGAAACTTTTTGAAATGCAAGTTTCGGTCAAAAAATCATAGTACACTAGTTTATACTAGTTTAGGTCAAAAAATCAAATTAAATCGAGGACTGTTCGAAATGATAACTTTTTAGATCATTTATATATATTTTACGGGGGAAGGTTATGATTGAAGTCCATGCAAAAATTTATCTAAAATTTATATTTAATTAAACTTTTCGAAATGAAAGTTTCGGTCAAAAAATCATGGTATATTATACACTAGTTTCTGTCAAGAAAATCAAAATATATTGCGGGCTATTCGAAATGATACGAATCTTTTCAGATCATTTATATATGTTACAGGGGAAGGTTATGATTGAGGTCCATGCAAAAATATTTTTGAAAGTTAGATTTTATGAAACTTTTCGAAATGCATGTTTTGGTATAAAAAATCATGATATATTATACACTAGTTTCGGTCAAAAAAATAAAATCAAATTGGGGGCTATTCGAAATGATACTAATCTTTTAAGATCATTTATATATGTTACAAGGGATGGTTAGGATGGTAGTCTATACAAAAAAAACATCTGAAAATTAGATTCTATGAAACTTTTCTAAATGCATGTTTCGGGCAATAAATCATAGTATATTATACACAAGTTTATACTAATTTAGGTCAAAATATCAAATTAAATCGGGGTCTTCTCGAAATGATACGAAACTTTTCAGATCATTTATAAATTTTAAGAGGGAAGGTTATGATGGAATTCCATGCAAAAAATCATCTGGAAATTAGATTCTATGAAACTTTTTGAAATGCAAGTTTCGATCAAAAAATCAGAATATTATACACTAGTTTATACAAGTTTAGGTCAAAAAATCAAAATAAATCGAGGACTGTTCGAAATGATAACTTTTCAGATCATTTATAAATACTTTACGGGGGAAGGTTGTGATTGAATTCTATGCAAAAATTTATCTAAAAATTATATTTAATGAAACTTTTTGAAATGCAAGTTTTGGTCAAAAAATCATGATATAATATACACTAGTTTTGGTCAAGATAATCAAATTAAATCGGGGTCTAATCGAAATGATACGAATATTTACATAACATTTATATATGTTGCGAGGGAAGGTTATGATGGAAGTCCATGCAAAAATAATCTTAAAATTAGATTCTATGAAACTTTTCGAAATGCATGTTTCGGTCAAAAAGTCATAGTATATTATACACAAGTTTATATTAGTTTCGGTAAAAAATTAAATTAAATCGAAGTCAGTTCAAAATGCTACAAAACTTTTCAGATCATTTATATATTTTACAGGGGAAGGTTATGATTCAAGTCCATTCAAAAATATTTCTGAAAATTATATATTATGTAACTTTTCGAAATGCAAGTGTCGGTTAAAAAATCATGATATGTTATACACTAGTTTCAGTCAAAAAAATCAAAATACATTGTGGGCTATTCGAAATGATACGAATCTTTTCAGATCATTTATATATGTTACAGGGAAGTTTATGATTGAGGTCCATGCAAAAATATTTTTGAAAATTAGATTTTATGAAGCTTTTCGAAAAGCAAGTTTCGGTATAAAAAATCATGATATATTATACACTAGTTTCGGTCAAAAAAATAAAATCAAATTGGGGGATCTTTGAAATGATACTAATCTTTTCAGATCATTTATATATGTTACAAGGGATGGTTAGGATGGAAGTCTATACAAAAAAAACATCTGAAAATTATATTCTATGGAACTTTTCGAAATGCAAGTTTCGGGAAAAAAATCATAGTATATTATCCATAAGTTTATACTAATTTAGGTCAAAATATCAAATTAAATCGAGATCTTCTCGAAATGATACGAAAATTTTCAGATCATTTATATATATTAAGAGGGAATGTTATGATGGAAGTCCATGCAAAAAATTATCTGGAAATTAGATTCTATGAAACTTTTTGAAATGCAGGTTTCGGTCAAAAAATCATAGTACACTAGTTTATACTAGTTTAGGTCAAAAAATCAAATTAAATCGAGGACTGTTCGAAATGATAACTTTTTAGATCATTTATATATATTTTACGGGGGAAGGTTATGATTGATGTCCATGCAAAAATTTATCTAAAATTTATATTTAATTAAACTTTTCGAAATGAAAGTTTCGGTCAAAAAATCATGGTATATTATACACTAGTTTCTGTCAAGAAAATCAAAATATATTGCGGGCTATTCGAAATGATACGAATCTTTTCAGATCATTTATATATGTTACAGGGGAAGGTTATGATTGAGGTCCATGCAAAAATATTTTTGAAAGTTAGATTTTATGAAACTTTTCGAAATGCATGTTTTGGTATAAAAAATCATGATATATTATACACTAGTTTCGGTCAAAAAAATAAAATCAAATTGGGGGCTATTCGAAATGATACTAATCTTTTAAGATCATTTATATATGTTACAAGGGATGGTTAGGATGGTAGTCTATACAAAAAAAACATCTGAAAATTAGATTCTATGAAACTTTTCTAAATGCATGTTTCGGGCAATAAATCATAGTATATTATACACAAGTTTATACTAATTTAGGTCAAAATATCAAATTAAATCGGGGTCTTCTCGAAATGATACGAAACTTTTCAGATCATTTATAAATTTTAAGAGGGAAGGTTATGATGGAATTCCATGCAAAAAATCATCTGGAAATTAGATTCTATGAAACTTTTTGAAATGCAAGTTTCGATCAAAAAATCATAGAATATTATACACTAGTTTATACAAGTTTAGGTCAAAAAATCAAAATAAATCGAGGACTGTTCGAAATGATAACTTTTCAGATCATTTATAAATACTTTACGGGGGAAGGTTGTGATTGAATTCTATGCAAAAATTTATCTAAAAATTATATTTAATGAAACTTTTTGAAATGCAAGTTTTGGTCAAAAAATCATGATATAATATACACTAGTTTTGGTCAAGATAATCAAATTAAATCGGGGTCTAATCGAAATGATACGAATATTTACATAACATTTATATATGTTGCGAGGGAAGGTTATGATGGAAGTCCATGCAAAAATAATCTTAAAATTAGATTCTATGAAACTTTTCGAAATGCATGTTTCGGTCAAAAAGTCATAGTATATTATACACAAGTTTATATTAGTTTCGGTAAAAAATTAAATTAAATCGAAGTCAGTTCAAAATGCTACAAAACTTTTCAGATCATTTATATATTTTACAGGGGAAGGTTATGATTCAAGTCCATTCAAAAATATTTCTGAAAATTATATTTGATGAAACTTTTCGAAATGCAAGTGTCGGTTAAAAAATCATGATATGTTATACACTAGTTTCAGTCAAAAAAATCAAAATACATTGTGGGCTATTCGAAATGATACGAATCTTTTCAGATCATTTATATATGTTACAGGGAAGTTTATGATTGAGGTCCATGCAAAAATATTTTTGAAAATTAGATTTTATGAAGCTTTTCGAAAAGCAAGTTTCGGTATAAAAAATCATGATATATTATACACTAGTTTCGGTCAAAAAAATAAAATCAAATTGGGGGATCTTTGAAATGATACTAATCTTTTCAGATCATTTATATATGTTACAAGGGATGGTTAGGATGGAAGTCTATACAAAAAAAACATCTGAAAATTATATTCTATGGAACTTTTCGAAATGCAAGTTTCGGGAAAAAAATCATAGTATATTATCCATAAGTTTATACTAATTTAGGTCAAAATATCAAATTAAATCGAGATCTTCTCGAAATGATACGAAACTTTTCAGATCATTTATATATATTAAGAGGGAATGTTATGATGGAAGTCCATGCAAAAAATTATCTGGAAATTAGATTCTATGAAACTTTTTGAAATGCAAGTTTCGGTCAAAAAATCATAGTACACTAGTTTATACTAGTTTAGGTCAAAAAATCAAATTAAATCGAGGACTGTTCGAAATGATAACTTTTTAGATCATTTATATATATTTTACGGGGGAAGGTTATGATTGAAGTCCATGCAAAAATTTATCTAAAATTTATATTTAATTAAACTTTTCGAAATGAAAGTTTCGGTCAAAAAATCATGGTATATTATACACTAGTTTCTGTCAAGAAAATCAAAATATATTGCGGGCTATTCGAAATGATACGAATCTTTTCAGATCATTTATATATGTTACAGGGGAAGGTTATGATTGAGGTCCATGCAAAAATATTTTTGAAAGTTAGATTTTATGAAACTTTTCGAAATGCATGTTTTGGTATAAAAAATCATGATATATTATACACTAGTTTCGGTCAAAAAAATAAAATCAAATTGGGGGCTATTCGAAATGATACTAATCTTTTAAGATCATTTATATATGTTACAAGGGATGGTTAGGATGGTAGTCTATACAAAAAAAACATCTGAAAATTAGATTCTATGAAACTTTTCTAAATGCATGTTTCGGGCAATAAATCATAGTATATTATACACAAGTTTATACTAATTTAGGTCAAAATATCAAATTAAATCGGGGTCTTCTCGAAATGATACGAAACTTTTCAGATCATTTATAAATTTTAAGAGGGAAGGTTATGATGGAATTCCATGCAAAAAATCATCTGGAAATTAGATTCTATGAAACTTTTTGAAATGCAAGTTTCGATCAAAAAATCATAGAATATTATACACTAGTTTATACAAGTTTAGGTCAAAAAATCAAAATAAATCGAGGACTGTTCGAAATGATAACTTTTCAGATCATTTATAAATACTTTACTGGGGAAGGTTGTGATTGAATTCTATGCAAAAATTTATCTAAAAATTATATTTAATGAAACTTTTTGAAATGCAAGTTTTTGTCAAAAAATCATGATATAATATACACTAGTTTTGGTCAAGATAATCAAATTAAATCGGGGTCTAATCGAAATGATACGAATATTTACATAACATTTATATATGTTGCGAGGGAAGGTTATGATGGAAGTCCATGCAAAAATAATCTTAAAATTAGATTCTATGAAACTTTTCGAAATGCATGTTTCGGTCAAAAAGTCATAGTATATTATACACAAGTTTATATTAGTTTCGGTAAAAAAATTAAATTAAATCGAAGTCAGTTCAAAATGCTACAAAACTTTTCACATCATTTATATATTTTAAAGGAGAAGGTTATGATTCAAGTCCATTCAAAAATATTTCTGAAAATTATATTTTATGAAACTTTTCGAAATGCAAGTTTCGGTTAAAAAATCATGATATGTTATACACTAGTTTCAGTCAAAAAAATCAAAATACATTGTGGGCTATTCGAAATGATACGAATCTTTTCAGATCATTTATATATGTTACAGGGAAGGTTATGATTGAGGTCCATGCAAAAATATTTTTGAAAATTAGATTTTATGAAGCTTTTCGAAATGCAAGTTTCGGTATAAAAAATCATGATATATTATACACTAGTTTCGGTCAAAAAAATAAAATCAAATTGGGGGATCTTTGAAATGATACTAATCTTTTCAGATCATTTATATATGTTACAAGGGATGGTTAGGATGGAAGTCTATACAAAAAAAACATCTGAAAATTAGATTCTATGAAACTTTTCGAAATGCAAGTTTCGGGAAAAAAATTATAGTATATTATACACAAGTTTATACTAATTTAGGTCAAAATATCAAATTAAATCGAGGTCTTCTCGAAATGATACGAAAATTTTCAGATCATTTATACATTTTAAAAGGGAAGGTTATGATGGAAGTCCATGCAAAATATTATCTGGAAATTAGATTCTATGAAACTTTTTGAAATGCAAGTTTCGGTCAAAAAATCATAGTACACTAGTTTATACTAGTTTAGGTCAAAAAATCAAATTAAATCGAGGACTGTTCGAAATGATAACTTTTCAGATCATTTATATATATTTTACAGGGGAAGGTTATGATTGAAGTCCATGCAAAAATTTATCTAAAAATTATATTTAATGACACTTTTCGAAATGCAAGTTTCGGTCAAAAAATCATGATACATTATACACTAATTTCGGTCAAGAAAATCAAATTAAATCGGGGTCTATTCGAAATGATACGAATATTTTCATAACATTTATATATGTCTCCAGGGAAGGTTATGATGGAAGTCCATGCAAAAAAATAATCTTAAAATTAGATTCTATGAAACTTTTCGAAATGCATGTTTCGGTCAAAAAGTCATAGTATATTATACACTAGTTTATATTAGTTTCTGTATAAAATTAAATTAAATCGAAGTCAGTTCAAAATGCTACACAACTTTTCACATCATTTATATATTTTACAGGAGAAGGTTATGATTCAAGTCCATTCAAAAATATTTCTGAAAATAGGATTTTATGAAGCTTTTCGAAATGCAAGTTTCGGTTAATAAATCACGATATATTAAACACTAGTTTCGGTCAAAAAAATCAAAATAAATTGTAGGCTATTCGAAATGAGACGAATCTTTTCAGATCAGTTATATATGTTACAGGGGAAGGTTATGATTGAGGTCCATGCTAAAATATTTTTGAAAATTAGATTTTATGAAGCTTTTCGAAATGCAAGTTTCGGTATAAAAAACCATGATATATTATACACTAGTTTCGGTCAAAAAAATAAAATCAAATTGGGGGATCTTTGAAATGATACTAATCTTTTCAGATCATTTATATAGGTTACAAGGGATGGTTAGGATGGAAGTCTATACAAAAAAAACATCTGAAAATTATATTCTATGGAACTTTTCGAAATGCAAGTTTCGGGAAAAAAATCATAGTATATTATACATAAGTTTATACTAATTTAGGTCAAAATATCAAATTAAATCGAGGTCTTCTCGAAATGATACGAAACTTTTCAGATCATTTATATATATTAAGAGGGAATGTTATGATGGAAGTCCATGCAAAAAATTATCTGGAAATTAGATTCTATGAAACTTTTTGAAATGCAAGATTCGGTCAAAAAATCATAGTACACTAGTTTATACTAGTTTAGGTCAAAAAATCAAATTAAATCGAGGACTGTTCGAAATGATAACTTTTCAAATCATTTATATATATTTTACGGGGGAAGGTTATGATTGAAGTCCATGCAAAAATTTATCTAAAATTTATATTTAATTAAACTTTTCGAAATGAAAGTTTCGGTCAAAAAATCATGGTATATTATACACTATTTTCGGTCAAGAAAATCAAAATAAATTGCGGGCTATTCGAAATGATACGAATCTTTTCAGATCATTTATATATGTTACAGGGGAAGGTTATGATTGAGGTCCATGCAAAAATATTTTTGAAAGTTAGATTTTATGAAACTTTTCGAAATGCAAGTTTTGGTATAAAAAATCATGATATATTATACACTAGTTTCGGTCAAAAAAATAAAATCAAATTGGGGGCTATTCGAAATGATACTAATCTTTTAAGATCATTTATATATGTTACAAGGGATGGTTAGGATGGTAGTCTATACAAAAAAAACATCTGAAAATTAGATTCTATGAAACTTTTCTAAATGCAAGTTTCGGGCAATAAATCATAGTATATTATACACAAGTTTATACTAATTTAGGTCAAAATATTAAATTAAATCGGGGTCTTCTCGAAATGATACGAAACTTTTCAGATCATTTATAAATTTTAAGAGGGAAGGTTGTGATGGAATTTCATGCAAAAAATCATCTGGAAATTAGATTCTATGAAACTTTTTGAAATGCAAGTTTCGATCAAAAAATCATAGAATATTATACACTAGTTTATACAAGTTTAGGTCAAAAAATCAAAATAAATCGAGGACTGTTCGAAATGATAACTTTTCAGATCATTTATAAATACTTTACGGGGGAAGGTTGTGATTGAATTCTATGCAAAAATTTATCTAAAAATTATATTTAATGAAACTTTTTGAAATGCAAGTTTTGGTCAAAAAATCATGATATAATATACACTAGTTTTGGTCAAGATAATCAAATTAAATCGGGGTCTAATCGAAATGATACGAATATTTACATAACATTTATATATGTTGCGAGGGAAGGTTATGATGGAAGTCCATGCAAAAATAATCTTAAAATTAGATTCTATGAAACTTTTCGAAATGCATGTTTCGGTCAAAAAGTCATAGTATATTATACACAAGTTTATATTAGTTTCGGTAAAAAAATTAAATTAAATCGAAGTCAGTTCAAAATGCTACAAAACTTTTCACATCATTTATATATTTTAAAGGAGAAGGTTATGATTCAAGTCCATTCAAAAATATTTCTGAAAATTATATTTTATGAAACTTTTCGAAATGCAAGTTTCGGTTAAAAAATCATGATATGTTATACACTAGTTTCAGTCAAAAAAATCAAAATACATTGTGGGCTATTCGAAATGATACGAATCTTTTCAGATCATTTATATATGTTACAGGGAAGGTTATGATTGAGGTCCATGCAAAAATATTTTTGAAAATTAGATTTTATGAAGCTTTTCGAAATGCAAGTTTCGGTATAAAAAATCATGATATATTATACACTAGTTTCGGTCAAAAAAATAAAATCAAATTGGGGGATCTTTGAAATGATACTAATCTTTTCAGATCATTTATATATGTTACAAGGGATGGTTAGGATGGAAGTCTATACAAAAAAAACATCTGAAAATTAGATTCTATGAAACTTTTCGAAATGCAAGTTTCGGGAAAAAAATTATAGTATATTATACACAAGTTTATACTGATTTAGGTCAAAATATCAAATTAAATCGAGGTCTTCTCGAAATGATACGAAAATTTTCAGATCATTTATACATTTTAAAAGGGAAGGTTATGATGGAAGTCCATGCAAAATATTATCTGGAAATTAGATTCTATGAAACTTTTTGAAATGCAAGTTTCGGTCAAAAAATCATAGTACACTAGTTTATACTAGTTTAGGTCAAAAAATCAAATTAAATCGAGGACTGTTCGAAATGATAACTTTTCAGATCATTTATATATATTTTACAGGGGAAGGTTATGATTGAAGTCCATGCAAAAATTTATCTAAAAATTATATTTAATGACACTTTTCGAAATGCAAGTTTCGGTCAAAAAATCATGATACATTATACACTAATTTCGGTCAAGAAAATCAAATTAAATCGGGGTCTATTCGAAATGATACGAATATTTTCATAACATTTATATATGTCTCCAGGGAAGGTTATGATGGAAGTCCATGCAAAAAAATAATCTTAAAATTAGATTCTATGAAACTTTTCGAAATGCATGTTTCGGTCAAAAAGTCATAGTATATTATACACTAGTTTATATTAGTTTCGGTATAAAATTAAATTAAATCGAAGTCAGTTCAAAATGCTACACAACTTTTCACATCATTTATATATTTTACAGGAGAAGGTTATGATTCCAGTCCATTCAAAAATATTTCTGAAAATAGGATTTTATGAAGCTTTTCGAAATGCAAGTTTCGGTTAATAAATCACGATATATTAAACACTAGTTTCGGTCAAAAAAATCAAAATAAATTGTAGGCTATTTGAAATGAGACGAATCTTTTCAGATCAGTTATATATGTTACAGGGGAAGGTTATGATTGAGGTCCATGCTAAAATATTTTTGAAAATTAGATTTTATGAAGCTTTTCGAAATGCAAGTTTCGGTATAAAAAACCATGATATATTATACACTAGTTTCGGTCAAAAAAATAAAATCAAATTGGGGGATCTTTGAAATGATACTAATCTTTTCAGATCATTTATATAGGTTACAAGGGATGGTTAGGATGGAAGTCTATACAAAAAAAACATCTGAAAATTATATTCTATGGAACTTTTCGAAATGCAAGTTTCGGGAAAAAATCATAGTATATTATACATAAGTTTATACTAATTTAGGTCAAAATATCAAATTAAATCGAGGTCTTCTCGAAATGATACGAAACTTTTCAGATCATTTATATATATTAAGAGGGAATGTTATGATGGAAGTCCATGCAAAAAATTATCTGGAAATTAGATTCTATGAAACTTTTTGAAATGCAAGATTCGGTCAAAAAATCATAGTACACTAGTTTATACTAGTTTAGGTCAAAAAATCAAATTAAATCGAGGACTGTTCGAAATGATAACTTTTCAGATCATTTATATATATTTTACGGGGGAAGGTTATGATTGAAGTCCATGCAAAAATTTATCTAAAATTTATATTTAATTAAACTTTTCGAAATGAAAGTTTCGGTCAAAAAATCATGGTATATTATACACTATTTTCGGTCAAGAAAATCAAAATAAATTGCGGGCTATTCGAAATGATACGAATCTTTTCAGATCATTTATATATGTTACAGGGGAAGGTTATGATTGAGGTCCATGCAAAAATATTTTTGAAAGTTAGATTTTATGAAACTTTTCGAAATGCAAGTTTTGGTATAAAAAATCATGATATATTATACACTAGTTTCGGTCAAAAAAATAAAATCAAATTGGGGGCTATTCGAAATGATACTAATCTTTTAAGATCATTTATATATGTTACAAGGGATGGTTAGGATGGTAGTCTATACAAAAAAAACATCTGAAAATTAGATTCTATGAAACTTTTCTAAATGCAAGTTTCGGGCAATAAATCATAGTAAATTATACACAAGTTTATACTAATTTAGGTCAAAATATCAAATTAAATCGGGGTCTTCTCGAAATGATACGAAACTTTTCAGATCATTTATATATTTTAAGAGGGAAGGTTATGATGGAATTTCATGCAAAAAATCATCTGGAAATTAGATTCTATGAAACTTTTTGAAATGCAAGTTTCGATCAAAAAATCATAGAATATTATACACTAGTTTATACAAGTTTAGGTCAAAAAATCAAAATAAATCGAGGACTGTTCGAAATGATAACTTTTCAGATCATTTATAAATACTTTACGGAGGAAGGTTGTGATTGAATTCTATGCAAAAATTTATCTAAAAATTATATTTAATGAAACTTTTTGAAATGCAAGTTTTGGTCAAAAAATCATGATATAATATACACTAGTTTTGGTCAAGATAATCAAATTAAATTGGGGTCTAATCGAAATGATACGAATATTTACATAACATTTATATATGTTGCGAGGAAAGGTTATGATGGAAGTCCATGCAAAAAATAATCTTAAAATTAGATTCTATGAAACTTTTCGAAATGCATGTTTCGGTCAAAAAGTCATAGTATATTATACACAAGTTTATATTAGTTTCGGTAAAAAAATTAAATTAAATCGAAGTCAGTTCAAAATGCTACAAAACTTTTCACATCATTTATATATTTTACAGGAGAAGGTTATGATTCAAGTCCATTCAAAAATATTTCTGAAAATTATATTTTATGAAACTTTTCGAAATGCAAGTTTCGGTTAAAAAATCATGATATGTTATACACTAGTTTCAGTCAAAAAAATCAAAATACATTGTGGGCTATTCGAAATGATAGGAATCTTTTCAGATCATTTATATATGTTACAGGGAAGGTTATGATTGAGGTCCATGCAAAAATATTTTTGAAAATTAGATTTTATGAAGCTTTTCGAAATGCAAGTTTCGGTATAAAAAATCATGATATATTATACACTAGTTTCGGTCAAAAAAATAAAATCAAATTGGGGGATCTTTGAAATGATACTAATCTTTTCAGATCATTTATATATGTTACAAGGGATGGTTATGATGGAAGTCTATACAAAAAAAACATCTGAAAATTAGATTCTATGAAACTTTTCGAAATGCAAGTTTCGGGAAAAAAATTATAGTATATTATACACAAGTTTATACTAATTTAGGTCAAAATATCAAATTAAATCGAGGTCTTCTCGAAATGATACGAAAATTTTCAGATCATTTATACATTTTAAGAGGGAAGGTTTTGATGGAAGTCTATGCAAAAAATCATCTGGAAATTAGATTCTATGAAACTTTTTGAAATGCAAGTTTCGGTCAAAAAATCATAATATATTATACACTAGTTTATACTAGTTTAGTTTAAAAAAATCAAATTAATCGAGGACTGTACCAAATGATAACTTTTCAGATCATTTATATATATTTTACGGGGGATGGTTATGATTGAAGTTCATACAAAAATTTATCTAAAAATTATATTTAATGAAACTTTTCGAAATGCAAGTTTCGGCCAAAAAAAGCATGATATATTATACACTAGTTTCGGTCAAGAAAATCAAATTAAATCGGGGTGTATTCGAAATGATACGAATATTTATAATAAAATTTATATATGTCTCCAGGGAAGGTTATGATGGAAGTCCATGCAAAAAATAATCTTAAAATTAGTTTCTATGAAACTTTTCGAAATGCATGTTTCGGTCTAAAAGTCATAGTATATTATACACAAGTTTATATTAGTTTCGTTAAAAAATTAAATTAAATAGAAGTCTGTTCAAAATGCTACAAAACTTTTCAGATCATTTATATATTTTACAGGGAAAGGTTATGATTCAAGTCCATTCAAAAATATTTCTGAAAATTAGATTTTATGAAGCTTTTCGAAATGCAAGTTTCGGTTAAAAAATCATGATATATTTACACTACTTTCGGTCAACAAAATCAAAATAAATTGTGGGCTATTCGAAATGATACGAATCTTTTCAGATCAATTATATATGTTACAGGGGAATGTTATGATTGAGGTCCATGCAAAAATATTTTTGAAAATTAGATTTTATGAAGCTTTTCGAAATGCATGTTTTGGTATAAAAAATCATGATGTATTATACACTAGTTTCGGTCAAAAAAATAAAATCAAATTGGGGGCTATTCAAAATGATACTAATCTTTTAAGATCATTTATATATGTTACAAGGGATGGTTAGGATGGTAGTCTATACCCAAAAAAACATCTGAAAATTAGATTCTATGAAACTTTTCGAAATGCAAGTTTCGGGCAATAAATCAGAGTATATTATACACAAGTTTATACTAATTTAGGTCAAAATATCAAATTAAATCGAGGTCTTCTCGAAATGATACGAAACTTTTCAGATCATTTAAAAATTTTAAGAGGGAAGGTTATGATGGAAGTCCATGAAAAAAATCATCTGGAAATTAGATTCTATGAAACTTTTTGAAATGCAAGTTTCGATCAAAAAATCATAGAATATTATACACTAGTTTAAACAAGTTTAGGTCAAATAATCAAAATAAATCGAGGACTGTTCGAAATGATAACTTTTCAGATCATTTATAAATATTTTACAGGGAAAGGTTGTGATTGAAGTCCATACAAAAATTTATCTAAAAATTATATTTAATGAAACTTTTCGAAATGCAAGTTTTGGTCAAAAAATCATGATATAATATACACTAGTTTGGGTCAAGAAAATCAAATTAAATCGGTGTCTAATCGAAATGATACGAATATTTTCATAACATTTATATATGTTGCGAGGGAAGGTTATGATGGAAGTCCATGCAAAAAATAATCTTAAAATTAGATTCTATGAAACTTTTCGAAATGCATGTTTCGGTCAAAAAGTCATAGTATATTATACACAAGTTTATATTAGTTTCGGTAAAAAATTAAATTAAATCGAAGTCAGTTCAAAATGCTACAAAACTTTTCAGATCATTTATATATTTTACAGGGGAAGGTTATGATTCAAGTCCATTCAAAAATATTTCTGAAAATTATATTTTATGAAACTTTTCGAAATGCAAGTTTCGGTTAAAAAATCATGATATGTTATACACTAGTTTCAGTCAAAAAAATCAAAATACATTGTGGGCTATTCGAAATGATACGAATCTTTTCAGATCATTTATATATGTTACAGGGAAGGTTATGATTGAGGTCCATGCAAAAATATTTTTGAAAATTAGATTTTATGAAGCTTTTCGAAATGCAAGTTTCGGTATAAAAAATCATGATATATTATACACTAGTTTTGGTCAATAAAATAAAATCAAATTGGGGGATCTTTGAAATGATACTAATCTTTTCAGATCATTTATATATGTTACAAGGGATGGTTAGGATGGAAGTCTATACAAAAAAAACATCTGAAAATTAGATTCTATGAAACTTTTCGAAATGCAAGTTTCGGGAAAAAAATTATAGTATATTATACACAAGTTTATACTAATTTAGGTCAAAATATCAAATTAAATCGAGGTCTTCTCGAAATGATACGAAAATTTTCAGATCATTTATACATTTTAAAAGGGAAGGTTATGATGGAAGTCCATGCAAAATATTATCTGGAAATTAGATTCTATGAAACTTTTTGAAATGCAAGTTTCGGTCAAAAAATCATAGTACACTAGTTTATACTAGTTTAGGTCAAAAAATCAAATTAAATCGAGGACTGTTCGAAATGATAACTTTTCAGATCATTTATATATATTTTACGGGGGAAGGTTATGATTGAAGTCCATGCAAAAATTTATCTAAAAATTATATTTAATGACACTTTTCGAAATGCAAGTTTCGGTCAAAAAATCATGATACATTATACACTAATTTCGGTCAAGAAAATCAAATTAAATCGGGGTCTATTCGAAATGATACGAATATTTTCATAACATTTATATATGTCTCCAGGGAAGGTTAAGATGGAAGTCCATGCAAAAAAATAATCTTAAAATTAGATTCTATGAAACTTTTCGAAATGCATGTTTCGGTCAAAAAGTCATAGTATATTATACACTAGTTTATATTAGTTTCGGTATAAAATTAAATTAAATCGAAGTCAGTTCAAAATGCTACAAAACTTTTCACATCATTTATATATTTTACAGGAGAAGGTTATGATTCAAGTCCATTCAAAAATATTTCTGAAAATAGGATTTTATGAAGCTTTTCGAAATGCAAGTTTCGGTTAATAAATCACGATATATTAAACACTAGTTTCGGTCAAAAAAATCAAAATAAATTGTAGGCTATTCGAAATGAGACGAATCTTTTCAGATCATTTATATATGTTACAGGGAAGGTTATGATTGAGGTCCATGCAAAAATATTTTTGAAAATTAGATTTTATGAAGCTTTTCGAAATGCAAGTTTCGGTATAAAAAATCATGATATATTATACACTAGTTTCGGTCAATAAAATAAAATCAAATTGGGGGATCTTTGAAATGATACTAATCTTTTCAGATCATTTATATATGTTACAAGGGATGGTTAGGATGGAAGTCTATACAAAAAAAACATCTGAAAATTAGATTCTATGAAACTTTTCGAAATGCAAGTTTCGGGAAAAAAATTATAGTATATTATACACAAGTTTATACTAATTTAGGTCAAAATATCAAATTAAATCGAGGTCTTCTCGAAATGATACGAAAATTTTCAGATCATTTATACATTTTAAAAGGGAAGGTTATGATGGAAGTCCATGCAAAATATTATCTGGAAATTAGATTCTATGAAACTTTTTGAAATCCAAGTTTCGGTCAAAAAATCATAGTACACTAGTTTATACTAGTTTAGGTCAAAAAATCAAATTAAATCGAGGACTGTTCGAAATGATAACTTTTCAGATCATTTATATATATTTTACGGGGGAAGGTTATGATTGAAGTCCATGCAAAAATTTATCTAAAAATTATATTTAATGACACTTTTCGAAATGCAAGTTTCGGTCAAAAAATCATGATACATTATACACTAATTTCGGTCAAGAAAATCAAATTAAATCGGGGTCTATTCGAAATGATACGAATATTTTCATAACATTTATATATGTCTCCAGGGAAGGTTATGATGGAAGTCCATGCAAAAAAATAATCTTAAAATTAGATTCTATGAAACTTTTCGAAATGCATGTTTCGGTCAAAAAGTCATAGTATATTATACACTAGTTTATATTAGTTTCGGTATAAAATTAAATTAAATCGAAGTCAGTTCAAAATGCTACAAAACTTTTCACATCATTTATATATTTTACAGGAGAAGGTTATGATTCAAGTCCATTCAAAAATATTTCTGAAAATAGGATTTTATGAAGCTTTTCGAAATGCAAGTTTCGGTTAATAAATCACGATATATTAAACACTAGTTTCGGTCAAAAAAATCAAAATAAATTGTAGGCTATTCGAAATGAGACGAATCTTTTCAGATCATTTATATATGTTACAGGGGAAGGATATGATTGAGGTCCATGCAAAAACATTTTTGAAAATTAGATTTTATGAAGCTTTTTGAAATGCAAGTTTCGGTATAAAAAATCATGATATATTATACACTAGTTTCGGTCAAAAAAATAAAATCAAATTGGGGGCTATTCGAAATGATACTAATCTTTTCAAATCATTTATATATGTTACAATGTATGTTTAGGATGGAAGTCTATACAAAAAAAAACATCTAAAAATTAGATTCTATGAAAATTTTCGAAATGCAAGTTTCGGGCTAAAAATCATAGTATATTATACACAAGTTTATACTAATTAAGGTCAAAATATCAAATTAAATCGAGGTCTCCTCGATATGATACGAAACTTTTCAGATCATTTATATATATTAAGAGGGAAGGTTATGATGGAAGTCCATGCAAAAAATCATCTGGAAATTAGATTCTATGAAACTTTTTGAAATGCAAGTTTCGGTCAAAAAATCATAATATATTATACACTAGTTTATACTAGTTTAGGTTAAAAAAATCAAATTAATCGAGGACTGTACCAAATGATAACTTTTCAGATCATTTATATATATTTTACGGGGGATGGTTATGATTAAAGTTCATACAAAAATTTATCTAAAAATTATATTTAATGAAACTTTTCGAAATGCATGTTTCGGCCAAAAAAAGCATGATATATTATACACTAGTTTCGGTCAAGAAAATCAAATTAAATCGGGGTGTATTCGAAATGATACGAATATTTATAATAAAATTTATATATGTCTCCAGGGAAGGTTATGATGGAAGTCCATGCAAAAAATAATCTTAAAATTAGATTCTATGAAACTTTTCGAAATGCATGTTTCGGTCTAAAAGTCATAGTATATTATACACAAGTTTATATTAGTTTCGTTAAAAAATTAAATTAAATCGAAGTCTGTTCAAAATGCTACAAAACTTTTCAGATCATTTATATATTTTACAGGGGAAGGTTATGATTCAAGTCCATTCAAAAATATTTCAGAAAATTAGATTTTATGAAGCTTTTCGAAATGCAAGTTTCGGTTAAAAAATCATGATATATTTACACTACTTTCGGTCAACAAAATCAAAATAAATTGTGGGCTATTCGAAATGATACGAATCTTTTCAGATCATTTATATATGTTACAGGGGAAGGTTATGATTGAGGTCCATGCAAAAATATTTTTGAAAATTAGATTTTATGAAGCTTTTCGAAATGCATGTTTTGGTATAAAAAATCATGATATATTATACACTAGTTTCGGTCAAAAAAATAAAATCAAATTGGGGGCTATTCAAAATGATACTAATCTTTTAAGATCATTTATATATGTTACAAGGGATGGTTAGGATGGTAGTCTATACCAAAAAAAACATCTGAAAATTAGATTCTATGAAACTTTTCGAAATGCAAGTTTCGGGCAATAAATAAGAGTATATTATACACAAGTTTATACTAATTTAGGTCAAAATATCAAATTATATCGAGGTCTTCTCGAAATGATACGAAACTTTTCAGATCATTTAAAAATTTTAAGAGGGAAGGTTATGATGGAAGTCCATGAAAAAAATCATCTGGAAATTAGATTCTATGAAACTTTTTGAAATGCAAGTTTCGATCAAAAAATCATAGAATATTATACACTAGTTTATACAAGTTTAGGTCAAATAATCAAAATAAATCGAGGACTGTTCGAAATGATAACTTTTCAGATCATTTATAAATATTTTACAGGGAAAGGTTGTGATTGAAGTCCATACAAAAATTTATCTAAAAATTATATTTAATGAAACTTTTCGAAATGCAAGTTTTGGTCAAAAAATCATGATATAATATACACTAGTTTGGGTCAAGAAAATCAAATTAAATCGGGGTCTAATCGAAATGATACGAATATTTTCATAACATTTATATATGTTGCGAGGGAAGGTTATGATGGAAGTCCATGCAAAAAATAATCTTAAAATTAGATTCTATGAAAATTTTCGAAATGCATGTTTCGGTCAAAAAGTCATAGTATATTATACACAAGTTTATATTAGTTTCGGTAAAAAATTAAATTAAATCGAAGTCAGTTCAAAATGCTACAAAACTTTTCAGATCATTTATATATTTTACAGGGGAAGGTTATGATTCAAGTCCATTCAAAAATATTTCTGAAAATTATATTTTATGAAACTTTTCGAAATGCAAGTTTCGGTTAAAAAATCATGATATGTTATACACTAGTTTCAGTCAAAAAAATCAAAATACATTGTGGGCTATTCGAAATGATACGAATCTTTTCAGATCATTTATATATGTTACAGGGAAGTTTATGATTGAGGTCCATGCAAAAAAATTTTGAAAATTAGATTTTATGAAGCTTTTCGAAAAGCAAGTTTCGGTATAAAAAATCATGATATATTATACACTAGTTTCGGTCAAAAAAATAAAATCAAATTGGGGGATCTTTGAAATGATACTAATCTTTTCAGATCATTTATATATGTTACAAGGGATGGTTAGGATGGAAGTCTATACAAAAAAACATCTGAAAATTATATTCTATGGAACTTTTCGAAATGCAAGTTTCGGGAAAAAAATCATAGTATATTATCCATAAGTTTATACTAATTTAGGTCAAAATATCAAATTAAATCGAGGTCTTCTCGAAATGATACGAAACTTTTCAGATCATTTATATATATTAAGAGGGAATGTTATGATGGAAGTCCATGCAAAAAATTATCTGGAAATTAGATTCTATGAAACTTTTTGAAATGCAAGTTTCGGTTAAAAAATCATAGTACACTAGTTATACTAGTTTAGGTCAAAAAATCAAATTAAATCGAGGACTGTTCGAAATGATAACTTTTCAGATCATTTATATATATTTTACGGGGGAAGGTTATGATTGAAGTCCATGCAAAAATTTTCTAAAATTTATATTTAATTAAACTTTTCGAAATGAAAGTTTCGGTCAAAAAATCATGGTATATTATACACTAGTTTCGGTCAAGAAAATCAAAATATATTGCGGGCTATTCGAAATGATACGAAATGATACGAATCTTTTCAAATCAAAATATATTGAGGTCCATGAAAAAATATTTTTGAAAGTTAGATTTTATGAAACTTTTCGAAATGCAAGTTTTGGTATAAAAAATCATGATATATTATACACTAGTTTCGGTCAAAAAAATAAAATCAAATTGGGGGCTATTCGAAATGATACTAATCTTTTAAGATCATTTATATATGTTACAAGGGATGGTTAGGATGGTAGTCTATACAAAAAAAACATCTGAAAATTAGATTCTATGAAACTTTTCTAAATGCATGTTTCGGGCAATAAATCATAGTATATTATACACAAGTTTATACTAATTTAGGTCAAAATATCAAATTAAATCGGGGTCTTCTCGAAATGATACGAAACTTTTCAGATCATTTATAAATTTTAAGAGGGAAGGTTATGATGGAATTCCATGCAAAAAATCATCTGGAAATTAGATTCTATGAAACTTTTAGAAATGCAAGTTTCGATCAAAAAATCATAGAATATTATACACTAGTTTATACAAGTTTAGGTCAAAAAATCAAAATAAATCGAGGACTGTTCGAAATGATAACTTTTCAGATCATTTATAAATACTTTACGGAGGAAGGTTGTGATTGAATTCTATGCAAAAATTTATCTAAAAATTATATTTAATGAAACTTTTTGAAATGCAAGTTTTGGTCAAAAAACCATGATATAATATACACTAGTTTTGGTCAAAATAATCAAATTAAATCGGGGTCTAATCGAAATGATACGAATATTTACATAACATTTATATATGTTGCGAGGAAAGGTTATGATGGAAGTCCATGCAAAAAATAATCTTAAAATTAGATTCTATGAAACTTTTCGAAATGCATGTTTCGGTCAAAAAGTCATAGTATATTATACACAAGTTTATATTAGTTTCGGTAAAAAAATTAAATTAAATCGAAGTCAGTTCAAAATGCTACAAAACTTTTCACATCATTTATATATTTTACAGGAGAAGGTTATGATTCAAGTCCATTCAAAAATATTTCTGAAAATTATATTTTATGAAACTTTTCGAAATGCAAGTTTCGGTTAAAAAATCATGATATGTTATACACTAGTTTCAGTCAAAAAAATCAAAATACATTGTGGGCTATTCGAAATGATAGGAATCTTTTCAGATCATTTATATATGTTACAGGGAAGGTTATGATTGAGGTCCATGCAAAAATATTTTTGAAAATTAGATTTTATGAAGCTTTTCGAAATGCAAGTTTCGGTATAAAAAATCATGATATATTATACACTAGTTTCGGTCAAAAAAATAAAATCAAATTGGGGGATCTTTGAAATGATACTAATCTTTTCAGATCATTTATATATGTTACAAGGGATGGTTAGGATGGAAGTCTATACAAAAAAAACATCTGAAAATTAGATTCTATGAAACTTTTCGAAATGCATGTTTCGGGAAAAAAATTATAGTATATTATACACAAGTTTATACTAATTTAGGTCAAAATTTCAAATTAAATCGAGGTCTTCTCGAAATGATACGAAAATTTTCAGATCATTTATATATATTAAGAGGGAAGGTTATGATGGAAGTCCATGCAAAATATTATCTGGAAATTAGATTCTATGAAACTTTTTGAAATGCAAGTTTCGGTCAAAAAATCATAGTACACTAGTTTATACTAGTTTAGGTCAAAAAATCAAATTAAATCGAGGACTGTTCGAAATGATAACTTTTCAGATCATTTATATATATTTTACGGGGGAAGGTTATGATTGAAGTCCATGCAAAAATTTATCTAAAAATTATATTTAATGACACTTTTCGAAATGCAAGTTTCGGTCAAAAAATCATGATACATTATACACTAATTTCGGTCAAGAAAATCAAATTAAATCGGGGTCTATTCGAAATGATACGAATATTTTCATAACATTTATATATGTCTCCAGGGAAGGTTATGATGGAAGTCCATGCAAAAAAATAATCTTAAAATTAGATTCTATGAAACTTTTCGAAATGCATGTTTCGGTCAAAAAGTCATAGTATATTATACACTAGTTTATATTAGTTTCGGTATAAAATTAAATTAAATCGAAGTCAGTTCAAAATGCTACAAAACTTTTCACATCATTTATATATTTTACAGGAGAAGGTTATGATTCAAGTCCATTCAAAAATATTTCTGAAAATAGGATTTTATGAAGCTTTTCGAAATGCAAGTTTCGGTTAAAAAATCACGATATATTAAACACTAGTTTCGGTCAAAAAATCAAAATAAATTGTAGGCTATTCGAAATGAGACGAATCTTTTCAGATCAGTTATATATGTTACAGGGGAAGGTTATGATTGAGGTCCATGCAAAAATATTTTTGAAAATTAGATTTTATGAAGCTTTTCGAAATGCAAGTTTCGGTATAAAAAACCATGATATATTATACACTAGTTTCGGTCAAAAAAATAAAATCAAATTGGGGGATCTTTGAAATGATACTAATCTTTTCAGATCATTTATATAGGTTACAAGGGATGGTTAGGATGGAAGTCTATACAAAAAAAACATCTGAAAATTATATTCTATGGAACTTTTCGAAATGCAAGTTTCGGGAAAAAAATCATAGTATATTATACATAAGTTTATACTAATTTAGGTCAAAATATCAAATTAAATCGAGGTCTTCTCGAAATGATACGAAACTTTTCAGATCATTTATATATATTAAGAGGGAATGTTATGATGGAAGTCCATGCAAAAAATTATCTGGAAATTAGATTCTATGAAACTTTTTGAAATGCAAGTTTCGGTCAAAAAATCATAGTACACTAGTTTATACTAGTTTAGGTCAAAAAATCAAATTAAATCGAGGACTGTTCGAAATGATAACTTTTCAGATCATTTATATATATTTTACGGGGGAAGGTTATGATTGAAGTCCATGCAAAAATTTATCTAAAATTTATATTTAATTAAACTTTTCGAAATGAAAGTTTCGGTCAAAAAATCATGGTATATTATACACTATTTTCGGTCAAGAAAATCAAAATAAATTGCGGGCTATTCGAAATGATACGAATCTTTTCAGATCATTTATATATGTTATAGGGGAAAATTATGATTGAGGTCCATGCAAAAATATTTTTGAAAGTTAGATTTTATGAAACTTTTCGAAATGCAAGTTTTGGTATAAAAAATCATGATATATTATACACTAGTTTCGGTCAAAAAAATAAAATCAAATTGGGGGCTATTCGAAATGATACTAATCTTTTAAGATCATTTATATATGTTACAAGGGATGGTTAGGATGGTAGTCTATACAAAAAAAACATCTGAAAATTAGATTCTATGAAACTTTTCTAAATGCAAGTTTCGGGCAATAAATCATAGTATATTATACACAAGTTTATACTAATTTAGGTCAAAATATCAAATTAAATCGGGGTCTTCTCGAAATGATACGAAACTTTTCAGATCATTTATAAATTTTAAGAGGGAAGGTTATGATGGAATTCCATGCAAAAAATCATCTGGAAATTAGATTCTATGAAACTTTTTGAAATGCAAGTTTCGATCAAAAAATCATAGAATATTATACACTAGTTTATACAAGTTTAGGTCAAAAAATCAAAATAAATCGAGGACTGTTCGAAATGATAACTTTTCAGATCATTTATAAATACTTTACGGAGGAAGGTTGTGATTGAATTCTATGCAAAAATTTATCTAAAAATTATATTTAATGAAACTTTTTGAAATGCAAGTTTTGGTCAAAAAATCATGATATAATATACACTAGTTTTGGTCAAGATAATCAAATTAAATCGGGGTCTAATCGAAATGATACGAATATTTACATAACATTTATATATGTTGCGAGGGAAGGTTATGATGGAAGTCCATGCAAAAAATAATCTTAAAATTAGATTCTATGAAACTTTTCGAAATGGATGTTTCGGTCAAAAAGTCATAGTATATTATACACAAGTTTATATTAGTTTCGGTAAAAAAATTAAATTAAATCGAAGTCAGTTCAAAATGCTACAAAACTTTTCACATCATTTATATATTTTACAGGAGAAGGTTATGATTCAAGTCCATTCAAAAATATTTCTGAAAATTATATTTTATGAAACTTTTCGAAATGCAAGTTTCGGTTAAAAAATCATGACATGTTATACACTAGTTTCAGTCAAAAAAATCAAAATACATTGTGGGCTATTCGAAATGATAGGAATCTTTTCAGATCATTTATATATGTTACAGGGAAGGTTATGATTGAGGTCCATGCAAAAATATTTTTGAAAATTAGATTTTATGAAGCTTTTCAAAATGCAAGTTTCGGTATAAAAAATCATGATATATTATACACTAGTTTCGGTCAAAAAAATAAAATCAAATTGGGGGATCTTTGAAATGATACTAATCTTTTCAGATCATTTATATATGTTACATGGGATGGTTATGATGGAAGTATATACAAAAAAAACATCTGAAAATTAGATTCTATGAAACTTTTCGAAATGCAAGTTTTGGGAAAAAAATTATAGTATATTATACACAAGTTTATACTAATTTAGGTCAAAATTTCAAATTAAATCGAGGTCTTCTCGAAATGATACGAAAATTTTCAGATCATTTATATATATTAAGAGGGAAGGTTATGATGGAATTCCATGCAAAATATTATCTGGAAATTAGATTCTATGAAACTTTTTGAAATGCAAGTTTCGGTCAAAAAATCATAGTACACTAGTTTATACTAGTTTAGGTCAAAAAATCAAATTAAATCGAGGACTGTTCGAAATGATAACTTTTCAGATCATTTATATATATTTTACGGGGGAAGGTTATGATTGAAGTCCATGCAAAAATTTATCTAAAAATTATATTTAATGACACTTTTCGAAATGCAAGTTTCGGTCAAAAAATCATGATACATTATACACTAATTTCGGTCAAGAAAATCAAATTAAATCGGGGTCTATTCGAAATGATACGAATATTTTCATAACATTTATATATGTCTCCAGGGAAGGTTATGATGGAAGTCCATGCAAAAAAATAATCTTAAAATTAGATTCTATGAAACTTTTCGAAATGCATGTTTCGGTCAAAAAGTCATAGTATATTATACACTAGTTTATATTAGTTTCGGTATAAAATTAAATTAAATCGAAGTCTGTTCAAAATGCTACAAAACTTTTCAGATCATTTATATATTTTACAAGGGAAGGTTATGATTCAAGTCCATTCAAAAATATTTCTGAAAATAGGATTTTATGAAGCTTTTCGAAATGCAAGTTTCGGTTAAAAAATCACGATATATTAAACACTAGTTTCGGTCAAAAAAATCAAAATAAATTGTAGGCTATTCGAAATGAGACGAATCTTTTCAGATCAGTTATATATGTTACAGGGGAAGGTTATGATTGAGGTCCATGCAAAAATATTTTTGAAAATTAGATTTTATGAAGCTTTTCGAAATGCAAGTTTTGGTATAAAAAATCATGATATATTATACACTAGATTCGGTCAGAAATATAAAATCAAATTGGGGGATATTCGAAATGATACTAATCTTTTAAGATCATTTATATATGTTACAAGGGATGGTTAGGATGGTAGTCTATACAAAAAAAACATCTGAAAATTAGATTCTATGGAACTTTTCGAAATGCAAGTTTCGGGCAATAAATCATAGTATATTATACACAAGTTTATACTAATTTAGGTCAAAATATCAAATTAAATCGAGGTCTTCTCGAAATGATACGAAAATCTTCAGATCATTTATATATATTAAGAGGGAATGTTATGATGGAAGTCCATGCAAAAAATTATCTGGAAATTAGATTCTATGAAACTTTTTGAAATGCAAGTTTCGGTCAAAAAATCATAGTACACTAATTTATACTAGTTTAGGTCAGAAAATCAAATTAAATCGAGGACTGTTCGAAATGATAACTTTTCAGATCATTTATATATATTTTACGGGGGAAGGTTATGATTGAAGTCCATGCAAAAATTTATCTAAAATTTATATTTAATTAAACTTTTCGAAATGAAAGTTTCGGTCAAAAAATCATGGTATATTATACACTATTTTCGGTCAAGAAAATCAAAATAAATTGCGGGCTATTCGAAATGATACGAATCTTTTCCGATCATTTATATATGTTACAGGGGAAGGTTATGATTGAGGTCCATGCAAAAATATTTTTGAAAGTTAGATTTTATGAAACTTTTCGAAATGCAAGTTTTGGTATAAAAAATCATGATATATTATACACTAGTTTCGGTCAAAAAAATAAAATCAAATTGGGGGCTATTCGAAATGATACTAATCTTTTAAGATCATTTATATATGTTACAAGGGATGGTTAGGATGGTAGTCTATACAAAAAAAACATCTGAAAATTAGATTCTATGAAACTTTTCTAAATGCAAGTTTCGGGCAATAAATCATAGTATATTATACACAAGTTTATACTAATTTAGGTCAAAATATCAAATTAAATCGGGGTCTTCTCGAAATGATACGAAACTTTTCAGATCATTTATAAATTTTAAGAGGGAAGGTTATGATGGAATTCCATGCAAAAAATCATCTGGAAATTAGATTCTATGAAACTTTTTGAAATGCAAGTTTCGATCAAAAAATCATAGAATATTATACCCTAGTTTATACAAGTTTAGGTCAAAAAATCAAAATAAATCGAGGACTGTTCGAAATGATAACTTTTCAGATCATTTATAAATACTTTACGGGGGAAGGTTGTGATTGAATTCTATGCAAAAATTTATCTAAAAATTATATTTAATGAAACTTTTTGAAATGCAAGTTTTGGTAAAAAAATCATGATATAATATACACTAGTTTTGGTCAAGATAATCAAATTAAATCGGGGTCTAATCGAAATGATACGAATATTTACATAACATTTATATATGTTGCGAGGGAAGGTTATTATGGAAGTCCATGCAAAAAATAATCTTAAAATTAGATTCTATGAAACTTTTCGAAATGCATGTTTCGGTCAAAAAGTCATAGTATATTATACACAAGTTTATATTAGTTTCGGAAAAAAAATTAAATTAAATCGAAGTCAGTTCAAAATGCTACAAAACTTTTCACATCATTTATATATTTTACAGGAGAAGGTTATGATTCAAGTCCATTCAAAAATATTTCTGAAAATTATATTTTATGAAACTTTTCGAAATGCGAGTTTCGGTTAAAAAATCATGATATGTTATACACTAGTTTCAGTCAAAAAAATAAAAATACATTGTGGGCTATTCGAAATGATACGAATCTTTTCAGATCATTTATATATGTTACAGGGAAGGTTATGATTGAGGTCCATGCAAAAATATTTTTGAAAATTAGATTTTATGAAGCTTTTCGAAATGCATGTTTCGGTATAAAAAATCATGATATATTATACACTAGTTTCGGTCAAAAAATAAAATCAAATTGGGGGATCTTCGAAATGATACTAATCTTTTAAGATCATTTATATATGTTACAAGGGATGGTTATGATGGAAGTATATACAAAAAAACATCTGAAAATTAGATTCTATGAAACTTTTTGAAATGCAAGTTTCGGTCAAAAAATCATAGTATATTATACACAAGTTTATACTAATTTATGACAAAATATCAAATTAAATCGAGGTCTTCTCGAAATGATACGAAAATTTTTAGATCATTTATATATTTTAAAAGGGAAGGTTATGATAGAAGTCCATGCAAAATATTATCTGGAAATTAGATTCTATGAAACTTTTTGAAATGCAAGTTTCGGTCAAAAAATCATAGTACACTAGTTTATACTAGTTTAGGTCAAAAAATCAAATTAAATCGAGGACTGTTTGAAATGATAACTTTTCAGATCATTTATATATATTTTACGGGGGAAGGTTATGATTGAATTCCATGCAAAAATTTATCTAAAAATTATATTTAATGAAACTTTTCGAAATGCAAGTTTCGGTCAAAAAATCATGATATATTATACACTAGTTTCGGTCAAGAAAATCAAATTAAATCGGGGTCTATTCGAAATGATACGAATATTTTCAAAACATTTATATATGTCTCCAGGGAAGGTTATGATGGAAGTCCATGCAAAAAATAATCTTAAAATTAGATTCTATGAAACTTTTCGAAATGCATGTTTCGGTCAAAACGTCATAGTATATTATACACTAGTTTATATTAGTTTCGGTAAAAAATTAAATTAAATCGAAGTCTGTTCAAAATGCTACAAAACTTTTCAGATCATTTATATATTTTACAAGGGAAGGTTATTATTCAAGTCCATTCAAAAATATTTCTAAAAATTAGATTTTATGAAGCTTTTCGAAATGCAAGTTTCTGTTAAAAAATCATGATATATTAAACACTAGTTTCGGTCAAAAAAATCAAAATAAATTGTGGGCTATTCGAAATGATACGAATCTTTTCAGATCAGTTATATATGTTACAGGAGAAGGTTATGATTGAGGTCCATGCAAAAATATTTTTGAAAATTAGATTTTATGAAGCTTTTCGAAATGCAAGTTTCGGTATAAAAAATCATGATATATTATACACTAGTTTCGGTCAAAAAAATAAAATCAAATTGGGGGATATTTGAAATGATACTAATCTTTTCAGATCATTTATATATGTTACAAGGGATGGTTAGGATGGAAGTCTATACAAAAAAAAAACATCTGAAAATTAGATTCTATGAAAGTTTTCGATATGCAAGTTTCGGGCAAAAAATCATAGTATATTATACACAAGTTTATACTAATTTAGGTCTAAATATCAAATTAAATCGAGGTCTTCTCGAAATGATACGAAACTTTTCATATCATTTATATATTTTAAGAGGGAAGGTTATGATGGAAGTCCATGCAAAAAATTATCTGGAAATTAGATTCTATGAAACTTTTTGAAATGCAAGTTTCGGTCAAAAAATCATAGTACACTAATTTATACTAGTTTAGGTCAAAAAATCAAATTAAATCGAGGACTGTTCGAAATGATAAATATTCTGATCATTTATATATATTTTACGGGGGAAGGTTATGATTGAAGTCCATGCAAAAATTTATCTATAAATTATATTTAATGAAACTTTTCGAAATGCAAGTTTCGGTCAAAAAATCATGATATATTATACACTAGTTTCGGTCAAGAAACTTTTATTAAATCGGGGTCTATTCGAAATGATACGAATATTTTCATAACATTTATATATGTCTCCAGGGAAGGTTATGATGGAAGTCCATGCAAAAAAAAAATCTTAAAATTAGATTCTATGAAACTTTTCGAAATGCATGTTTCGGTCAAAACGTCATAGTATATTATACACTAGTTTATATTAGTTTCGGTAAAAAAATTAAATTAAATCGAAGTCTGTTCAAAATGCTACAAAACTTTTCAGATCATTTATATATTTTACAAGGGAAGGTTATTATTCAAGTCCATTCAAAAATATTTCTGAAAATTAGATTTTATGAAGCTTTTCTAAATGCAAGTTTCTGTTAAAAAATCATGATATATTAAACACTAGTTTCGGTCAAAAAAATCAAAATAAATTGTGGGCTATTCAAAATGATACGAATCTTTTTAGATCATTTATATATGTTACAGGGGAAGGTTATGATTGAGGTCCATGCAAAAATATTTATGAAAATTAGATTTTATGAAACTTTTCGAAATGCAAATTTCGGTATAAAAAATCATGATATATTATATACTAGTTTCGGTCAAAAAAATAAAATCAAATTGGGGGCTATTCGAAATGATACTAATCTTTTCAGATCATTTATAATTGTTACAAGGGATGGTTAGGATGGAAGTCTATACACAAAAAAAACATCTGAAAATTAGATTCTATGAAACTTTTCGAAATGCAAGTTTCGATCAAAAAATCATAGTATATTATACACAAGTTTATACTAATTTAGTTCAAAATATCAAATTAAATCCAGGTCTTCTCGAAATGATACGAAACTTTTCAGATCATTTATATATTTTAAGAGGGAAGATTATGATGGAAGTCCATGCAAAAAATCATCTGGAAATTAGATTCTATGAAACTTTTTGAAATGAAAGTTTCGCTCAAACAATCATAGTATATTATACACTAGTTTATACTCGTTTAGGTCAAAAAATCAAATTAAATCGAGGACTGTTCGAAATGATAACTTTTCAGATCATTTATATATTTTTTACGGGGGAAGGTTATGATTGAAGTCCATGCAAAAATTTATCTAAAAATTATATTTAATGAAACTTTTCGAAATGCAAGTTTTGGTCAAAAAATCATGATATATTATACACTAGTTTTGGTCAAGAAAATCAAATTAAATCGGGGTCTAATCGAAATGATACGAATATTTACATAACATTTATATATGTTGCGAGGGAAGGTTATGATGGAAGTCCATGCAAAAAATAATCTTAAAATTAGATTCTATGAAACTTTTCGAAATGCATGTTTCGGTCAAAAAGTCATAGTATATTATACACAAGTTTATATTAGTTTCAGTAAAAAAATTAAATTAAATCGAAGTTAGTTCAAAATGCTACAAAACTTTTCACATCATTTATATATTTTACAGGGGAAGGTTATGATTCAAGTCCATTCAAAAATATTTCTGAAAATTAGATTTTATGAAGCTTTTCGAAATGCAAGTTTCGGTTAAAAAATCAAGATATATTATACACTAGTTTCAGTCAAAAAAATCAAAATAAATTGTGGGCTATTCGAAATGATACGAATCTTTTCAAATCATTTATATATATTACAGGGGAAGGTTATGATTGAGGTCCATGCAAAAATATTTTTGAAAATTAGATTTTATGAAGCTTTTTGAAATGCAAGTTTCGGTATAAAAAATCATGATATATTATACACTAGTTTCGGTCAAAAAAATAAAATCAAATTGGGGGATATTTTAAATGATACTAATCTTTTCAGATCATTTATATATGTTACAAGGGATGGTTAGGATGGAAGTCTATTCAAAAAAAACATCTGAAAATTAGATTCTATGAAACTTTTCGAAATGCAAGTTTCGGGCAAAAAATCATAGTATATTATACACAAGTTTATACTAATTTAGGTCAAAATATCAAATTAAATCGAGGTCTTCTCAAAATGATACGAAACTTTTCAGATCATTTATATATTTTAAAAGGGAAGGTTATGATGGAAGTCCATGCAAAATATCATCTGGAAATTAGATTCTATGAAACTTTTTGAAATGCAAGTTTCGGTCAAAAAATCATAGTACACTAGTTTATACTAGTTTAGGTCAAAAAATCAAATTAAATCGAGGACTGTTCGAAATGATAACTTTTCAGATCATTTATATATATTTTACGAGGGAAGGTTATGATTTAAGTCCATGCAAAAATTTATCTAAAAATTATATTTAATGAAATTTTTCGAAATGCATGTTTCGGTCAAAAAGTCATAGTATATTATACACTATTTTATATTAGTTTCGGTATAAAATTAAATTAAATCGAAGTCTGTTCAAAATGCTACAAAACATTTCAGATCATTTATATATTTTACAGGGGAAGGTTATGATTCAAGTCCATTCAAAAATATTTCTGAAAATTAGATTTTATGAAGCTTTTCGAAATGCAAGTTTCGGTTAAAAAATCATGATATATTAAACACTAGTTTCGGTCAAAAAAATCAAAATAAATTGTGGGCTATTCGAAATGATACGAATCTTTTCAGATCAGTTATATATGTTACAGGGGAAGGTTATGATTGAGGTCCATGCAAAAATATTTTTGAAAATTATATTTTATGACACTTTTCGAAATGCAAGTTTTGGTATAAAAAATCATGATATATTATACACTAGTTTCGGTCAAAAAAATAAAATCAAATTGGGGGCTATTCGAAATGATACTAATCTTTTCAGATCATTTATATATGTTACAAGGGATGGTTAGGATGGAAGTCTATACAAAAAGAAACATCTGAAAATTAGATTCTATGAAACTTTTTGAAATGCAAGTTTCGCTCAAAAAATCATAGTATATTATACACTAGTTTATACTCGTTTAGGTCAAAAAATCAAATTAAATCGAGGACTGTTCGAAATGATAACTTTTCAGATCATTTATATATATTTTACGGGGGAAGGTTATGATTGAAGTCCATGCAAAAATTTATCTAAAAATTATATTTAATGAAACTTTTCGAAATGCAAGTTTAGGTCAAAAAATCATGATATATTATACACTAGATTCGGTCAAGAAAATCAAATTAAATCGGGGTCTAATCGAAATGATACGAATATTTACATAACATTTATATATGTTGCGAGGGAAGGTTATGATGGAAGTCCATGCAAATAATAATCTTAAAATTAGATTCTATGAAACTTTTCGAAATGCATGTTTCTGTCAAAAAGTCATAGTATATTATACACAAGTTTATATTAGTTTCGGTAAAAAAATTAAATTAAATCGAAGTCAGTTTAAAATGCTACAAAACTTTTCACATCATTTATATATTTTACAGGGGAAGGTTATGATTCAAGTCCATTCAAAAATATTTCTGAAAATTAGATTTTATGAAGCTTTTCGTAATGCAAGTTTCGGTTAAAAAATCATGATATATTATACACTAGTTTCAGTCACAAAAATCAAAATAAATTGTGGGCTATTCGAAAAGATACGAATCTTTTCAAATCATTAATATATGTTACAGGGGAAGGTTATGATTGAGGTCCTTGCAGAAATATTTTTGAAAATTAGATTTTATGAAGCTTTTCGAAATGCAAGTTTCGGTATAAAAAATCATGATATATTATACACTAGTTTCGATCAAAAAAATAAAATAAAATTGGGGGATATTTGAAATGATACTAATATTTTCAGATCATTTATATATGTTACAAGGGATGGTTAGGATGGAAGTCTATACAAAAAAAAAACATCTGAAAATTAGATTCTATGAAAGTTTTCGATATGCAAGTTTCGGGCAAAAAATCATAGTATATTATACACAAGTTTATACTAATTTAGGTCAAAATATCAAATTAAATCGAGGTCTTCTCGAAATGATACGAAACTTTTCATATCATTTATATATTTTAAGAGGGAAGGTTATGATGGAAGTCCATGCAAAAAATTATCTGGAAATTAGATTCTATGAAACTTTTTGAAATGCAAGTTTCGGTCAAAAATTCATAGTACACTAGTTTATACTAGTTTAGGTCAGAAAATCAAATTAAATCGAGGACTGTTCGAAATGATAACTTTTCAGATCATTTATATATATTTTACGAGGGAAGGTTATGATTTAAGTCCATGCAAAAATTTATCTAAAAATTATATTTAATGAAACTTTTCGAAATGCATGTTTCGGTCAAAAAATCATGATATATTATACACTAGTTTCGGTCAAGAAAATCAAATTAAATCGGGGTCTATTCGAAATGATACGAATATTTTCATAACATTTATATATGTCTCCACGGAAGGTTATCATGGAAGTCCATGCAAAAAATAATCTTAAAATTAGATTCTATGAAACTTTTCGAAATGCATGTTTCGGTCAAAAAGTCATAGTATATTATACACTAGTTTATATTAGTTTCGGTATAAAATTAAATTAAATCGAAGTCTGTTCAAAATGCTACAAAACTTTTCAGATCATTTATATATTTTACAAGGGAAGGTTATGATTCAAGTCCATTCAAAAATCTTTCTGAAAATTAGATTTTATGAAGCTTTTTGAAATGCAAGTTTCGGTTAAAAAATCATGATATATTAAACACTAGTTTCGGTCAAAAAAATCAAAATAAATTGTGGGCTATTCGAAATGATACGAATCTTTTCAGATCAGTTATATATGTACAGGGGAAGGTTATGATTGAGGTCCATGCAAAAATATTTTTGAAAATTAGATTTTATGAAGCTTTTCGAAATGCAAGTTTTGGTATAAAAAATCATGATATATTATACACTAGTTTCGGTCAAAAAAATAAAATCAAATTGGGGGATATTCGAAATGATACTAATCTTTTAAGATCATTTATATATGTTACAAGGGATGGTTAGGATGGTAGTCTATACAAAAAAAAAATCTGAAAATTAGATTTTATGAAACTTTTCGAAATGCAAGTTTCGGGCAATAAATCATAGTATATTATACACAAGTTTATACTAATTTATGTCAAAATATCAAATTAAATCGAGGTCTTCTCGAAATGATACGAAACTTTTCAGATCATTTATAAATTTTAAGAGGGAAGGTTATGATGGAAGTCCATGCAAAAAATCATCTGGAAATTAGATTCTATGAAACTTTTTGAAATGCAAGTTTCAATCAAAAAATTATAGAATATTAATACACTAGTTTATACAAGTTTAGGTCAAAAAATCAAAATAAATCGAGGACTGTTCGAAATGATAACTTTTCAGATCATTTATATATATTTTACGGGGGAAGGTTGTGATTGAAGTCCATGCAAAAATTTATCTAAAAATTATATTTAATGAAACTTTTCGAAATATAAGTTTTGGTCAAAAAATCATGATATAATATACACTAGTTTCGGTCAAGAAAATCAAATTAAATCGGGGTCTAATCGAAATGATACGATTATTTTCGTAACATTTATATATATTGCGAGGGAAGGTTATGATGGAAGTTCATGCAAAAAATAATCTTAAAATTAGATTCTATGAAACTTTTCGAAATGCATGTTTCGATCAAAAAGTCATAGTATATTATACACTAGTTTATATTAGTTTCGGTAAAAAATTAAATTAAATCGAAGTCAGTTCAAAATGCTACAAAACTTTTCAGATCATTTATATATTTTACAGGGGAATGTTATGATTAAAGTCCATTCAAAAATATTTCTGAAAATTAGATCTTATGAAACTTTTTGAAATGCAAGTTTCGGTTAAAAAATCATGATATATTATACACTAGTTTCGGTCAAATAAATCAAAATAAATTGTGGGCTATTCGAAATTATACGAATCTTTTCAGATCATTTATATATGTTACAGGGGAAGGTTATGATTGAGGTCCATGTAAAAATATTTTTGAAAATTAGATTTTATGAAGCTTTTCGAAATGCATGTTTTGGTATAAAAAATCATGATATATTATACACTAGTTTCGGTCAAAAAAATAAAATCAAATTGGGGGCTATTCGAAATGATACTAATCTTTTCAGATCATTTATATATGTTACAAGGGATGGTTAGGATGGAAGTTTATACAAAAAGAAACATCTGAAAATTAGATTCTATGAAACTTTTCGAAATGCAAGTTTCGGTCAAAAAATCATAGTATATTATACACAAGTTTATACTAATTTATGTCAAAATATCAAATTAAATCAAGGTCTTCTCGAAATGATACGCAACTTTTCAGATCATTTATATATTTTAAGAGGTAAGGTTATGATGGAAGTCCATGCAAAAAATCATCTAGAAATTAGATTCTATGAAACTTTTTGAAATGCAAGTTTCGGTCAAAAAATCATAGTATATCATACACTAGTTTATACTCGTTTAGGTCAAAAAAATCAAATTAAATCGAGGACAATTCGAAATGATAACTTTTCAGATCATTTATATATATTTTACGGGGGAAGGTTATGATTGAAGTCCATGCAAAACTTTATCTAAAAATTATATTTAATGAAACTTTTCGAAATGCAAGTTTCGGTCAAAAAATCATGATATATTATACACTAGTTTTGGTCAAGAAAATCAAATTAAATCGGGGTCTATTCGAAATGATACGAATATTTTCGTAACATTTATATATGTCTCCACGGAAGGTTATCATGGAAGTCCATGCAAAAAATAATCTTAAAATTAGATTCTATGAAACTTTTCGAAATGCATGTTTCGGTCAAAAATTCATAGTATATTATACACTAGTTTATATTAGTTTCGGTATAAAATTAAATTAAATCGAAGTCTGTTCAAAATGCTACAAAACTTTTCAGATCATTTATATATTTTACAAGGGAAGGTTATGATTCAAGTCCATTCAAAAATCTTTCTGAAAATTAGATTTTATGAAGCTTTTTGAAATGCAAGTTTCGGTTAAAAAATCATGATATATTAAACACTAGTTTCGGTCAAAAAAATCAAAATAAATTGTGGGCTATTCGAAATGATACGAATCTTTTCAGATCAGTTATATATGTACAGGGGAAGGTTATGATTGAGGTCCATGCAAAAATATTTTTGAAAATTAGATTTTATGAAGCTTTTCGAAATGCAAGTTTTGGTATAAAAAATCATGATATATTATACACTAGTTTCGGTCAAAAAAATAAAATCAAATTGGGGGATATTCGAAATGATACTAATCTTTTAAGATCATTTATATATGTTACAAGGGATGGTTAGGATGGTAGTCTATACAAAAAAAAAATCTGAAAATTAGATTTTATGAAACTTTTCGAAATGCAAGTTTCGGGCAATAAATCATAGTATATTATACACAAGTTTATACTAATTTATGTCAAAATATCAAATTAAATCGAGGTCTTCTCGAAATGATACGAAACTTTTCAGATCATTTATAAATTTTAAGAGGGAAGGTTATGATGGAAGTCCATGCAAAAAATCATCTGGAAATTAGATTCTATGAAACTTTTTGAAATGCAAGTTTCAATCAAAAAATTATAGAATATTAATACACTAGTTTATACAAGTTTAGGTCAAAAAATCAAAATAAATCGAGGACTGTTCGAAATGATAACTTTTCAGATCATTTATATATATTTTACGGGGGAAGGTTGTGATTGAAGTCCATGCAAAAATTTATCTAAAAATTATATTTAATGAAACTTTTCGAAATATAAGTTTTGGTCAAAAAATCATGATATAATATACACTAGTTTCGGTCAAGAAAATCAAATTAAATCGGGGTCTAATCGAAATGATACGATTATTTTCGTAACATTTATATATATTGCGAGGGAAGGTTATGATGGAAGTTCATGCAAAAAATAATCTTAAAATTAGATTCTATGAAACTTTTCGAAATGCATGTTTCGATCAAAAAGTCATAGTATATTATACACTAGTTTATATTAGTTTCGGTAAAAAATTAAATTAAATCGAAGTCAGTTCAAAATGCTACAAAACTTTTCAGATCATTTATATATTTTACAGGGGAATGTTATGATTAAAGTCCATTCAAAAATATTTCTGAAAATTAGATCTTATGAAACTTTTTGAAATGCAAGTTTCGGTTAAAAAATCATGATATATTATACACTAGTTTCGGTCAAATAAATCAAAATAAATTGTGGGCTATTCGAAATTATACGAATCTTTTCAGATCATTTATATATGTTACAGGGGAAGGTTATGATTGAGGTCCATGTAAAAATATTTTTGAAAATTAGATTTTATGAAGCTTTTCGAAATGCAAGTTTTGGTATAAAAAATCATGATATATTATACACTAGTTTCGGTCAAAAAAATAAAATCAAATTGGGGGCTATTCGAAATGATACTAATCTTTTCAGATCATTTATATATGTTACAAGGGATGGTTAGGATGGAAGTCTATACAAAAAGAAACATCTGAAAATTAGATTCTATGAAACTTTTCGAAATGCAAGTTTCGGTCAAAAAATCATAGTATATTATACACAAGTTTATACTAATTTATGTCAAAATATCAAATTAAATCAAGGTCTTCTCGAAATGATACGCAACTTTTCAGATCATTTATATATTTTAAGAGGTAAGGTTATGATGGAAGTCCATGCAAAAAATCATCTAGAAATTAGATTCTATGAAACTTTTTGAAATGCAAGTTTCGGTCAAAAAATCATAGTACACTAGTTTATACTAGTTTAGGTCAAAAAATCAAATTAAATCGAGGACAATTCGAAATGATAACTTTTCAGATCATTTATATAAATATTTTACGGGGGAAGGTTATGATTGAAGTCCATGCAAAAATTTATCTAAAAATTATACTTAATGAAACTTTTCAAAATGCAAGTTTCGGTCAAAAAATCATGATATATTATACACTAGTTTTGGTCAAGAAAATCAAATTAAATCGGGGTCTATTAGAAATGATACGAATATTTTCATAACATTTATATATGTCTCCAGGGAAGGTTATGATGGAAGTCCATGCAAAAAATAATCTTAAAATTAGATTCTATGAAACTTTTCGAAATGCATGTTTCGGTCAAAAAGTCATAGTATATATTATACACTAGTTTATATTAGTTTGGGTAAAAAATTAAATTAAATCGAAGTCTGTTCAAAATGCTACAAAACTTTTCAGATCATTTATATATTTTACAGGGGAAGGTTATGATTCAAGTCCATTCAAAAATATTTCTGAAAATTAGATTTTATGTAGCTTTTCGAAATGCAAGTTTCGGTTAAAAATCATGATATATTATACAGTAGTTTCGGTCAAAAAATCAAATTAAATTGTGGGCTATTCGAAATGACACGAATCTTTTCAGATCATTTATATATGTTACAGGGGAAGGTTATGATTGAGGTCCATGCAAAAATATTTTTGAAAATTAGATATTATGAAGCTTTTCGAAATGCAAGTTTCGGTATAAAAAATCATGATATATTATACACTAGTTGCGGTCAAAATAATAAAATCAAATTGGGGGATATTTGAAATGATACTAATCTTTTAAGATCATTTATATATGTTACAAGGGATGGTTAGGATGGAAGTCTATACAAAAAAACATCTGAAAATTAGATTCTATGAAACTTTTCGAAATGCAAGTTTCGGGCAAATAATCATAGTATATTATACACAAGTTTATACTAATTTAGGTCAAAATATCAAATTAAATCGAGGTCTTCTCGAAATGATACGAAACTTTTCAGATCATTTATTTTTTTTAAGAGGTAAGGTTATGATGGAAGTCCATGCAAAAAATTATCTGGAAATTAGATTCTATGAAACTTTTTGAAATGCAAGTTTCGGTCAAAAAATCATAGTACACTAGTTTATACTAGTTTAGGTCAAAAAATCAAATTAAATCGAGGACTGTTCGAAATGATAACTTTTCAGATCATTTATATAAATATTTTACGGGGGAAGGTTATGATTGAAGTCCATGCAAAAATTTATCTAAAAATTATACTTAATGAAACTTTTCAAAATGCAAGTTTCGGTCAAAAAATCATGATATATTATACACTAGTTTTGGTCAAGAAAATCAAATTAAATCGGGGTCTATTAGAAATGATACGAATATTTTCATAACATTTATATATGTCTCCAGGGAAGGTTATGATGGAAGTCCATGCAAAAAATAATCTTAAAATTAGATTCTATGAAACTTTTCGAAATGCATGTTTCGGTCAAAAAGTCATAGTATATATTATACACTAGTTTATATTAGTTTGGGTAAAAAATTAAATTAAATCGAAGTCTGTTCAAAATGCTACAAAACTTTTCAGATCATTTATATATTTTACAGGGGAAGGTTATGATTCAAGTCCATTCAAAAATATTTCTGAAAATTAGATTTTATGTAGCTTTTCGAAATGCAAGTTTCGGTTAAAAATCATGATATATTATACAGTAGTTTCGGTCAAAAAATCAAAATAAATTGTGGGCTATTCGAAATGACACGAATCTTTTCAGATCATTTATATATGTTACAGGGGAAGGTTACTATTGAGGTCCATGCAAAAATATTTTTGAAAATTAGATATTATGAAGCTTTTCGAAATGCAAGTTTCGGTATAAAAAATCATGATATATTATACACTAGTTGCGGTCAAAATAATAAAATCAAATTGGGGGATATTTGAAATGATACTAATCTTTTAAGATCATTTATATATGTTACAAGGGATGGTTAGGATGGAAGTCTATACAAAAAAACATCTGAAAATTAGATTCTATGAAACTTTTCGAAATGCAAGTTTCGGGCAAATAATCATAGTATATTATACACAAGTTTATACTAATTTAGGTCAAAATATCAAATTAAATCGAGGTCTTCTCGAAATGATACGAAACTTTTCAGATCATTTATTTTTTTTAAGAGGTAAGGTTATGATGGAAGTCCATGCAAAAAATTATCTGGAAATTAGATTCTATGAAACTTTTTGAAATGCAAGTTTCGGTCAAAAAATCATAGTACACTAGTTTATACTAGTTTAGGTCAAAAAATCAAATTAAATCGAGGACTGTTCGAAATGATAACTTTTCAGATCATTTATATAAATATTTTACGGGGGAAGGTTATGATTGAAGTCCATGCAAAAATTTATCTAAAAATTATACTTAATGAAACTTTTCAAAATGCAAGTTTCGGTCAAAAAATCATGATATATTATACACTAGTTTTGGTCAAGAAAATCAAATTAAATCGGGGTCTATTAGAAATGATACGAATATTTTCATAACATTTATATATGTCTCCAGGGAAGGTTATGATGGAAGTCCATGCAAAAAATAATCTTAAAATTAGATTCTATGAAACTTTTCGAAATGCATGTTTCGGTCAAAAAGTCATAGTATATATTATACACTAGTTTATATTAGTTTGGGTAAAAAATTAAATTAAATCGAAGTCTGTTCAAAATGCTACAAAACTTTTCAGATCATTTATATATTTTACAGGGGAAGGTTATGATTCAAGTCCATTCAAAAATATTTCTGAAAATTAGATTTTATGTAGCTTTTCGAAATGCAAGTTTCGGTTAAAAATCATGATATATTATACAGTAGTTTCGGTCAAAAAATCAAAATAAATTGTGGGCTATTCGAAATGACACGAATCTTTTCAGATCATTTATATATGTTACAGGGGAAGGTTACTATTGAGGTCCATGCAAAAATATTTTTGAAAATTAGATATTATGAAGCTTTTCGAAATGCAAGTTTCGGTATAAAAAATCATGATATATTATACACTAGTTGCGGTCAAAATAATAAAATCAAATTGGGGGATATTTGAAATGATACTAATCTTTTAAGATCATTTATATATGTTACAAGGGATGGTTAGGATGGAAGTCTATACAAAAAAACATCTGAAAATTAGATTCTATGAAACTTTTCGAAATGCAAGTTTCGGGCAAATAATCATAGTATATTATACACAAGTTTATACTAATTTAGGTCAAAATATCAAATTAAATCGAGGTCTTCTCGAAATGATACGAAACTTTTCAGATCATTTATTTTTTTTAAGAGGTAAGGTTATGATGGAAGTCCATGCAAAAAATTATCTGGAAATTAGATTCTATGAAACTTTTTGAAATGCAAGTTTCGGTCAAAAAATCATAGTACACTAGTTTATACTAGTTTAGGTCAAAAAATCAAATTAAATCGAGGACTGTTCGAAATGATAACTTTTCAGATCATTTATATAAATATTTTACGGGGGAAGGTTATGATTGAAGTCCATGCAAAAATTTATCTAAAAATTATACTTAATGAAACTTTTCAAAATGCAAGTTTCGGTCAAAAAATCATGATATATTATACACTAGTTTTGGTCAAGAAAATCAAATTAAATCGGGGTCTATTCGAAATGATACGAATATTTTCATAACATTTATATATGTCTCCAGGGAAGGTTATGATGGAAGTCCATGCAAAAAATAATCTTAAAATTAGATTCTATGAAACTTTTCGAAATGCATGTTTCGGTCAAAAAGTCATAGTATATATTATACACTAGTTTATATTAGTTTGGGTAAAAAATTAAATTAAATCGAAGTCTGTTCAAAATGCTACAAAACTTTTCAGATCATTTATATATTTTACAGGGGAAGGTTATGATTCAAGTCCATTCAAAAATATTTCTGAAAATTAGATTTTATGTAGCTTTTCGAAATGCAAGTTTCGGTTAAAAATCATGATATATTATACAGTAGTTTCGGTCAAAAAATCAAAATAAATTGTGGGCTATTCGAAATGACACGAATCTTTTCAGATCATTTATATATGTTACAGGGTAAGGTTACTATTGAGGTCCATGCAAAAATATTTTTGAAAATTAGATATTATGAAGCTTTTCGAAATGCAAGTTTCGGTATAAAAAATCATGATATATTATACACTAGTTGCGGTCAAAATAATAAAATCAAATTGGGGGATATTTGAAATGATACTAATCTTTTAAGATCATTTATATATGTTACAAGGGATGGTTAGGATGGAAGTCTATACAAAAAAACATCTGAAAATTAGATTCTATGAAACTTTTCGAAATGCAAGTTTCGGGCAAATAATCATAGTATATTATACACAAGTTTATACTAATTTAGGTCAAAATATCAAATTAAATCGAGGTCTTCTCGAAATGATACGAAACTTTTCAGATCATTTATTTTTTTTAAGAGGGAAGGTTATGATGGAAGTCCATGCAAAAAATTATCTGGAAATTAGATTCTATGAAACTTTTTGAAATGCAAGTTTCGGTCAAAAAATCATAGTACACTAGTTTATACTAGTTTAGGTCAAAAAATCAAATTAAATCGAGGACTGTTCGAAATGATAACTTTTCAGATCATTTATATAAATATTTTACGGGGGAAGGTTATGATTGAAGTCCATGCAAAAATTTATCTAAAAATTATACTTAATGAAACTTTTCAAAATGCAAGTTTCGGTCAAAAAATCATGATATATTATACACTAGTTTTGGTCAAGAAAATCAAATTAAATCGGGGTCTATTCGAAATGATACGAATATTTTCATAACATTTATATATGTCTCCAGGGAAGGTTATGATGGAAGTCCATGCAAAAAATAATCTTAAAATTAGATTCTATGAAACTTTTCGAAATGCATGTTTCGGTCAAAAAGTCATAGTATATATTATACACTAGTTTATATTAGTTTGGGTAAAAAATTAAATTAAATCGAAGTCTGTTCAAAATGCTACAAAACTTTTCAGATCATTTATATATTTTACAGGGGAAGGTTATGATTCAAGTCCATTCAAAAATATTTCTGAAAATTAGATTTTATGTAGCTTTTCGAAATGCAAGTTTCGGTTAAAAATCATGATATATTATACAGTAGTTTCGGTCAAAAAATCAAAATAAATTGTGGGCTATTCGAAATGACACGAATCTTTTCAGATCATTTATATATGTTACAGGGTAAGGTTACTATTGAGGTCCATGCAAAAATATTTTTGAAAATTAGATATTATGAAGCTTTTCGAAATGCAAGTTTCGGTATAAAAAATCATGATATATTATACACTAGTTGCGGTCAAAATAATAAAATCAAATTGGGGGATATTTGAAATGATACTAATCTTTTAAGATCATTTATATATGTTACAAGGGATGGTTAGGATGGAAGTCTATACAAAAAAACATCTGAAAATTAGATTCTATGAAACTTTTCGAAATGCAAGTTTCGGGCAAATAATCATAGTATATTATACACAAGTTTATACTAATTTAGGTCAAAATATCAAATTAAATCGAGGTCTTCTCGAAATGATACGAAACTTTTCAGATCATTTATTTTTTTTAAGAGGGAAGGTTATGATGGAAGTCCATGCAAAAAATTATCTGGAAATTAGATTCTATGAAACTTTTTGAAATGCAAGTTTCGGTCAAAAAATCATAGTACACTAGTTTATACTAGTTTAGGTCAAAAAATCAAATTAAATCGAGGACTGTTCGAAATGATAACTTTTCAGATCATTTATATAAATATTTTACGGGGGAAGGTTATGATTGAAGTCCATGCAAAAATTTATCTAAAAATTATACTTAATGAAACTTTTCAAAATGCAAGTTTCGGTCAAAAAATCATGATATATTATACACTAGTTTTGGTCAAGAAAATCAAATTAAATCGGGGTCTATTCGAAATGATACGAATATTTTCATAACATTTATATATGTCTCCAGGGAAGGTTATGATGGAAGTCCATGCAAAAAATAATCTTAAAATTAGATTCTATGAAACTTTTCGAAATGCATGTTTCGGTCAAAAAGTCATAGTATATATTATACACTAGTTTATATTAGTTTGGGTAAAAAATTAAATTAAATCGAAGTCTGTTCAAAATGCTACAAAACTTTTCAGATCATTTATATATTTTACAGGGGAAGGTTATGATTCAAGTCCATTCAAAAATATTTCTGAAAATTAGATTTTATGTAGCTTTTCGAAATGCAAGTTTCGGTTAAAAATCATGATATATTATACAGTAGTTTCGGTCAAAAAATCAAAATAAATTGTGGGCTATTCGAAATGACACGAATCTTTTCAGATCATTTATATATGTTACAGGGGAAGGTTACTATTGAGGTCCATGCAAAAATATTTTTGAAAATTAGATATTATGAAGCTTTTCGAAATGCAAGTTTCGGTATAAAAAATCATGATATATTATACACTAGTTGCGGTCAAAATAATAAAATCAAATTGGGGGATATTTGAAATGATACTAATCTTTTAAGATCATTTATATATGTTACAAGGGATGGTTAGGATGGAAGTCTATACAAAAAAACATCTGAAAATTAGATTCTATGAAACTTTTCGAAATGCAAGTTTCGGGCAAATAATCATAGTATATTATACACAAGTTTATACTAATTTAGGTCAAAATATCAAATTAAATCGAGGTCTTCTCGAAATGATACGAAACTTTTCAGATCATTTATTTTTTTTAAGAGGGAAGGTTATGATGGAAGTCCATGCAAAAAATTATCTGGAAATTAGATTCTATGAAACTTTTTGAAATGCAAGTTTCGGTCAAAAAATCATAGTACACTAGTTTATACTAGTTTAGGTCAAAAAATCAAATTAAATCGAGGACTGTTCGAAATGATAACTTTTCAGATCATTTATATAAATATTTTACGGGGGAAGGTTATGATTGAAGTCCATGCAAAAATTTATCTAAAAATTATACTTAATGAAACTTTTCAAAATGCAAGTTTCGGTCAAAAAATCATGATATATTATACACTAGTTTTGGTCAAGAAAATCAAATTAAATCGGGGTCTATTCGAAATGATACGAATATTTTCATAACATTTATATATGTCTCCAGGGAAGGTTATGATGGAAGTCCATGCAAAAAATAATCTTAAAATTAGATTCTATGAAACTTTTCGAAATGCATGTTTCGGTCAAAAAGTCATAGTATATATTATACACTAGTTTATATTAGTTTGGGTAAAAAATTAAATTAAATCGAAGTCTGTTCAAAATGCTACAAAACTTTTCAGATCATTTATATATTTTACAGGGGAAGGTTATGATTCAAGTCCATTCAAAAATATTTCTGAAAATTAGATTTTATGTAGCTTTTCGAAATGCAAGTTTCGGTTAAAAATCATGATATATTATACAGTAGTTTCGGTCAAAAAATCAAAATAAATTGTGGGCTATTCGAAATGACACGAATCTTTTCAGATCATTTATATATGTTACAGGGTAAGGTTACTATTGAGGTCCATGCAAAAATATTTTTGAAAATTAGATATTATGAAGCTTTTCGAAATGCAAGTTTCGGTATAAAAAATCATGATATATTATACACTAGTTGCGGTCAAAATAATAAAATCAAATTGGGGGATATTTGAAATGATACTAATCTTTTAAGATCATTTATATATGTTACAAGGGATGGTTAGGATGGAAGTCTATACAAAAAAACATCTGAAAATTAGATTCTATGAAACTTTTCGAAATGCAAGTTTCGGGCAAATAATCATAGTATATTATACACAAGTTTATACTAATTTAGGTCAAAATATCAAATTAAATCGAGGTCTTCTCGAAATGATACGAAACTTTTCAGATCATTTATTTTTTTTAAGAGGTAAGGTTATGATGGAAGTCCATGCAAAAAATTATCTGGAAATTAGATTCTATGAAACTTTTTGAAATGCAAGTTTCGGTCAAAAAATCATAGTACACTAGTTTATACTAGTTTAGGTCAAAAAATCAAATTAAATCGAGGACTGTTCGAAATGATAACTTTTCAGATCATTTATATAAATATTTTACGGGGGAAGGTTATGATTGAAGTCCATGCAAAAATTTATCTAAAAATTATACTTAATGAAACTTTTCAAAATGCTAGTTTCGGTCAAAAAATCATGATATATTATACACTAGTTTTGGTCAAGAAAATCAAATTAAATCGGGGTCTATTAGAAATGATACGAATATTTTCATAACATTTATATATGTCTCCAGGGAAGGTTATGATGGAAGTCCATGCAAAAAATAATCTTAAAATTAGATTCTATGAAACTTTTCGAAATGCATGTTTCGGTCAAAAAGTCATAGTATATATTATACACTAGTTTATATTAGTTTGGGTAAAAAATTAAATTAAATCGAAGTCTGTTCAAAATGCTACAAAACTTTTCAGATCATTTATATATTTTACAGGGGAAGGTTATGATTCAAGTCCATTCAAAAATATTTCTGAAAATTAGATTTTATGTAGCTTTTCGAAATGCAAGTTTCGGTTAAAAATCATGATATATTATACAGTAGTTTCGGTCAAAAAATCAAAATAAATTGTGGGCTATTCGAAATGACACGAATCTTTTCAGATCATTTATATATGTTACAGGGGAAGGTTATGATTGAGGTCCATGCAAAAATATTTTTGAAAATTAGATATTATGAAGCTTTTCGAAATGCAAGTTTCGGTATAAAAAATCATGATATATTATACACTAGTTGCGGTCAAAATAATAAAATCAAATTGGGGGATATTTGAAATGATACTAATCTTTTAAGATCATTTATATATGTTACAAGGGATGGTTAGGATGGAAGTCTATACAAAAAAACATCTGAAAATTAGATTCTATGAAACTTTTCGAAATGCAAGTTTCGGGCAAATAATCATAGTATATTATACACAAGTTTATACTAATTTAGGTCAAAATATCAAATTAAATCGAGGTCTTCTCGAAATGATACAAAACTTTTCAGATCATTTATTTTTTTTAAGAGGTAAGGTTATGATGGAAGTCCATGCAAAAAATTATCTGGAAATTAGATTCTATGAAACTTTTTGAAATGCAAGTTTCGGTCAAAAAATCATAGTACACTAGTTTATACTAGTTTAGGTCAAAAAATCAAATTAAATCGAGGACTGTTCGAAATGATAACTTTTCAGATCATTTATATAAATATTTTACGGGGGAAGGTTATGATTGAAGTCCATGCAAAAATTTATCTAAAAATTATACTTAATGAAACTTTTCAAAATGCAAGTTTCGGTCAAAAAATCATGATATATTATACACTAGTTTTGGTCAAGAAAATCAAATTAAATCGGGGTCTATTCGAAATGATACGAATATTTTCATAACATTTATATATGTCTCCAGGGAAGGTTATGATGGAAGTCCATGCAAAAAATAATCTTAAAATTAGATTCTATGAAACTTTTCGAAATGCATGTTTCGGTCAAAAAGTCATAGTATATATTATACACTAGTTTATATTAGTTTGGGTAAAAAATTAAATTAAATCGAAGTCTGTTCAAAATGCTACAAAACTTTTCAGATCATTTATATATTTTACAGGGGAAGGTTATGATTCAAGTCCATTCAAAAATATTTCTGAAAATTAGATTTTATGTAGCTTTTCGAAATGCAAGTTTCGGTTAAAAATCATGATATATTATACAGTAGTTTCGGTCAAAAAATCAAAATAAATTGTGGGCTATTCGAAATGACACGAATCTTTTCAGATCATTTATATATGTTACAGGGGAAGGTTACTATTGAGGTCCATGCAAAAATATTTTTGAAAATTAGATATTATGAAGCTTTTCGAAATGCAAGTTTCGGTATAAAAAATCATGATATATTATACACTAGTTGCGGTCAAAATAATAAAATCAAATTGGGGGATATTTGAAATGATACTAATCTTTTAAGATCATTTATATATGTTACAAGGGATGGTTAGGATGGAAGTCTATACAAAAAAACATCTGAAAATTAGATTCTATGAAACTTTTCGAAATGCAAGTTTCGGGCAAATAATCATAGTATATTATACACAAGTTTATACTAATTTAGGTCAAAATATCAAATTAAATCGAGGTCTTCTCGAAATGATACGAAACTTTTCAGATCATTTATTTTTTTTAAGAGGGAAGGTTATGATGGAAGTCCATGCAAAAAATTATCTGGAAATTAGATTCTATGAAACTTTTTGAAATGCAAGTTTCGGTCAAAAAATCATAGTACACTAGTTTATACTAGTTTAGGTCAAAAAATCAAATTAAATCGAGGACTGTTCGAAATGATAACTTTTCAGATCATTTATATAAATATTTTACGGGGGAAGGTTATGATTGAAGTCCATGCAAAAATTTATCTAAAAATTATACTTAATGAAACTTTTCAAAATGCAAGTTTCGGTCAAAAAATCATGATATATTATACACTAGTTTTGGTCAAGAAAATCAAATTAAATCGGGGTCTATTCGAAATGATACGAATATTTTCATAACATTTATATATGTCTCCAGGGAAGGTTATGATGGAAGTCCATGCAAAAAATAATCTTAAAATTAGATTCTATGAAACTTTTCGAAATGCATGTTTCGGTCAAAAAGTCATAGTATATATTATACACTAGTTTATATTAGTTTGGGTAAAAAATTAAATTAAATCGAAGTCTGTTCAAAATGCTACAAAACTTTTCAGATCATTTATATATTTTACAGGGGAAGGTTATGATTCAAGTCCATTCAAAAATATTTCTGAAAATTAGATTTTATGTAGCTTTTCGAAATGCAAGTTTCGGTTAAAAATCATGATATATTATACAGTAGTTTCGGTCAAAAAATCAAAATAAATTGTGGGCTATTCGAAATGACACGAATCTTTTCAGATCATTTATATATGTTACAGGGGAAGGTTACTATTGAGGTCCATGCAAAAATATTTTTGAAAATTAGATATTATGAAGCTTTTCGAAATGCAAGTTTCGGTATAAAAAATCATGATATATTATACACTAGTTGCGGTCAAAATAATAAAATCAAATTGGGGGATATTTGAAATGATACTAATCTTTTAAGATCATTTATATATGTTACAAGGGATGGTTAGGATGGAAGTCTATACAAAAAAACATCTGAAAATTAGATTCTATGAAACTTTTCGAAATGCAAGTTTCGGGCAAATAATCATAGTATATTATACACAAGTTTATACTAATTTAGGTCAAAATATCAAATTAAATCGAGGTCTTCTCGAAATGATACGAAACTTTTCAGATCATTTATTTTTTTTAAGAGGGAAGGTTATGATGGAAGTCCATGCAAAAAATTATCTGGAAATTAGATTCTATGAAACTTTTTGAAATGCAAGTTTCGGTCAAAAAATCATAGTACACTAGTTTATACTAGTTTAGGTCAAAAAATCAAATTAAATCGAGGACTGTTCGAAATGATAACTTTTCAGATCATTTATATAAATATTTTACGGGGGAAGGTTATGATTGAAGTCCATGCAAAAATTTATCTAAAAATTATACTTAATGAAACTTTTCAAAATGCAAGTTTCGGTCAAAAAATCATGATATATTATACACTAGTTTTGGTCAAGAAAATCAAATTAAATCGGGGTCTATTCGAAATGATACGAATATTTTCATAACATTTATATATGTCTCCAGGGAAGGTTATGATGGAAGTCCATGCAAAAAATAATCTTAAAATTAGATTCTATGAAACTTTTCGAAATGCATGTTTCGGTCAAAAAGTCATAGTATATATTATACACTAGTTTATATTAGTTTGGGTAAAAAATTAAATTAAATCGAAGTCTGTTCAAAATGCTACAAAACTTTTCAGATCATTTATATATTTTACAGGGGAAGGTTATGATTCAAGTCCATTCAAAAATATTTCTGAAAATTAGATTTTATGTAGCTTTTCGAAATGCAAGTTTCGGTTAAGAATCATGATATATTATACAGTAGTTTCGGTCAAAAAATCAAAATAAATTGTGGGCTATTCGAAATGACACGAATCTTTTCAGATCATTTATATATGTTACAGGGGAAGGTTATGATTGAGGTCCATGCAAAAATATTTTTGAAAATTAGATATTATGAAGCTTTTCGAAATGTAAGTTTCGGTATAAAAAATCATGATATATTATACACTAGTTGCGGTCAAAATAATAAAATCAAATTGGGGGATATTTGAAATGATACTAATCTTTTAAGATCATTTATATATGTTACAAGGGATGGTTAGGATGGAAGTCTATACAAAAAAACATCTGAAAATTAGATTCTATGAAACTTTTCGAAATGCAAGTTTCGGGCAAATAATCATAGTATATTATACACAAGTTTATACTAATTTAGGTCAAAATATCAAATTAAATCGAGGTCTTCTCGAAATGATACGAAACTTTTCAGATCATTTATTTTTTTTAAGAGGGAAGGTTATGATGGAAGTCTATGCAAAAAATTATCTGGAAATTAGATTCTATGAAACTTTTTGAAATGCAAGTTTCGGTCAAAAAATCATAGTACACTAGTTTATACTAGTTTAGGTCAAAAAATCAAATTAAATCGAGGACTGTTCGAAATGATAACTTTTCAGATCATTTATATAAATATTTTACGGGGGAAGGTTATGATTGAAGTCCATGCAAAAATTTATCTAAAAATTATACTTAATGAAACTTTTCAAAATGCAAGTTTCGGTCAAAAAATCATGATATATTATACACTAGTTTTGGTCAAGAAAATCAAATTAAATCGGGGTCTATTAGAAATGATACGAATATTTTCATAACATTTATATATGTCTCCAGGGAAGGTTATGATGGAAGTCCATGCAAAAAATAATCTTAAAATTAGATTCTATGAAACTTTTCGAAATGCATGTTTCGGTCAAAAAGTCATAGTATATATTATACACTAGTTTATATTAGTTTGGGTAAAAAATTAAATTAAATCGAAGTCTGTTCAAAATGCTACAAAACTTTTCAGATCATTTATATATTTTACAGGGGAAGGTTATGATTCAAGTCCATTCAAAAATATTTCTGAAAATTAGATTTTATGTAGCTTTTCGAAATGCAAGTTTCGGTTAAAAATCATGATATATTATACAGTAGTTTCGGTCAAAAAATCAAAATAAATTGTGGGCTATTCGAAATGACACGAATCTTTTCAGATCATTTATATATGTTACAGGGGAAGGTTACTATTGAGGTCCATGCAAAAATATTTTTGAAAATTAGATATTATGAAGCTTTTCGAAATGCAAGTTTCGGTATAAAAAATCATGATATATTATACACTAGTTGCGGTCAAAATAATAAAATCAAATTGGGGGATATTTGAAATGATACTAATCTTTTAAGATCATTTATATATGTTACAAGGGATGGTTAGGATGGAAGTCTATACAAAAAAACATCTGAAAATTAGATTCTATGAAACTTTTCGAAATGCAAGTTTCGGGCAAATAATCATAGTATATTATACACAAGTTTATACTAATTTAGGTCAAAATATCAAATTAAATCGAGGTCTTCTCGAAATGATACGAAACTTTTCAGATCATTTATTTTTTTTAAGAGGGAAGGTTATGATGGAAGTCCATGCAAAAAATTATCTGGAAATTAGATTCTATGAAACTTTTTGAAATGCAAGTTTCGGTCAAAAAATCATAGTACACTAGTTTATACTAGTTTAGGTCAAAAAATCAAATTAAATCGAGGACTGTTCGAAATGATAACTTTTCAGATCATTTATATAAATATTTTACGGGGGAAGGTTATGATTGAAGTCCATGCAAAAATTTATCTAAAAATTATACTTAATGAATCTTTTCAAAATGCAAGTTTCGGTCAAAAAATCATGATATATTATACACTAGTTTTGGTCAAGAAAATCAAATTAAATCGGGGTCTATTAGAAATGATACGAATATTTTCATAACATTTATATATGTCTCCAGGGAAGGTTATGATGGAAGTCCATGCAAAAAATAATCTTAAAATTAGATTCTATGAAACTTTTCGAAATGCATGTTTCGGTCAAAAAGTCATAGTATATATTATACACTAGTTTATATTAGTTTGGGTAAAAAATTAAATTAAATCGAAGTCTGTTCAAAATGCTACAAAACTTTTCAGATCATTTATATATTTTACAGGGGAAGGTTATGATTCAAGTCCATTCAAAAATATTTCTGAAAATTAGATTTTATGTAGCTTTTCGAAATGCAAGTTTCGGTTAAAAATCATGATATATTATACAGTAGTTTCGGTCAAAAAATCAAAATAAATTGTGGGCTATTCGAAATGACACGAATCTTTTCAGATCATTTATATATGTTACAGGGGAAGGTTACTATTGAGGTCCATTGAAAAATATTTTTGAAAATTAGATATTATGAAGCTTTTCGAAATGCAAGTTTCGGTATAAAAAATCATGATATATTATACACTAGTTGCGGTCAAAATAATAAAATCAAATTGGGGGATATTTGAAATGATACTAATCTTTTAAGATCATTTATATATGTTACAAGGGATGGTTAGGATGGAAGTCTATACAAAAAAACATCTGAAAATTAGATTCTATGAAACTTTTCGAAATGCAAGTTTCGGGCAAATAATCATAGTATATTATACACAAGTTTATACTAATTTAGGTCAAAATATCAAATTAAATCGAGGTCTTCTCGAAATGATACGAAACTTTTCAGATCATTTATTTTTTTTAAGAGGGAAGGTTATGATGGAAGTCCATGCAAAAAATTATCTGGAAATTAGATTCTATGAAACTTTTTGAAATGCAAGTTTCGGTCAAAAAATCATAGTACACTAGTTTATACTAGTTTAGGTCAAAAAATCAAATTAAATCGAGGACTGTTCGAAATGATAACTTTTCAGATCATTTATATAAATATTTTACGGGGGAAGGTTATGATTGAAGTCCATGCAAAAATTTATCTAAAAATTATACTTAATGAAACTTTTCAAAATGCAAGTTTCGGTCAAAAAATCATGATATATTATACACTAGTTTTGGTCAAGAAAATCAAATTAAATCGGGGTCTATTCGAAATGATACGAATATTTTCATAACATTTATATATGTCTCCAGGGAAGGTTATGATGGAAGTCCATGCAAAAAATAATCTTAAAATTAGATTCTATGAAACTTTTCGAAATGCATGTTTCGGTCAAAAAGTCATAGTATATATTATACACTAGTTTATATTAGTTTGGGTAAAAAATTAAATTAAATCGAAGTCTGTTCAAAATGCTACAAAACTTTTCAGATCATTTATATATTTTACAGGGGAAGGTTATGATTCAAGTCCATTCAAAAATATTTCTGAAAATTAGATTTTATGTAGCTTTTCGAAATGCAAGTTTCGGTTAAAAATCATGATATATTATACAGTAGTTTCGGTCAAAAAATCAAATTAAATTGTGGGCTATTCGAAATGACACGAATCTTTTCAGATCATTTATATATGTTACAGGGGAAGGTTATGATTGAGGTCCATGCAAAAATATTTTTGAAAATTAGATATTATGAAGCTTTTCGAAATGCAAGTTTCGGTATAAAAAATCATGATATATTATACACTAGTTGCGGTCAAAATAATAAAATCAAATTGGGGGATATTTGAAATGATACTAATCTTTTAAGATCATTTATATATGTTACAAGGGATGGTTAGGATGGAAGTCTATACAAAAAAACATCTGAAAATTAGATTCTATGAAACTTTTCGAAATGCAAGTTTCGGGCAAATAATCATAGTATATTATACACAAGTTTATACTAATTTAGGTCAAAATATCAAATTAAATCGAGGTCTTCTCGAAATGATACAAAACTTTTCAGATCATTTATTTTTTTTAAGAGGTAAGGTTATGATGGAAGTCCATGCAAAAAATTATCTGGAAATTAGATTCTATGAAACTTTTTGAAATGCAAGTTTCGGTCAAAAAATCATAGTACACTAGTTTATACTAGTTTAGGTCAAAAAATCAAATTAAATCGAGGACTGTTCGAAATGATAACTTTTCAGATCATTTATATAAATATTTTACGGGGGAAGGTTATGATTGAAGTCCATGCAAAAATTTATCTAAAAATTATACTTAATGAAACTTTTCAAAATGCAAGTTTCGGTCAAAAAATCATGATATATTATACACTAGTTTTGGTCAAGAAAATCAAATTAAATCGGGGTCTATTCGAAATGATACGAATATTTTCATAACATTTATATATGTCTCCAGGGAAGGTTATGATGGAAGTCCATGCAAAAAATAATCTTAAAATTAGATTCTATGAAACTTTTCGAAATGCATGTTTCGGTCAAAAAGTCATAGTATATATTATACACTAGTTTATATTAGTTTGGGTAAAAAATTAAATTAAATCGAAGTCTGTTCAAAATGCTACAAAACTTTTCAGATCATTTATATATTTTACAGGGGAAGGTTATGATTCAAGTCCATTCAAAAATATTTCTGAAAATTAGATTTTATGTAGCTTTTCGAAATGCAAGTTTCGGTTAAAAATCATGATATATTATACAGTAGTTTCGGTCAAAAAATCAAAATAAATTGTGGGCTATTCGAAATGACACGAATCTTTTCAGATCATTTATATATGTTACAGGGTAAGGTTACTATTGAGGTCCATGCAAAAATATTTTTGAAAATTAGATATTATGAAGCTTTTCGAAATGCAAGTTTCGGTATAAAAAATCATGATATATTATACACTAGTTGCGGTCAAAATAATAAAATCAAATTGGGGGATATTTGAAATGATACTAATCTTTTAAGATCATTTATATATGTTACAAGGGATGGTTAGGATGGAAGTCTATACAAAAAAACATCTGAAAATTAGATTCTATGAAACTTTTCGAAATGCAAGTTTCGGGCAAATAATCATAGTATATTATACACAAGTTTATACTAATTTAGGTCAAAATATCAAATTAAATCGAGGTCTTCTCGAAATGATACGAAACTTTTCAGATCATTTATTTTTTTTAAGAGGGAAGGTTATGATGGAAGTCCATGCAAAAAATTATCTGGAAATTAGATTCTATGAAACTTTTTGAAATGCAAGTTTCGGTCAAAAAATCATAGTACACTAGTTTATACTAGTTTAGGTCAAAAAATCAAATTAAATCGAGGACTGTTCGAAATGATAACTTTTCAGATCATTTATATAAATATTTTACGGGGGAAGGTTATGATTGAAGTCCATGCAAAAATTTATCTAAAAATTATACTTAATGAAACTTTTCAAAATGCAAGTTTCGGTCAAAAAATCATGATATATTATACACTAGTTTTGGTCAAGAAAATCAAATTAAATCGGGGTCTATTCGAAATGATACGAATATTTTCATAACATTTATATATGTCTCCAGGGAAGGTTATGATGGAAGTCCATGCAAAAAATAATCTTAAAATTAGATTCTATGAAACTTTTCGAAATGCATGTTTCGGTCAAAAAGTCATAGTATATATTATACACTAGTTTATATTAGTTTGGGTAAAAAATTAAATTAAATCGAAGTCTGTTCAAAATGCTACAAAACTTTTCAGATCATTTATATATTTTACAGGGGAAGGTTATGATTCAAGTCCATTCAAAAATATTTCTAAAAATTAGATTTTATGTAGCTTTTCGAAATGCAAGTTTCGGTTAAAAATCATGATATATTATACAGTAGTTTCGGTCAAAAAATCAAAATAAATTGTGGGCTATTCGAAATGACACGAATCTTTTCAGATCATTTATATATGTTACAGGGGAAGGTTATGATTGAGGTCCATGCAAAAATATTTTTGAAAATTAGATATTATGAAGCTTTTCGAAATGCAAGTTTCGGTATAAAAAATCATGATATATTATACACTAGTTGCGGTCAAAATAATAAAATCAAATTGGGGGATATTTGAAATGATACTAATCTTTTAAGATCATTTATATATGTTACAAGGGATGGTTAGGATGGAAGTCTATACAAAAAAACATCTGAAAATTAGATTCTATGAAACTTTTCGAAATGCAAGTTTCGGGCAAATAATCATAGTATATTATACACAAGTTTATACTAATTTAGGTCAAAATATCAAATTAAATCGAGGTCTTCTCGAAATGATACGAAACTTTTCAGATCATTTATTTTTTTTAAGAGGGAAGGTTATGATGGAAGTCCATGCAAAAAATTATCTGGAAATTAGATTCAATGAAACTTTTTTAAATGCAAGTTTCGGTCAAAAAATCATAGTACACTAGTTTATACTAGTTTAGGTCAAAAAATCAAATTAAATCGAGGACTGTTCGAAATGATAACTTTTCAGATCATTTATATATATTTTACGGGGGAAGGTTATGATTGAAGTCCATGCAAAAATTTATCTAAAAATTATACTTAATGAAACTTTTCAAAATGCAAGTTTCGGTCAAAAAATCATGATATATTATACACTAGTTTTGGTCAAGAAAATCAAATTAAATCGGGGTCTATTAGAAATGATACGAATATTTTCATAACATTTATATATGTCTCCAGGGAAGGTTATGATGGAAGTCCATGCAAAAAATAATCTTAAAATTAGATTCTATGAAACTTTTCGAAATGCATGTTTCGGTCAAAAAGTCATAGTATATATTATACACTAGTTTATATTAGTTTGGGTAAAAAATTAAATTAAATCGAAGTCTGTTCAAAATGCTACAAAACTTTTCAGATCATTTATATATTTTACAGGGGAAGGTTATGATTCAAGTCCATTCAAAAATATTTCTGAAAATTAGATTTTATGTAGCTTTTCGAAATGCAAGTTTCGGTTAAAAATCATGATATATTATACAGTAGTTTCGGTCAAAAAATCAAAATAAATTGTGGGCTATTCGAAATGACACGAATCTTTTCAGATCATTTATATATGTTACAGGGGAAGGTTATGATTGAGGTCCATGCAAAAATATTTTTGAAAATTAGATATTATGAAGCTTTTCGAAATGCAAGTTTCGGTATAAAAAATCATGATATATTATACACTAGTTGCGGTCAAAATAATAAAATCAAATTGGGGGATATTTGAAATGATACTAATCTTTTAAGATCATTTATATATGTTACAAGGGATGGTTAGGATGGAAGTCTATACAAAAAAACATCTGAAAATTAGATTCTATGAAACTTTTCGAAATGCAAGTTTCGGGCAAATAATCATAGTATATTATACACAAGTTTATACTAATTTAGGTCAAAATATCAAATTAAATCGAGGTCTTCTCGAAATGATACGAAACTTTTCAGATCATTTATTTTTTTTAAGAGGTAAGGTTATGATGGAAGTCCATGCAAAAAATTATCTGGAAATTAGATTCTATGAAACTTTTTGAAATGCATGTTTCGGTCAAAAAATCATAGTACACTAGTTTATACTAGTTTAGGTCAAAAAATCAAATTAAATCGAGGACTGTTCGAAATGATAACTTTTCAGATCATTTATATAAATATTTTACGGGGGAAGGTTATGATTGAAGTCCATGCAAAAATTTATCTAAAAATTATACTTAATGAAACTTTTCAAAATGCTAGTTTCGGTCAAAAAATCATGATATATTATACACTAGTTTTGGTCAAGAAAATCAAATTAAATCGGGGTCTATTAGAAATGATACGAATATTTTCATAACATTTATATATGTCTCCAGGGAAGGTTATGATGGAAGTCCATGCAAAAAATAATCTTAAAATTAGATTCTATGAAACTTTTCGAAATGCATGTTTCGGTCAAAAAGTCATAGTATATATTATACACTAGTTTATATTAGTTTGGGTAAAAAATTAAATTAAATCGAAGTCTGTTCAAAATGCTACAAAACTTTTCAGATCATTTATATATTTTACAGGGGAAGGTTATGATTCAAGTCCATTCAAAAATATTTCTGAAAATTAGATTTTATGTAGCTTTTCGAAATGCAAGTTTCGGTTAAAAATCATGATATATTATACAGTAGTTTCGGTCAAAAAATCAAAATAAATTGTGGGCTATTCGAAATGACACGAATCTTTTCAGATCATTTATATATGTTACAGGGGAAGGTTATGATTGAGGTCCATGCAAAAATATTTTTGAAAATTAGATATTATGAAGCTTTTCGAAATGCAAGTTTCGGTATAAAAAATCATGATATATTATACACTAGTTGCGGTCAAAATAATAAAATCAAATTGGGGGATATTTGAAATGATACTAATCTTTTAAGATCATTTATATATGTTACAAGGGATGGTTAGGATGGAAGTCTATACAAAAAAACATCTGAAAATTAGATTCTATGAAACTTTTCGAAATGCAAGTTTCGGGCAAATAATCATAGTATATTATACACAAGTTTATACTAATTTAGGTCAAAATATCAAATTAAATCGAGGTCTTCCCGAAATGATACGAAACTTTTCAGATCATTTATTTTTTTTAAGAGGGAAGGTTATGATGGAAGTCCATGCAAAAAATTATCTGGAAATTAGATTCTATGAAACTTTTTTAAATGCAAGTTTCGGTCAAAAAATCATAGTACACTAGTTTATACTAGTTTAGGTCAAAAAATCAAATTAAATCGAGGACTGTTCGAAATGATAACTTTTCAGATCATTTATATATATTTTACGGGGGAAGGTTTTGATTGAAGTCCATGCAAAAATTTATCTAAAAATTATACTTAATGAAACTTTTCAAAATGCAAGTTTCGGTCAAAAAATCATGATATATTATACACTAGTTTCGGTCAAGAAAATCAAATTAAATCGGGGTCTATTAGAAATGATACGAATATTTTCATAACATTTATATATGTCTCCAGGGAAGGTTATGATGGAAGTCCATGCAAAAAATAATCTTAAAATTAGATTCTATGAAACTTTTCGAAATGCATGTTTCGGTCAAAAAGTCATAGTATATATTATACACTAGTTTATATTAGTTTGGGTAAAAAATTAAATTAAATCGAAGTCTGTTCAAAATGCTACAAAACTTTTCAGATCATTTATATATTTTACAGGGGAAGGTTATGATTCAAGTCCATTCAAAAATATTTCTGAAAATTAGATTTTATGAAGCTTTTCGAAATGCAAGTTTCGGTTAAAAATCATGATATATTATACAGTAGTTTCGGTCAAAAAATCAAAATAAATTGTGGGCTATTCGAAATGACACGAATCTTTTCAGATCATTTATATATGTTACAGGGGAAGGTTATGATTGAGGTCCATGCAAAAATATTTTTGAAAATTAGATATTATGAAGCTTTTCGAAATGCAAGTTTCGGTATAAAAAATCATGATATATTATACACTAGTTGCGGTCAAAATAATAAAATCAAATTGGGGGATATTTGAAATGATACTAATCTTTTAAGATCATTTATATATGTTACAATGGATGGTTAGGATGGAAGTCTATACAAAAAAACATCTGAAAATTAGATTCTATGAAACTTTTCGAAATGCAAGTTTCGGGCAAATAATCATAGTATATTATACACAAGTTTATACTAATTTAGGTCAAAATACCAAATTAAATCGAGGTCTTCCCGAAATGATACGAAACTTTTCAGATCATTTATTTTTTTTAAGAGGGAAGGTTATGATGGAAGTCCATGCAAAAAATTATCTGGAAATTAGATTCTATGAAACTTTTTTAAATGCAAGTTTCGGTCAAAAAATCATAGTACACTAGTTTATACTAGTTTAGGTCAAAAAATCAAATTAAATCGAGGACTGTTCGAAATGATAACTTTTCAGATCATTTATATATATTTTACGGGGGAAGGTTTTGATTGAAGTCCATGCAAAAATTTATCTAAAAATTATACTTAATGAAACTTTTCAAAATGCAAGTTTCGGTCAAAAAATCATGATATATTATACACTAGTTTCGGTCAAGAAAATCAAATTAAATCGGGGTCTATTCGAAATGATACGAATATTTTCATAACATTTATATATGTCTCCAGGGAAGGTTATGATGGAAGTCCATGCAAAAAATAATCTTAAAATTAGATTCTATGAAACTTTTCGAAATGCATGTTTCGGTCAAAAAGTCATAGTATATATTATACACTAGTTTATATTAGTTTGGGTAAAAAATTAAATTAAATCGAAGTCTGTTCAAAATGCTACAAAACTTTTCAGATCATTTATATATTTTACAGGGGAAGGTTATGATTCAAGTCCATTCAAAAATATTTCTGAAAATTAGATTTTATGAAGCTTTTCGAAATGCAAGTTTCGGTTAAAAATCATGATATATTATACAGTAGTTTCGGTCAAAAAATCAAAATAAATTGTGGGCTATTCGAAATGACACGAATCTTTTCAGATCATTTATATATGTTACAGGGGAAGGTTATGATTGAGGTCCATGCAAAAATATTTTTGAAAATTAGATATTATGAAGCTTTTCGAAATGCAAGTTTCGGTATAAAAAATCATGATATATTATACACTAGTTGCGGTCAAAATAATAAAATCAAATTGGGGGATATTTGAAATGATACTAATCTTTTAAGATCATTTATATATGTTACAAGGGATGGTTAGGATGGAAGTCTATACAAAAAAACATCTGAAAATTAGATTCTATGAAACTTTTCGAAATGCAAGTTTCGGGCAAATAATCATAGTATATTATACACAAGTTTATACTAATTTAGGTCAAAATATCAAATTAAATCGAGGTCTTCTCGAAATGATACGAAACTTTTCAGATCATTTATTTTTTTTAAGAGGTAAGGTTATGATGGAAGTCCATGCAAAAAATTATCTGGAAATTAGATTCTATGAAACTTTTTGAAATGCATGTTTCGGTCAAAAAATCATAGTACACTAGTTTATACTAGTTTAGGTCAAAAAATCAAATTAAATCGAGGACTGTTCGAAATGATAACTTTTCAGATCATTTATATAAATATTTTACGGGGGAAGGTTATGATTGAAGTCCATGCAAAAATTTATCTAAAAATTATACTTAATGAAACTTTTCAAAATGCAAGTTTCGGTCAAAAAATCATGATATATTATACACTAGTTTTGGTCAAGAAAATCAAATTAAATCGGGGTCTATTAGAAATGATACGAATATTTTCATAACATTTATATATGTCTCCAGGGAAGGTTATGATGGAATTCCATGCAAAAAATAATCTTAAAATTAGATTCTATGAAACTTTTCGAAATGCATGTTTCGGTCAAAAAGTCATAGTATATATTATACACTAGTTTATATTAGTTTGGGTAAAAAATTAAATTAAATCGAAGTCTGTTCAAAATGCTACAAAACTTTTCAGATCATTTATATATTTTACAGGGGAAGGTTATGATTCAAGTCCATTCAAAAATATTTCTGAAAATTAGATTTTATGTAGCTTTTCGAAATGCAAGTTTCGGTTAAAAATCATGATATATTATACAGTAGTTTCGGTCAAAAAATCAAAATAAATTGTGGGCTATTCGAAATGACACGAATCTTTTCAGATCATTTATATATGTTATAGGGGAAGGTTATGATTGAGGTCCATGCAAAAATATTTTTGAAAATTAGATATTATGAAGCTTTTCGAAATGTAAGTTTCGGTATAAAAAATCATGATATATTATACACTAGTTGCGGTCAAAATAATAAAATCAAATTGGGGGATATTTGAAATGATACTAATCTTTTAAGATCATTTATATATGTTACAAGGGATGGTTAGGATGGAAGTCTATACAAAAAAACATCTGAAAATTAGATTCTATGAAACTTTTCGAAATGCAAGTTTCGGGCAAATAATCATAGTATATTATACACAAGTTTATACTAATTTAGGTCAAAATATCAAATTAAATCGAGGTCTTCTCGAAATGATACGAAACTTTTCAGATCATTTATTTTTTTTAAGAGGTAAGGTTATGATGGAAGTCCATGCAAAAAATTATCTGGAAATTAGATTCTATGAAACTTTTTGAAATGCAAGTTTCGGTCAAAAAATCATAGTACACTAGTTTATACTAGTTTAGGTCAAAAAATCAAATTAAATTGAGGACTGTTCGAAATGATAACTTTTCAGATCATTTATATAAATATTTTACGGGGGAAGGTTATGATTGAAGTCCATGCAAAAATTTATCTAAAAATTATACTTAATGAAACTTTTCAAAATGCAAGTTTCGGTCAAAAAATCATGATATATTATACACTAGTTTTGGTCAAGAAAATCAAATTAAATCGGGGTCTATTAGAAATGATACGAATATTTTCATAACATTTATATATGTCTCCAGGGAAGGTTATGATGGAAGTCCATTCAAAAAATAATCTTAAAATTAGATTCTATGAAACTTTTCGAAATGCATGTTTCGGTCAAAAAGTCATAGTATATATTATACACTAGTTTATATTAGTTTGGGTAAAAAATTAAATTAAATCGAAGTCTGTTCAAAATGCTACAAAACTTTTCAGATCATTTATATATTTTACAGGGGAAGGTTATGATTCAAGTCCATTCAAAAATATTTCTGAAAATTAGATTTTATGTAGCTTTTCGAAATGCAAGTTTCGGTTAAAAATCATGATATATTATACAGTAGTTTCGGTCAAAAAATCAAAATAAATTGTGGGCTATTCGAAATGACACGAATCTTTTCAGATCATTTATATATGTTACAGGGGAAGGTTATGATTGAGGTCCATGCAAAAATATTTTTGAAAATTAGATATTATGAAGCTTTTCGAAATGTAAGTTTCGGTATAAAAAATCATGATATATTATACACTAGTTGCGGTCAAAATAATAAAATCAAATTGGGGGATATTTGAAATGATACTAATCTTTTAAGATCATTTATATATGTTACAAGGGATGGTTAGGATGGAAGTCTATACAAAAAAACATCTGAAAATTAGATTCTATGAAACTTTTCGAAATGCAAGTTTCGGGCAAATAATCATAGTATATTATACACAAGTTTATACTAATTTAGGTCAAAATATCAAATTAAATCGAGGTCTTCTCGAAATGATACGAAACTTTTCAGATCATTTATTTTTTTTAAGAGGGAAGGTTATGATGGAAGTCCATGCAAAAAATTATCTGGAAATTAGATTCTATGAAACTTTTTGAAATGCAAGTTTCGGTCAAAAAATCATAGTACACTAGTTTATACTAGTTTAGGTCAAAAAATCAAATTAAATCGAGGACTGTTCGAAATGATAACTTTTCAGATCATTTATATAAATATTTTACGGGGGAAGGTTATGATTGAAGTCCATGCAAAAATTTATCTAAAAATTATACTTAATGAAACTTTTCAAAATGCAAGTTTCGGTCAAAAAATCATGATATATTATACACTAGTTTTGGTCAAGAAAATCAAATTAAATCGGGGTCTATTCGAAATGATACGAATATTTTCATAACATTTATATATGTCTCCAGGGAAGGTTATGATGGAAGTCCATGCAAAAAATAATCTTAAAATTAGATTCTATGAAACTTTTCGAAATGCATGTTTCGGTCAAAAAGTCATAGTATATATTATACACTAGTTTATATTAGTTTGGGTAAAAAATTAAATTAAATCGAAGTCTGTTCAAAATGCTACAAAACTTTTCAGATCATTTATATATTTTACAGGGGAAGGTTATGATTCAAGTCCATTCAAAAATATTTCTGAAAATTAGATTTTATGTAGCTTTTCGAAATGCAAGTTTCGGTTAAAAATCATGATATATTATACAGTAGTTTCGGTCAAAAAATCAAAATAAATTGTGGGCTATTCGAAATGACACGAATCTTTTCAGATCATTTATATATGTTACAGGGGAAGGTTATGATTGAGGTCCATGAAAAAAATATTTTTGAAAATTAGATATTATGAAGCTTTTCGAAATGCAAGTTTCGGTATAAAAAATCATGATATATTATACACTAGTTGCGGTCAAAATAATAAAATCAAATTGGGGGATATTTGAAATGATACTAATCTTTTAAGATCATTTATATATGTTACAAGGGATGGTTAGGATGGAAGTCTATACAAAAAAACATCTGAAAATTAGATTCTATGAAACTTTTCGAAATGCAAGTTTCGGGCAAATAATCATAGTATATTATACACAAGTTTATACTAATTTAGGTCAAAATATCAAATTAAATCGAGGTCTTGCCGAAATGATACGAAACTTTTCAGATCATTTATTTTTTTTAAGAGGGAAGGTTATGATGGAAGTCCATGCAAAAAATTATCTGGAAATTAGATTCTATGAAACTTTTTTAAATGCAAGTTTCGGTCAAAAAATCATAGTACACTAGTTTATACTAGTTTAGGTCAAAAAATCAAATTAAATCGAGGACTGTTCGAAATGATAACTTGTCAGATCATTTATATATATTTTACGGGGGAAGGTTTTGATTGAAGTCCATGCAAAAATTTATCTAAAAATTATACTTAATGAAACTTTTCAAAATGCAAGTTTCGGTCAAAAAATCATGATATATTATACACTAGTTTCGGTCAAGAAAATCAAATTAAATCGGGGTCTATTCGAAATGATACGAATATTTTCATAACATTTATATATGTCTCCAGTGAAGGTTATGATGGAAGTCCATGCAAAAAATAATCTTAAAATTTGATTCTATGAAACTTTTCGAAATGCATGTTTCGGTCAAAAAGTCATAGTATATATTATACACTAGTTTATATTAGTTTGGGTAAAAAATTAAATTAAATCGAAGTCTGTTCAAAATGCTACAAAACTTTTCAGATCATTTATATATTTTACAGGGGAAGGTTATGATTCAAGTCCATTCAAAAATATTTCTAAAAATTAGATTTTATGAAGCTTTTCGAAATGCAAGTTTCGGTTAAAAATCATGATATATTATACAGTAGTTTCGGTCAAAAAATCAAAATAAATTGTGGGCTATTCGAAATGACACGAATCTTTTCAGATCATTTATATATGTTACAGGGGAAGGTTATGATTGAGGTCCATGCAAAAATATTTTTGAAAATTAGATATTATGAAGCTTTTCGAAATGCAAGTTTCGGTATAAAAAATCATGATATATTATACACTAGTTGCGGTCAAAATAATAAAATCAAATTGGGGGATATTTGAAATGATACTAATCTTTTAAGATCATTTATATATGTTACAAGGGATGGTTAGGATGGAAGTCTATACAAAAAAACATCTGAAAATTAGATTCTATGAAACTTTTCGAAATGCAAGTTTCGGGCAAATAATCATAGTATATTATACACAAGTTTATACTAATTTAGGTCAAAATATCAAATTAAATCGAGGTCTTCTCGAAATGATACGAAACTTTTCAGATCATTTATTTTTTTTAAGAGGGAAGGTTATGATGGAAGTCCATGCAAAAAATTATCTGGAAATTAGATTCTATGAAACTTTTTGAAATGCAAGTTTCGGTCAAAAAATCATAGTACACTAGTTTATACTAGTTTAGGTCAAAAAATCAAATTAAATCGAGGACTGTTCGAAATGATAACTTTTCAGATCATTTATATAAATATTTTACGGGGGAAGGTTATGATTGAAGTCCATGCAAAAATTTATCTAAAAATTATACTTAATGAAACTTTTCAAAATGCAAGTTTCGGTCAAAAATTCATGATATATTATACACTAGTTTCGGTCAAGAAAATCAAATTAAATCGGGGTCTATTAGAAATGATACGAATATTTTCATAACATTTATATATGTCTCCAGGGAAGGTTATGATGGAAGTCCATGCAAAAAATAATCTTAAAATTAGATTCTATGAAACTTTTCGAAATGCATGTTTCGGTCAAAAAGTCATAGTATATATTATACACTAGTTTATATTAGTTTGGGTAAAAAATTAAATTAAATCGAAGTCTGTTCAAAATGCTACAAAACTTTTCAGATCATTTATATATTTTACAGGGGAAGGTTATGATTCAAGTCCATTCAAAAATATTTCTAAAAATTAGATTTTATGAAGCTTTTCGAAATGCAAGTTTCGGTTAAAAATCATGATATATTATACAGTAGTTTCGGTCAAAAAATCAAAATAAATTGTGGGCTATTCGAAATGACACGAATCTTTTCAGATCATTTATATATGTTACAGGGGAAGGTTATGATTGAGGTCCATGCAAAAATATTTTTGAAAATTAGATATTATGAAGCTTTTCGAAATGCAAGTTTCGGTATAAAAAATCATGATATATTATACACTAGTTGCGGTCAAAATAATAAAATCAAATTGGGGGATATTTGAAATGATACTAATCTTTTAAGATCATTTATATATGTTACAAGGGATGGTTAGGATGGAAGTCTATACAAAAAAACATCTGAAAATTAGATTCTATGAAACTTTTCGAAATGCAAGTTTCGGGCAAATAATCATAGTATATTATACACAAGTTTATACTAATTTAGGTCAAAATATCAAATTAAATCGAGGTCTTCTCGAAATGATACGAAACTTTTCAGATCATTTATTTTTTTTAAGAGGGAAGGTTATGATGGAAGTCCATGCAAAAAATTATCTGGAAATTAGATTCTATGAAACTTTTTGAAATGCAAGTTTCGGTCAAAAAATCATAGTACACTAGTTTATACTAGTTTAGGTCAAAAAATCAAATTAAATCGAGGACTGTTCGAAATGATAACTTTTCAGATCATTTATATAAATATTTTACGGGGGAAGGTTATGATTGAAGTCCATGCAAAAATTTATCTAAAAATTATACTTAATGAAACTTTTCAAAATGCAAGTTTCGGTCAAAAATTCATGATATATTATACACTAGTTTCGGTCAAGAAAATCAAATTAAATCGGGGTCTATTAGAAATGATACGAATATTTTCATAACATTTATATATGTCTCCAGGGAAGGTTATGATGGAAGTCCATGCAAAAAATAATCTTAAAATTAGATTCTATGAAACTTTTCGAAATGCATGTTTCGATCAAAAAGTCATAGTATATATTATACACTAGTTTATATTAGTTTGGGTAAAAAATTAAATTAAATCGAAGTCTGTTCAAAATGCTACAAAACTTTTCAGATCATTTATATATTTTACAGGGGAAGGTTATGATTCAAGTCCATTCAAAAATATTTCTGAAAATTAGATTTTATGTAGCTTTTCGAAATGCAAGTTTCGGTTAAAAATCATGATATATTATACAGTAGTTTCGGTCAAAAAATCAAAATAAATTGTGGGCTATTCGAAATGACACGAATCTTTTCAGATCATTTATATATGTTACAGGGGAAGGTTATGATTGAGGTCCATGCAAAAATATTTTTGAAAATTAGATATTATGAAGCTTTTCGAAATGCAAGTTTCGGTATAAAAAATCATGATATATTATACACTAGTTGCGGTCAAAATAATAAAATCAAATTGGGGGATATTTGAAATGATACTAATCTTTTAAGATCATTTATATATGTTACAAGGGATGGTTAGGATGGAAGTCTATACAAAAAAACATCTGAAAATTAGATTCTATGAAACTTTTCGAAATGCAAGTTTCGGGCAAATAATCATAGTATATTATACACAAGTTTATACTAATTTAGGTCAAAATATCAAATTAAATCGAGGTCTTCTCGAAATGATACGAAACTTTTCAGATCATTTATTTTTTTTAAGAGGGAAGGTTATGATGGAAGTCCATGCAAAAAATTATCTGGAAATTAGATTCTATGAAACTTTTTGAAATGCAAGTTTCGGTCAAAAAATCATAGTACACTAGTTTATACTAGTTTAGGTCAAAAAATCAAATTAAATCGAGGACTGTTCGAAATGATAACTTTTCAGATCATTTATATAAATATTTTACGGGGGAAGGTTATGATTGAAGTCCATGCAAAAATTTATCTAAAAATTATACTTAATGAAACTTTTCAAAATGCAAGTTTCGGTCAAAAATTCATGATATATTATACACTAGTTTCGGTCAAGAAAATCAAATTAAATCGGGGTCTATTAGAAATGATACGAATATTTTCATAACATTTATATATGTCTCCAGGGAAGGTTATGATGGAAGTCCATGCAAAAAATAATCTTAAAATTAGATTCTATGAAACTTTTCGAAATGCATGTTTCGATCAAAAAGTCATAGTATATATTATACACTAGTTTATATTAGTTTGGGTAAAAAATTAAATTAAATCGAAGTCTGTTCAAAATGCTACAAAACTTTTCAGATCATTTATATATTTTACAGGGGAAGGTTATGATTCAAGTCCATTCAAAAATATTTCTGAAAATTAGATTTTATGTAGCTTTTCGAAATGCAAGTTTCGGTTAAAAATCATGATATATTATACAGTAGTTTCGGTCAAAAAATCAAAATAAATTGTGGGCTATTCGAAATGACACGAATCTTTTCAGATCATTTATATATGTTACAGGGGAAGGTTATGATTGAGGTCCATGCAAAAATATTTTTGAAAATTAGATATTATGAAGCTTTTCGAAATGCAAGTTTCGGTATAAAAAATCATGATATATTATACACTAGTTGCGGTCAAAATAATAAAATCAAATTGGGGGATATTTGAAATGATACTAATCTTTTAAAATCATTTATATATGTTACAAGGGATGGTTAGGATGGAAGTCTATACAAAAAAACATCTGAAAATTAGATTCTATGAAACTTTTCGAAATGCAAGTTTCGGGCAAATAATCATAGTATATTATACACAAGTTTATACTAATTTAGGTCAAAATATCAAATTAAATCGAGGTCTTCTCGAAATGATACGAAACTTTTCAGATCATTTATTTTTTTTAAGAGGGAAGGTTATGATGGAAGTCCATGCAAAAAATTATCTGGAAATTAGATTCTATGAAACTTTTTTAAATGCAAGTTTCGGTCAAAAAATCATAGTACACTAGTTTATACTAGTTTAGGTCAAAAAATCAAATTAAATCGAGGACTGTTCGAAATGATAACTTTTCAGATCATTTATATAAATATTTTACGGGGGAAGGTTATGATTGAAGTCCATGCAAAAATTTATCTAAAAATTATACTTAATGAAACTTTTCAAAATGCAAGTTTCGGTCAAAAAATCATGATATATTATACACTAGTTTTGGTCAAGAAAATCAAATTAAATCGGGGTCTATTCGAAATGATACGAATATTTTCATAACATTTATATATGTCTCCAGGGAAGGTTATGATGGAAGTCCATGCAAAAAATAATCTTAAAATTAGATTCTATGAAACTTTTCGAAATGCATGTTTCGGTCAAAAAGTCATAGTATATATTATACACTAGTTTATATTAGTTTGGGTAAAAAATTAAATTAAATCGAAGTCTGTTCAAAATGCTACAAAACTTTTCAGATCATTTATATATTTTACAGGGGAAGGTTATGATTCAAGTCCATTCAAAAATATTTCTGAAAATTAGATTTTATGTAGCTTTTCGAAATGCAAGTTTCGGTTAAAAATCATGATATATTATACAGTAGTTTCGGTCAAAAAATCAAAATAAATTGTGGGCTATTCGAAATGACACGAATCTTTTCAGATCATTTATATATGTTACAGGGGAAGGTTATGATTGAGGTCCATGCAAAAATATTTTTGAAAATTAGATATTATGAAGCTTTTCGAAATGCAAGTTTCGGTATAAAAAATCATGATATATTATACACTAGTTGCGGTCAAAATAATAAAATCAAATTGGGGGATATTTGAAATGATACTAATCTTTTAAGATCATTTATATATGTTACAAGGGATGGTTAGGATGGAAGTCTATACAAAAAAACATCTGAAAATTAGATTCTATGAAACTTTTCGAAATGCAAGTTTCGGGCAAATAATCATAGTATATTATACACAAGTTTATACTAATTTAGGTCAAAATATCAAATTAAATCGAGGTCTTCTCGAAATGATACGAAACTTTTCAGATCATTTATTTTTTTTAAGAGGGAAGGTTATGATGGAAGTCCATGCAAAAAATTATCTGGAAATTAGATTCTATGAAACTTTTTGAAATGCAAGTTTCGGTCAAAAAATCATAGTACACTAGTTTATACTAGTTTAGGTCAAAAAATCAAATTAAATCGAGGACTGTTCGAAATGATAACTTTTCAGATCATTTATATAAATATTTTACGGGGGAAGGTTATGATTGAAGTCCATGCAAAAATTTATCTAAAAATTATACTTAATGAAACTTTTCAAAATGCAAGTTTCGGTCAAAAATTCATGATATATTATACACTAGTTTCGGTCAAGAAAATCAAATTAAATCGGGGTCTATTAGAAATGATACGAATATTTTCATAACATTTATATATGTCTCCAGGGAAGGTTATGATGGAATTCCATGCAAAAAATAATCTTAAAATTAGATTCTATGAAACTTTTCGAAATGCATGTTTCGATCAAAAAGTCATAGTATATATTATACACTAGTTTATATTAGTTTGGGTAAAAAATTAAATTAAATCGAAGTCTGTTCAAAATGCTACAAAACTTTTCAGATCATTTATATATTTTACAGGGGAAGGTTATGATTCAAGTCCATTCAAAAATATTTCTGAAAATTAGATTTTATGTAGCTTTTCGAAATGCAAGTTTCGGTTAAAAATCATGATATATTATACAGTAGTTTCGGTCAAAAAATCAAAATAAATTGTGGGCTATTCGAAATGACACGAATCTTTTCAGATCATTTATATATGTTACAGGGGAAGGTTATGATTGAGGTCCATGCAAAAATATTTTTGAAAATTAGATATTATGAAGCTTTTCGAAATGCAAGTTTCGGTATAAAAAATCATGATATATTATACACTAGTTGCGGTCAAAATAATAAAATCAAATTGGGGGATATTTGAAATGATACTAATCTTTTAAAATCATTTATATATGTTACAAGGGATGGTTAGGATGGAAGTCTATACAAAAAAACATCTGAAAATTAGATTCTATGAAACTTTTCGAAATGCAAGTTTCGGGCAAATAATCATAGTATATTATACACAAGTTTATACTAATTTAGGTCAAAATATCAAATTAAATCGAGGTCTTCTCGAAATGATACGAAACTTTTCAGATCATTTATTTTTTTTAAGAGGGAAGGTTATGATGGAAGTCCATGCAAAAAATTATCTGGAAATTAGATTCTATGAAACTTTTTTAAATGCAAGTTTCGGTCAAAAAATCATAGTACACTAGTTTATACTAGTTTAGGTCAAAAAATCAAATTAAATCGAGGACTGTTCGAAATGATAACTTTTCAGATCATTTATATAAATATTTTACGGGGGAAGGTTATGATTGAAGTCCATGCAAAAATTTATCTAAAAATTATACTTAATGAAACTTTTCAAAATGCAAGTTTCGGTCAAAAATTCATGATATATTATACACTAGTTTCGGTCAAGAAAATCAAATTAAATCGGGGTCTATTAGAAATGATACGAATATTTTCATAACATTTATATATGTCTCCAGGGAAGGTTATGATGGAATTCCATGCAAAAAATAATCTTAAAATTAGATTCTATGAAACTTTTCGAAATGCATGTTTCGATCAAAAAGTCATAGTATATATTATACACTAGTTTATATTAGTTTGGGTAAAAAATTAAATTAAATCGAAGTCTGTTCAAAATGCTACAAAACTTTTCAGATCATTTATATATTTTACAGGGGAAGGTTATGATTCAAGTCCATTCAAAAATATTTCTGAAAATTAGATTTTATGTAGCTTTTCGAAATGCAAGTTTCGGTTAAAAATCATGATATATTATACAGTAGTTTCGGTCAAAAAATCAAAATAAATTGTGGGCTATTCGAAATGACACGAATCTTTTCAGATCATTTATATATGTTACAGGGGAAGGTTATGATTGAGGTCCATGCAAAAATATTTTTGAAAATTAGATATTATGAAGCTTTTCGAAATGCAAGTTTCGGTATAAAAAATCATGATATATTATACACTAGTTGCGGTCAAAATAATAAAATCAAATTGGGGGATATTTGAAATGATACTAATCTTTTAAGATCATTTATATATGTTACAAGGGATGGTTAGGATGGAAGTCTATACAAAAAAATATCTGAAAATTAGATTCTATGAAACTTTTCGAAATGCAAGTTTCGGGCAAATAATCATAGTATATTATACACAAGTTTATACTAATTTAGGTCAAAATATCAAATTAAATCGAGGTCTTCTCGAAATGATACGAAACTTTTCAGATCATTTATTTTTTTTAAGAGGGAAGGTTATGATGGAAGTCCATGCAAAAAATTATCTGGAAATTAGATTCTATGAAACTTTTTTAAATGCAAGTTTCGGTCAAAAAATCATAGTACACTAGTTTATACTAGTTTAGGTCAAAAAATCAAATTAAATCGAGGACTGTTCGAAATGATAACTTTTCAGATCATTTATATAAATATTTTACGGGGGAAGGTTATGATTGAAGTCCATGCAAAAATTTATCTAAAAATTATACTTAATGAAACTTTTCAAAATGCAAGTTTCGGTCAAAAAATCATGATATATTATACACTAGTTTTGGTCAAGAAAATCAAATTAAATCGGGGTCTATTCGAAATGATACGAATATTTTCATAACATTTATATATGTCTCCAGGGAAGGTTATGATGGAAGTCCATGCAAAAAATAATCTTAAAATTAGATTCTATGAAACTTTTCGAAATGCATGTTTCGGTCAAAAAGTCATAGTATATATTATACACTAGTTTATATTAGTTTGGGTAAAAAATTAAATTAAATCGAAGTCTGTTCAAAATGCTACAAAACTTTTCAGATCATTTATATATTTTACAGGGGAAGGTTATGATTCAAGTCCATTCAAAAATATTTCTGAAAATTAGATTTTATGTAGCTTTTCGAAATGCAAGTTTCGGTTAAAAATCATGATATATTATACAGTAGTTTCGGTCAAAAAATCAAAATAAATTGTGGGCTATTCGAAATGACACGAATCTTTTCAGATCATTTATATATGTTACAGGGGAAGGTTATGATTGAGGTCCATGAAAAAAATATTTTTGAAAATTAGATATTATGAAGCTTTTCGAAATGCAAGTTTCGGTATAAAAAATCATGATATATTATACACTAGTTGCGGTCAAAATAATAAAATCAAATTGGGGGATATTTGAAATGATACTAATCTTTTAAGATCATTTATATATGTTACAAGGGATGGTTAGGATGGAAGTCTATACAAAAAAACATCTGAAAATTAGATTCTATGAAACTTTTCGAAATGCAAGTTTCGGGCAAATAATCATAGTATATTATACACAAGTTTATACTAATTTAGGTCAAAATATCAAATTAAATCGAGGTCTTCCCGAAATGATACGAAACTTTTCAGATCATTTATTTTTTTTAAGAGGGAAGGTTATGATGGAAGTCCATGCAAAAAATTATCTGGAAATTAGATTCTATGAAACTTTTTTAAATGCAAGTTTCGGTCAAAAAATCATAGTACACTAGTTTATACTAGTTTAGGTCAAAAAATCAAATTAAATCGAGGACTGTTCGAAATGATAACTTTTCAGATCATTTATATAAATATTTTACGGGGGAAGGTTATGATTGAAGTCCATGCAAAAATTTATCTAAAAATTATACTTAATGAAACTTTTCAAAATGCAAGTTTCGGTCAAAAAATCATGATATATTATACACTAGTTTTGGTCAAGAAAATCAAATTAAATCGGGGTCTATTCGAAATGATACGAATATTTTCATAACATTTATATATGTCTCCAGGGAAGGTTATGATGGAAGTCCATGCAAAAAATAATCTTAAAATTAGATTCTATGAAACTTTTCGAAATGCATGTTTCGGTCAAAAAGTCATAGTATATATTATACACTAGTTTATATTAGTTTGGGTAAAAAATTAAATTAAATCGAAGTCTGTTCAAAATGCTACAAAACTTTTCAGATCATTTATATATTTTACAGGGGAAGGTTATGATTCAAGTCCATTCAAAAATATTTCTGAAAATTAGATTTTATGTAGCTTTTCGAAATGCAAGTTTCGGTTAAAAATCATGATATATTAAACAGTAGTTTCGGTCAAAAAATCAAAATAAATTGTGGGCTATTCGAAATGACACGAATCTTTTCAGATCATTTATATATGTTACAGGGGAAGGTTATGATTGAGGTCCATGAAAAAAATATTTTTGAAAATTAGATATTATGAAGCTTTTCGAAATGCAAGTTTCGGTATAAAAAATCATGATATATTATACACTAGTTGCGGTCAAAATAATAAAATCAAATTGGGGGATATTTGAAATGATACTAATCTTTTAAGATCATTTATATATGTTACAAGGGATGGTTAGGATGGAAGTCTATACAAAAAAACATCTGAAAATTAGATTCTATGAAACTTTTCGAAATGCAAGTTTCGGGCAAATAATCATAGTATATTATACACAAGTTTATACTAATTTAGGTCAAAATATCAAATTAAATCGAGGTCTTCCCGAAATGATACGAAACTTTTCAGATCATTTATTTTTTTTAAGAGGGAAGGTTATGATGGAAGTCCATGCAAAAAATTATCTGGAAATTAGATTCTATGAAACTTTTTTAAATGCAAGTTTCGGTCAAAAAATCATAGTACACTAGTTTATACTAGTTTAGGTCAAAAAATCAAATTAAATCGAGGACTGTTCGAAATGATAACTTTTCAGATCATTTATATAAATATTTTACGGGGGAAGGTTTTGATTGAAGTCCATGCAAAAATTTATCTAAAAATTATACTTAATGAAACTTTTCAAAATGCAAGTTTCGGTCAAAAAATCATGATATATTATACACTAGTTTCGGTCAAGAAAATCAAATTAAATCGGGGTCTATTCGAAATGATACGAATATTTTCATAACATTTATATATGTCTCCAGGGAAGGTTATGATGGAAGTCCATGCAAAAAATAATCTTAAAATTAGATTCTATGAAACTTTTCGAAATGCATGTTTCGGTCAAAAAGTCATAGTATATATTATACACTAGTTTATATTAGTTTGGGTAAAAAATTAAATTAAATCGAAGTCTGTTCAAAATGCTACAAAACTTTTCAGATCATTTATATATTTTACAGGGGAAGGTTATGATTCAAGTCCATTCAAAAATATTTCTGAAAATTAGATTTTATGAAGCTTTTCGAAATGCAAGTTTCGGTTAAAAATCATGATATATTATACAGTAGTTTCGGTCAAAAAAATCAAAATAAATTGTGGGCTATTCGAAATGATACGAATCTTTTCAGATCATTTATATATGTTAAAGGGGAAGGTTATGATTGAGGTCCATGCAAAAATATTTTTGAAAATTAGATTTTATGAAGCTTTTCAAAATGCAAGTTTCGGTATAAAAAATCATGATATATTATACACTAGTTTCGGTCAAAAAAAGAAATCAAATTGGGGGATATTCGAAATGATACTAATCTTTTCAGATCATTTATATATGTTACAAGGGATGGTTAGGATGGAAGTCTATACAAAAAAAACATCTGAAAATTAGATTCTATGAAACTTTTCGAAATGCAAGTTTCGGTCAAAAAAATCATAGTATATTATACACAAGTTTATACTAATTTATGTCAAAATATCAAATTAAATCGAGGTCTTCTCGAAATGATACGCAACTTTTCAGATCATTTATATATTTTAAGAGGTAAGGTTAAGGTGGAAGTCCATGCAAAAAAATCAACTAGAAATTAGATTCTATGAAACTTTTTGAAATGCAAGTTTCGGTCAAAAAATCATAGTATATTATACACTAGTTTATACTCGTTTAGGTCAAAAAATCAAATTAAATTGAGGACAGTTCGAAATGATAACTTTTCAGATCATTTATATATATTTTACGGGGGAAGGTTATGATTGAAGTCCATGCAAAAATTTATCTAAAAATTATATTTAATGAAACTTTTCGAAATGCAAGTTTCGGTCAAAAATTCATGATATATTATACACTAGTTTCGGTCAAGAAAATCAAATTAAATCGGGGTCTATTCGAAATGATACGAATATTTTCATAACATTTATATATGTGTCCAGGGAAGGTTATGATGGAAGTCCATGCAAAAAATAATCTTAAAATTAGATTCTATGAAACTTTTCGAAATGCATGTTTCGGTCAAAAAGTCATAGTATATATTATACACTAGTTTATATTAGTTTGGGTAAAAAATTAAATTAAATCGAAGTCTGTTCAAAATGCTACAAAACTTTTCAGATCATTTATATATTTTACAGGGGAAGGTTATGATTCAAGTCCATTCAAAAATATTTCTGAAAATTAGATTTTATGAAGCTTTTCGAAATGCAAGTTTCGGTTAAAAATCATGATATATTATACAGTAGTTTCGGTCAAAAAAATCAAAATAAATTGTGGGCTATTCGAAATGATACGAATCTTTTCAGATCATTTATATATGTTAAAGCGGAAGGTTATGATTGAGGTCCATGCAAAAATATTTTTGAAAATTAGATTTTATGAAGCTTTTCGAAATGCAAGTTTCGGTATAAAAAATCATGATATATTATACACTAGTTTCGGTCAAAAAAATAAAATCAAATTGGGGGATATTCGAAATGATACTAATCTTTTCAGATCATTTATATATGTTACAAGGGATGGTTAGGATGGAAGTCTATACAAAAAAAACATCTGAAAATTAGATTCTATGAAACTTTTCGAAATGCAAGTTTCGGTCAAAAAAATCATAGTATATTATACACAAGTTTATACTAATTTATGTCAAAATATCAAATTAAATCAAGGTCTTCTCGAAATGATACGCAACTTTTCAGATCATTTATATATTTTAAGAGGTAAGGTTATGGTGGAAGTCCATGCAAAAAAATCAACTAGAAATTAGATTCTATGAAACTTTTTGAAATGCAAGTTTCGGTCAAAAAATCATAGTATATTATACACTAGTTTATACTCGTTTAGGTCAAAAAATCAAATTAAATCGAGGACAGTTCGAAATGATAACTTTTCAGATCATTTATATATATTTTACGGGGGAAGGTTATGATTGAAGTCCATGCAAAAATTTATCTAAAAATTATATTTAATGAAACTTTTCGAAATGCAAGTTTCGGTCAAAAATTCATGATATATTATACACTAGTTTCGGTCAAGAAAATCAAATTAAATCGGGGTCTATTAGAAATGATACGAATATTTTCATAACATTTATATATGTCTCCAGGGAAGGTTATGATGGAAGTCAATGCAAAAAATAATCTTAAAATTAGATTCTATGAAACTTTTCGAAATGCATGTTTCGATCAAAAAGTCATAGTATATATTATACACTAGTTTATATTAGTTTCGGTAAAAAATTAAATTAAATCGAAGTCTGTTCAAAATGCTACAAAACTTTTCAGATCATTTATATATTTTACAGGGGAAGGTTATGATTCAAGTCCATTCAAAAATATTTTTGAAAATTAGATTTTATGTAGCTTTTCGAAATGCAAGTTTCGGTTAAAAATCATGATATATTATACAGTAGTTTCGGTCAAAAAATCAACATAAATTGTGGGCTATTCGAAATGATACGAATCTTTTCAGATCATTTATATATGTTAAAGCGGAAGGTTATGATTGAGGTCCATGCAAAAATATTTTTGAAAATTAGATTTTATGAAGCTTTTCGAAATGCAAGTTTCGGTATAAAAAATCATGATATATTATACACTAGTTTCGGTCAAAAAAATAAAATCAAATTGGGGGATATTCGAAATGATACTAATCTTTTCAGATCATTTATATATGTTACAAGGGATGGTTAGGATGGAAGTCTATACAAAAAAAACATCTGAAAATTAGATTCTATGAAACTTTTCGAAATGCAAGTTTCGGTCAAAAAAATCATAGTATATTATACACAAGTTTATACTAATTTATGTCAAAATATCAAATTAAATCAAGGTCTTCTCGAAATGATACGCAACTTTTCAGATCATTTATATATTTTAAGAGGTAAGGTTATGGTGGAAGTCCATGCAAAAAAATCAACTAGAAATTAGATTCTATGAAACTTTTTGAAATGCAAGTTTCGGTCAAAAAATCATAGTATATTATACACTAGTTTATACTCGTTTAGGTCAAAAAATCAAATTAAATCGAGGACAGTTCGAAATGATAACTTTTCAGATCATTTATATATATTTTACGGGGGAAGGTTATGATTGAAGTCCATGCAAAAATTTATCTAAAAATTATATTTAATGAAACTTTTCGAAATGCAAGTTTCGGTCAAAAATTCATGATATATTATACACTAGTTTCGGTCAAGAAAATCAAATTAAATCGGGGTCTATTCGAAATGATACGAATATTTTCATAACATTTATATATGTGTCCAGGGAAGGTTATGATGGAAGTCCATGCAAAAAATAATCTTAAAATTAGATTCTATGAAACTTTTCGAAATGCATGTTTCGGTCAAAAAGTCATAGTATATATTATACACTAGTTTATATTAGTTTGGGTAAAAAATTAAATTAAATCGAAGTCTGTTCAAAATGCTACAAAACTTTTCAGATCATTTATATATTTTACAGGGGAAGGTTATGATTCAAGTCCATTCAAAAATATTTCTGAAAATTAGATTTTATGAAGCTTTTCGAAATGCAAGTTTCGGTTAAAAATCATGATATATTATACAGTAGTTTCGGTCAAAAAAATCAAAATAAATTGTGGGCTATTCGAAATGATACGAATCTTTTCAGATCATTTATATATGTTAAAGCGGAAGGTTATGATTGAGGTCCATGCAAAAATATTTTTGAAAATTAGATTTTATGAAGCTTTTCGAAATGCAAGTTTCGGTATAAAAAATCATGATATATTATACACTAGTTTCGGTCAAAAAAATAAAATCAAATTGGGGGATATTCGAAATGATACTAATCTTTTCAGATCATTTATATATGTTACAAGGGATGGTTAGGATGGAAGTCTATACAAAAAAAACATCTGAAAATTAGATTCTATGAAACTTTTCGAAATGCAAGTTTCGGTCAAAAAAATCATAGTATATTATACACAAGTTTATACTAATTTATGTCAAAATATCAAATTAAATCAAGGTCTTCTCGAAATGATACGCAACTTTTCAGATCATTTATATATTTTAAGAGGTAAGGTTATGGTGGAAGTCCATGCAAAAAAATCAACTAGAAATTAGATTCTATGAAACTTTTTGAAATGCAAGTTTCGGTCAAAAAATCATAGTATATTATACACTAGTTTATACTCGTTTAGGTCAAAAAATCAAATTAAATCGAGGACAGTTCGAAATGATAACTTTTCAGATCATTTATATATATTTTACGGGGGAAGGTTATGATTGAAGTCCATGCAAAAATTTATCTAAAAATTATATTTAATGAAACTTTTCGAAATGCAAGTTTCGGTCAAAAATTCATGATATATTATACACTAGTTTCGGTCAAGAAAATCAAATTAAATCGGGGTCTATTCGAAATGATACGAATATTTTCATAACATTTATATATGTCTCCAGGGAAGGTTATGATGGAAGTCCATGCAAAAAATAATCTTAAAATTAGATTCTATGAAACTTTTCGAAATGCATGTTTCGATCAAAAAGTCATAGTATATATTATACACTAGTTTATATTAGTTTCGGTAAAAAATTAAATTAAATCGAAGTCTGTTCAAAATGCTACAAAACTTTTCAGATCATTTATATATTTTACAGGGGAAGGTTATGATTCAAGTCCATTCAAAAATATTTCTGAAAATTAGATTTTATGTAGCTTTTCGAAATGCAAGTTTCGGTTAAAAATCATGATATATTATACAGTAGTTTCGGTCAAAAAATCAACATAAATTGTGGGCTATTCGAAATGACACGAATCTTTTCAGATCATTTATATATGTTACAGGGGAAGGTTATGATTGAGATCCATGCAAAAATATTTTTGAAAATTAGATATTATGAAGCTTTTCGAAATGCAAGTTTCGGTATAAAAAATCATGATATATTATACACTAGTTGCGGTCAAAATAATAAAATCAAATTGGGGGATATTTGAAATGATACTAATCTTTTAAGATCATTTATATATTTTACAAGGGATGGTTAGGATGGAAGTCTATACAAAAAAACATCTGAAAATTAGATTCTATGAAACTTTTCGAAATGCAAGTTTCGGGCAAATAATCATAGTATATTATACACAAGTTTATACTAATTTTGGTCAAAATATCAAATTAAATCGAGGTTTTCTCGAAATGATACGAAACTTTTCAGATCATTTATTTTTTTTAAGAGGGAAGGTTATGATGGAAGTCCATGCAAAAAATTATATGGAAATTAGATTCTATGAAACTTTTTGAAATGCAAGTTTCGGTCAAAAAATCATAGTACACTAGTTTATACTAGTTTAGGTCAAAAAATCAAATTAAATCGAGGACTGTTCGAAATGATAACTTTTCAGATCATTTATATATATTTTACGGGGGAAGGTTATGATTGAAGTCCATGCAAAAATTTATCTAAAAATTATATTTAATGATACTTTTCGAAATACAAGTTTCGGTCAAAAAATCATGATATATTATACACTAGTTTCGGTCAAGAAAATCAAATTAAATCGGGGTCTATTCGAAATGATACGAATATTTTCATAACATTTATATATGTCTCCAGGGATGGTTATGATGGAAGTCCATGCAAAAAATAATCTTAAAATTAGATTCTATGAAACTTTTCGAAATGCATGTTTCGATCAAAAAGTCATAGTATATATTATACACTAGTTTATATTAGTTTCGGTAAAAAATTAAATTAAATCGAAGTCTGTTCAAAATAGCTACAAAACTTTTCAGATCATTTATATATTTTACAGGGGAAGGTTATGATTCAAGTCCATTCAAAAATATTTCTGAAAATTAGATTTTATGTAGCTTTTCGAAATGCAAGTTTCGGTTAAAAATCATGATATATTATACAGTAGTTTCGGTCAAAAAATCAACATAAATTGTGGGCTATTCGAAATGACACGAATCTTTTCAGATCATTTATATATGTTACAGGGGAAGGTTATGATTGAGATCCATGCAAAAATATTTTTGAAAATTAGATATTATGAAGCTTTTCGAAATGCAAGTTTCGGTATAAAAAATCATGATATATTATACACTAGTTGCGGTCAAAATAATAAAATCAAATTGGGGGATATTTGAAATGATACTAATCTTTTAAGATCATTTATATATTTTACAAGGGATGGTTAGGATGGAAGTCTATACAAAAAAACATCTGAAAATTAGATTCTATGAAACTTTTCGAAATGCAAGTTTCGGGCAAATAATCATAGTATATTATACACAAGTTTATACTAATTTTGGTCAAAATATCAAATTAAATCGAGGTTTTCTCGAAATGATACGAAACTTTTCAGATCATTTATTTTTTTTAAGAGGGAAGGTTATGATGGAAGTCCATGCAAAAAATTATATGGAAATTAGATTCTATGAAACTTTTTGAAATGCAAGTTTCGGTCAAAAAATCATAGTACACTAGTTTATACTAGTTTAGGTCAAAAAATCAAATTAAATCGAGGACTGTTCGAAATGATAACTTTTCAGATCATTTATATATATTTTACGGGGGAAGGTTATGATTGAAGTCCATGCAAAAATTTATCTAAAAATTATATTTAATGATACTTTTCGAAATACAAGTTTCGGTCAAAAAATCATGATATATTATACACTAGTTTCGGTCAAGAAAATCAAATTAAATCGGGGTCTATTCGAAATGATACGAATATTTTCATAACATTTATATATGTCTCCAGGGATGGTTATGATGGAAGTCCATGCAAAAAATAATCTTAAAATTAGATTCTATGAAACTTTTCGAAATGCATGTTTCGGTCAAAAAGTCATAGTATATATTATACACTAGTTTATATTAGTTTCGGTAAAAAATTAAATTAAATCGAAGTCTGTTCAAAATGCTACAAAACTTTTCAGATCATTTATATATTTTACAGGGGAAGGTTATGATTCAAGTCCATTCAAAAATATTTCTGAAAATTAGATTTTATGAAGCTTTTCGAAATGCAAGTTTCGGTTAAAAATCATGATATATTATACAGTAGTTTCGGTCAAAAAAATCAAAATAAATTGTGGGCTATTCGAAATGATACGAATCTTTTCAGATCATTTATATATGTTACAGGGGAAGGTTATGATTGAGGTCCATGAAAAAATATTTTTGAAAATTAGATATCATGAAGCTTTTCGAAATGCAAGTTTCGGTATAAAAAATCATGATATATTATACACTAGTTTCGGTGAAAAAAGTAAAATCAATTTGGGGGATATTTGAAATGATACTAATCTTTTCAGATCATTTATATATGTTACAAGGGATGGTTAGGATGGAAGTCTATACAAAAAATCATCTGAAAATTAGATTCTATGAAACTTTTCGAAATGCAAGTTTCGGGCAAAAAATCATAGTATATTATACACAAGTTTATACTAATTTAGGTCAAAATATAAAATTAAATCGAGGTCTTCTCAAAATGATACGAAACTTTTCAGATCATTTATATTTTTTAAGAGGGAAGGTTATGATGGAAGTCCATGGAAAAAATTATCTGGAAATTAGATTCTATGAAACTTTTTGAAATGCAACTTTCGGTCAAAAAATCATAGTACACTAGTTTATACTAGTTTAGGTCAAAAAATCAAATTAAATCGAGGGTTGTTCGGAATGATAACTTTTCAGATCATTTATATATATTTTACGGGGGAAGGTTATGATTGAAGTCCATGCAAAAATTTATCTAAAAATTATATTTAATGATACTTTTCGAAATGCAAGTTTCGGTCAAAAAATCATGATATATTATACACTAGTTTCGGTCAAGAAAATCAAATTAAATCGGGGTCTATTCGAAATGATACGAATATTTTCATAACTTTTATATATGTCTCCAGGGAAGGTTATGATGGAAGTCCATGCAAAAAATAATCTTAAAATTAGATTCTATGAAACTTTTCGAAATGCATGTTTCGGTCAAAAAGTCCTAGTATATTATACACTAGTTTATATTAGTTTCGGTAAAAAAATTAAATTAAATCGAAGTCTGTTCAAAATGCTACAAAACTTTTCAGATCATTTATATATTTTACAGGGGAAGGTTATGATTCAAGTCCATTAAAAATATTTCTGAAAATTAGATTTTATGAAGCTTTTCGAAATGCAAGTTTCGGTTAAAAATCATGATATATTATACAGTAGTTTCGGTCAAAAAAATCAAAATAAATTGTGGGCTATTCGAAATGATACGAATCTTTTCAGATCATTTATATATGTTACATGGGAAGGATTTGATTGAGGTCCATGCAAAAATATTTTTGAAAATTAGATTTTATGAAGCTTTTCGAAATGCAAGTTTCGGTATAAAAAATCATGATATATTATACACTAGTTTCGGTCAAAAAAATAAAATCAAATTGGGGGCTATTCAAAATGATACTAATCTTTTCAGATCATTTATATATGTTACAAGGGATGGTCAGGATGGAAGTCTATACAAAAAAACATCTGAAAATTAGATTCTATGAAACTTTTCGAAATGCAAGTTTCGGTCAAAAAATCAGAGTATATTATACACAAGTTTATACTAATTTATGTGAAAATATCAAATTAAATCAAGGTCTTCTCAAAATGATACGCAACTTTTCAGATCATTTATATATTTTAAGAGCTAAGGTTATGATGGAAGTCCATGCAAAAATTCATCTAGAAATTAGATTCTATGAAACTTTTTGAATTGCAAGTTTCGGTCAAAAAATCATAGTATATTATACACTGGTTTATACTCGTTTAGGTCAAAAAATCAAATTAAATCGAGGACAGTTCAAAATGATAACTTTTCAGATCATTTATATATATTTTACGGGGGAAGGTTATGATTGAAGTCCATGCAAAAATTTATCTAAAAATTATATTTAAAGAAACTTTTCGAAATGCAAGTTTCGGTCAAAAAATCATGATATATACACTAGTTTCGGTCAAGAAAATCAAATTAAATCTGGGTCTATTCGAAATGATACGAATATTTTCATAACATTTATATATGTCTCTAGGGAAGGTTATGATGGAAGTCAATGCAAAAAATAATCATAAAATTAGATTCTATGAAACTTTTCGAAATGCATGTTTCGGTCAAAAAGTAATATTATATATTATACACTAGTTTATATTAGTTTCGGTAAAAATTAAATTAAATCGAAGTCTATTCAAAATGCTACAAAACTTTTCAGATCATTTATATATTTTACAGGGGAAGGTTATGATTCAAGTCCATTCAAAAATATTTCTGAAAATTAGATTTTATGAAGCTTTTCGAAATGCAAGTTTCGGTTAAATATCATGATATATTATACAGTAGTTTCGGTCAAAAATATCAAAATAAATTGCGGTCTATTCGAAATGATACGAATCTTTTCAGATCATTTATATATGTTACAGGGGAAGGTTATGATTGAGGTCCATGCAAAAATATTTTTGAAAATTAGATTTTATGAAGCTTTTCGAAATGCAAGTTTCGGTATAAAAAATCATGATATATTATACACTAGTTTCGGTCAAAAAAATAAAATCAAATTGGGGGCTATTCAAAATGATACTAATCTTTTCAGATCATTTATATATGTTACAAGGGATGGTTAGGATGGAAGTCTATACAAAAAAACATCTGAAAATTAGATTCTATGAAACTTTTCGAAATGCAAGTTTCGGTCAAAAAATCAGAGTATATTATACACAAGTTTATACTAATTTATGTCAAAATATCAAATTAAATCGAGGTCAGTTCGAAATGATAACTTTTCAGATCATTTATATATATTTTACGGGGGAAGGTTATGATTGAAGTCCATGCAAAAATTTATCTAAAAATTATATTTAATGAAACTTTTCGAAATGCAAGTTTCGGTCAAAAAATCATGATATATTATACACTAGTTTCGGTCAAGAAAATCAAATTAAATCGGGGTCTATTCGAAATGATACGAATATTTTCATAACATTTATATATGTCTCTAGGGAAGGTTATGATGGAAGTCAATGCAAAAAATAATCATAAAATTAGATTCTATGAAACTTTTCGAAATGCATGTTTCGGTCAAAAAGTAATATTATATATTATACACTAGTTTATATTAGTTTCGGTAAAAAATTAAATTAAATCGAAGTCTATTCAAAATGCTACAAAACTTTTCAGATCATTTATATATTTTACAGGGGAAGGTTATGATTCAAGTCCATTCAAAAATATTTCTGAAAATTAGATTTTATGAAGCTTTTCGAAATGCAAGTTTCGGTTAAAAATCATGATATATTATACAGTAGTTTCGGTCAAAAAAATCAAAATAAATTGCGGGCTATTCGAAATGATACGAATCTTTTCAGATCATTTATATATGTTACAGGGGAAGGTTATGATTGAGGTCCATGCAAAAATATTTTTGAAAATTAGATTTTATGAAGCTTTTCGAAATGCAAGTTTCGGTATAAAAAATCATGATATATTATACACTAGTTTCGGTCAAAAAAATAAAATCAAATTGGGGGCTATTCAAAATGATACTAATCTTTTCAGATCATTTATATATGTTACAAGGGATGGTCAGGATGGAAGTCTATACAAAAAAACATCTGAAAATTAGATTCTATGAAACTTTTCGAAATGCAAGTTTCGGTCAAAAAATCAGAGTATATTATACACAAGTTTATACTAATTTATGTCAAAATATCAAATTAAATCAAGGTCTTCTCAAAATGATACGCAACTTTTCAGATCATTTATATATTTTAAGAGCTAAGGTTATGATGGAAGTCCATGCAAAAAATCATCTAGAAATTAGATTCTATGAAACTTTTTGAATTGCAAGTTTCGGTCAAAAAATCATAGTATATTATACACTGGTTTATACTCGTTTAGGTCAAAAAATCAAATTAAATCGAGGACAGTTCGAAATGATAACTTTTCAGATCATTTATATATATTTTACGGGGGAAGGTTATGATTGAAGTCCATGCAAAAATTTATCTAAAAATTATATTTAATGAAACTTTTCGAAATGCAAGTTTCGGTCAAAAATTCATGATATATTATACACTAGTTTCGGTCAAGAAAATCAAATTAAATCGGGGTCTATTCGAAATGATACGAATATTTTCATAACATTTATATATGTCTCCAGGGAAGGTTATGATGGAAGTCCATGCAAAAAATAATCTTAAAATTAGATTCTATGAAACTTTTCGAAATGCATGTTTCGGTCAAAAAGTCATAGTATATATTATACACTAGTTTATATTAGTTTCGGTAAAAAATTAAATTAAATCGAAGTCTGTTCAAAATGCTACAAAACTTTTCAGATCATTTATATATTTTACAGGGGAAGGTTATGATTCAAGTCCATTCAAAAATATTTCTGAAAAATTAGATTTTATGAAGCTTTTCGAAATGCAAGTTTCGGTTAAAAATCATGATATATTATACAGTAGTTTCGGTCAAAAAAATCAAAAAAAATTGTGGGCTATTCGAAATGATACGAATCTTTTCAGATCATTTATATATGTTACAGGGGAAGGTTATGATTGAGGTCCATGCAAAAATATTTTTGAAAATTAGATATCATGAAGCTTTTCGAAATGCAAGTTTCGGTATAAAAAATCATGATATATTATACACTAGTTTCGGTCAAAAAAATAAAATCAAATTCGGGGATATTTGAAATGATACTAATCTTTTCAGATCATTTATATATGTTACAAGGGATGGTTAGGATGGAAGTCTATACAAAAAATCATCTGAAAATTAGATTCTATGAAACTTTTCGAAATGCAAGTTTCGGGCAAAAAATCATAGTATATTATACACAAGTTTATACTAATTTAGGTCAAAATATAAAATTAAATCGAGGTCTTCTCAAAATGATACGAAACTTTTCAGATCATTTATATTTTTTAAGAGGGAAGGTTATGATGGAAGTCCATGGAAAAAATTATCTGGAAATTAGATTCTATGAAACTTTTTGAAATGCAACTTTCGGTCAAAAAATCATAGTACACTAGTTTATACTAGTTTAGGTCAAAAAATCAAATTAAATCGAGGGCTGTTCGAAATGATAACTTTTCAGATCATTTATATATATTTTACGGGGGAAGGTTATGATTGAAGTCCATGCAAAAATTTATCTAAAAATTATATTTAATGATACTTTTCGAAATGCAAGTTTCGGTCAAAAAATCATGATATATTATACACTAGTTTCGGTCAAGAAAATCAAATTAAATCGGGGTATATTCGAAATGATACGAATATTTTAATAACTTTTATATATGTCTCCAGGGATGGTTATGATGGAAGTCCATGCAAAAAATAATCTTAAAATTAGATTCTATGAAACTTTTCGAAATGCATGTTTCGGTCAAAAAGTCATAGTATATTATACACTAGTTTATATTAGTTTCGGTAAAAAAATTAAATTAAATCGAAGTCTGTTCAAAATGCTACAAAACTTTTCAGATCATTTATATATTTTACAGGGGAAGGTTATGATTCAAGTCCATTAAAAATATTTCTGAAAATTAGATTTTATGAAGCTTTTCGAAATGCAAGTTTCGGTTAAAAATCATGATATATTATACAGTAGTTTCGGTCAAAAAAATCAAAATAAATTGTGGGCTATTCGAAATGATACGAATCTTTTCAGATCATTTATATATGTTACATGGGAAGGATTTGATTGAGGTCCATGCAAAAATATTTTTGAAAATTAGATTTTATGAAGCTTTTCGAAATGCAAGTTTCGGTATAAAAAATCATGATATATTATACACTAGTTTCGGTCAAAAAAATAAAATCAAATTGGGGGCTATTCAAAATGATACTAATCTTTTCAGATCATTTATATATGTTACAAGGGATGGTTAGGATGGAAGTCTATACAAAAAAACATCTGAAAATTAGATTCTATGAAACTTTTCGAAATGCAAGTTTCGGTCAAAAAATCAGAGTATATTATACACAAGTTTATACTAATTTATGTCAAAATATCAAATTAAATCAAGGTCTTCTCAAAATGATACGCAACTTTTCAGATCATTTATATATTTTAAGAGCTAAGGTTATGATGGAAGTCCATGCAAAAATTCATCTAGAAATTAGATTCTATGAAACTTTTTGAATTGCAAGTTTCGGTCAAAAATCATAGTATATTATACACTGGTTTATACTCGTTTAGGTCAAAAAATCAAATTAAATCGAGGACAGTTCAAAATGATAACTTTTCAGATCATTTATATATATTTTACGGGGGAAGGTTATGATTGAAGTCCATGCAAAAATTTATCTAAAAATTATATTTAAAGAAACTTTTCGAAATGCAAGTTTCGGTCAAAAAATCATGATATATACACTAGTTTCGGTCAAGAAAATCAAATTAAATCTGGGTCTATTCGAAATGATACGAATATTTTCATAACATTTATATATGTCTCTAGGGAAGGTTATGATGGAAGTCAATGCAAAAAATAATCATAAAATTAGATTCTATGAAACTTTTCGAAATGCATGTTTCGGTCAAAAAGTAATATTATATATTATACACTAGTTTATATTAGGTTTGGTAAAAAATTAAATTAAATCGAAGTCTATTCAAAATGCTACAAAACTTTTCAGATCATTTATATATTTTACAGGGGAAGGTTATGATTCAAGTCCATTCAAAAATATTTCTGAAAATTAAATTTTATGAAGCTTTTCGAAATGCAAGTTTCGGTTAAAAATCATGATATATTATACAGTAGTTTCGGTCAAAAATATCAAAATAAATTGCGGGCTTTTCGAAATGATACGAATCTTTTTTGATCATTTATATATGTTACAGGGGAAGGTTATGATTGAGGTCCATGCAAAAATATTTTTGAAAATTAGATTTTATGAAGCTTTTCGAAATGCAAGTTTCGGTATAAAAAATCATGATATATTATACACTAGTTTCGGTCAAAAAAATAAAATCAAATTGGGGGCTATTCAAAATGATACTAATCTTTTCAGATCATTTATATATGTTACAAGGGATGGTTAGGATGGAAGTCTATACAAAAAAACATCTGAAAATTAGATTCTATGAAACTTTTCGAAATGCAAGTTTCGGTCAAAAAATCAGAGTATATTATACACAAGTTTATACTAATTTATGTCAAAATATCAAACTAAATCGATGTCAGTTCGAAATGATAACTTTTCAGATCATTTATATATATTTTACGGGGGAAGGTTATGATTGAAGTCCATGCAAAAATTTATCTAAAAATTATATTTAATGAAACTTTTCGAAATGCAAGTTTCGGTCAAAAAATCATGATATATTATACACTAGTTTCGGTCAAGAAAATCAAATTAAATCGGGGTCTATTCGAAATGATACGAATATTTTCATAACATTTATATATGTCTCTAGGGAAGGTTATGATGGAAGTCAATGCAAAAAATAATCATAAAATTAGATTCTATGAAACTTTTCGAAATGCATGTTACGGTCAAAAAGTGATATTATATATTATACACTAGTTTATATTAGTTTCGGTAAAAAATTAAATTAAATCGAAGTCTATTCAAAATGCTACAAAACTTTTCAGATCATTTATATATTTTACAGGGGAAGGTTATGATTCAAGTCCATTCAAAAATATTTCTGAAAATTAGATTTTATGAAGCTTTTCGAAATGCAAGTTTCGGTTAAAAATCATGATATATTATACAGTAGTTTCGGTCAAAAAAATCAAAATAAATTGCGGGCTATTCGAAATGATACGAATCTTTTCAGATCATTTATATATGTTACAGGGGAAGGTTATGATTGAGGTCCATGCAAAAATATTTTTGAAAATTAGATTTTATGAAGCTTTTCGAAATGCAAGTTTCGGTATAAAAAATCATGATATATTATACACTAGTTTCGGTCAAAAAAATAAAATCAAATTGGGGGCTATTCAAAATGATACTAATCTTTTCAGATCATTTATATATGTTACAAGGGATGGTCAGGATGGAAGTCTATACAAAAAAACATCTGAAAATTAGATTCTATGAAACTTTTCGAAATGCAAGTTTCGGTCAAAAAATCAGAGTATATTATACACAAGTTTATACTAATTTATGTCAAAATATCAAATTAAATCAAGGTCTTCTCAAAATGATACGCAACTTTTCAGATCATTTATATATTTTAAGAGCTAAGGTTATGATGGAAGTCCATGCAAAAATTCATCTAGAAATTAGATTCTATGAAACTTTTTGAATTGCAAGTTTCGGTCAAAAAATCATAGTAAATTATACACTGGTTTATACTCGTTTAGGTCAAAAAATCAAATTAAATCGAGGACAGTTCAAAATGATAACTTTTCAGATCATTTATATATATTTTACGGGGGAAGGTTATGATTGAAGTCCATGCAAAAATTTATCTAAAAATTATATTTAAAGAAACTTTTCGAAATGCAAGTTTCGGTCAAAAAATCATGATATATACACTAGTTTCGGTCAAGAAAATCAAATTAAATCTGGGTCTATTCGAAATGATACGAATATTTTCATAACATTTATATATGTCTCTAGGGAAGGTTATGATGGAAGTCAATGCAAAAAATAATCATAAAATTAGATTCTATGAAACTTTTCGAAATGCATGTTTCGGTCAAAAAGTAATATTATATATTATACACTAGTTTATATTAGTTTCGGTAAAAAATTAAATTAAATCGAAGTCTATTCAAAATGCTACAAAACTTTTCAGATCATTTATATATTTTACAGGGGAAGGTTATGATTCAAGTCCATTCAAAAATATTTCTGAAAATTAAATTTTATGAAGCTTTTCGAAATGCAAGTTTCGGTTAAAAATCATGATATATTATACAGTAGTTTCGGTCAAAAATATCAAAATAAATTGCGGGCTTTTCGAAATGATACGAATCTTTTTTGATCATTTATATATGTTACAGGGGAAGGTTATGATTGAGGTCCATGCAAAAATATTTTTGAAAATTAGATTTTATGAAGCTTTTCGAAATGCAAGTTTCGGTATAAAAAATCATGATATATTATACACTAGTTTCGGTCAAAAAAATAAAATCAAATTGGGGGCTATTCAAAATGATACTAATCTTTTCAGATCATTTATATATGTTACAAGGGATGGTTAGGATGGAAGTCTATACAAAAAAACATCTGAAAATTAGATTCTATGAAACTTTTCGAAATGCAAGTTTCGGTCAAAAAATCAGAGTATATTATACACAAGTTTATACTAATTTATGTCAAAATATCAAATTAAATCGATGTCAGTTCGAAATGATAACTTTTCAGATCATTTATATATATTTTACGGGGGAAGGTTATGATTGAAGTCCATGCAAAAATTTATCTAAAAATTATATTTAATGAAACTTTTCGAAATGCAAGTTTCGGTCAAAAAATCATGATATATTATACACTAGTTTCGGTCAAGAAAATCAAATTAAATCGGGGTCTATTCGAAATGATACGAATATTTTCATAACATTTATATATGTCTCTAGGGAAGGTTATGATGGAAGTCAATGCAAAAAATAATCATAAAATTAGATTCTATGAAACTTTTCGAAATGCATGTTACGGTCAAAAAGTGATATTATATATTATACACTAGTTTATATTAGTTTCGGTAAAAAATTAAATTAAATCGAAGTCTATTCAAAATGCTACAAAACTTTTCAGATCATTTATATATTTTACAGGGGAAGGTTATGATTCAAGTCCATTCAAAAATATTTCTGAAAATTAGATTTTATGAAGCTTTTCGAAATGCAAGTTTCGGTTAAAAATCATGATATATTATACAGTAGTTTCGGTCAAAAAAATCAAAATAAATTGCGGGCTATTCGAAATGATACGAATCTTTTCAGATCATTTATATATGTTACAGGGGAAGGTTATGATTGAGGTCCATGCAAAAATATTTTTGAAAATTAGATTTTATGAAGCTTTTCGAAATGCAAGTTTCGGTATAAAAAATCATGATATATTATACACTAGTTTCGGTCAAAAAAATAAAATCAAATTGGGGGCTATTCAAAATGATACTAATCTTTTCAGATCATTTATATATGTTACAAGGGATGGTCAGGATGGAAGTCTATACAAAAAAACATCTGAAAATTAGATTCTATGAAACTTTTCGAAATGCAAGTTTCGGTCAAAAAATCAGAGTATATTATACACAAGTTTATACTAATTTATGTCAAAATATCAAATTAAATCAAGGTCTTCTCAAAATGATACGCAACTTTTCAGATCATTTATATATTTTAAGAGCTAAGGTTATGATGGAAGTCCATGCAAAAAATCATCTAGAAATTAGATTCTATGAAACTTTTTGAATTGCAAGTTTCGGTCAAAAAATCATAGTATATTATACACTAGTTTATACTCGTTTAGGTCAAAAAATCAAATTAAATCGAGGACAGTTCGAAATGATAACTTTTCAGATCATTTATATATATTTTACGGGGGAAGGTTATGATTGAAGTCCATGCAAAAATTTATCTAAAAATTATATTTAATGAAACTTTTCGAAATGCAAGTTTCGGTCAAAAAATCATGATATATTATACACTAGTTTCGGTCAAGAAAATCAAATTAAATCGGGGTCTATTCGAAATGATACGAATATTTTCATAACATTTATATATGTCTCTAGGGAAGGTTTTGATGGAAGTCAATGCAAAAAATAATCATAATATTAGATTCTATGAAACTTTTCGAAATGCATGTTTCGGTCAAAAAGTAATATTATATACATTAGTTTATATTAGTTTCGGTAAAAAATTAAATTAAATCGAAGTCTATTCAAAATGCTACAAAACTTTTCAGATCATTTATATATTTTACAGGGGAAGGTTATGATTCAAGTCCATTCAAAAATATTTCTGAAAATTAGATTTTATGAAGCTTTTCGAAATGCAAGTTTCGGTTAAAAATCATGATATATTATACAGTAGTTTCGGTCAAAAAAATAAAAATAAATTGTGGGCTATTCGAAATGATACGAATCTTTTCAGATCATTTATATATGTTACAGGGGAAGGTTATGATTGAGGTCCATGCAAAAATATTTTTGAAAATTAGATATCATGAAGCTTTTCGAAATGCAAGTTTCGGTATAAAAAATCATGATATATTATACACTAGTTTCGGTCAAAAAAATAAAATCAAATTGGGGGATATTTGAAATGATACTAATCTTTTCAGATCATTTATATATGTTACAAGGTATGGTTAGGATGGAAGTCTATACAAAAAATCATCTGAAAATTAGATTCTATGAAACTTTTCGAAATGCAAGTTTCGGGCAAAAACTCATAGTATATTATACACAAGTTTATACTAATTTAGGTCAAAATATAAAATTAAATCGAGGTCTTCTCAAAATGATACGAAACTTTTCAGATCATTTATATTTTTTAAGAGGGAAGGTTATGATGGAAGTCCATGGAAAAAATTATCTGGAAATTAGATTCTATGAAACTTTTTGAAATGCAACTTTCGGTCAAAAAATCATAGTACACTAGTTTATACTAGTTTAGGTCAAAAAATCAAATTAAATCGAGGGCTGTTCGAAATGATAACTTTTCAGATCATTTATATATATTTTACGGGGGAAGGTTATGATTGAAGTCCATGCAAAAATTTATCTAAAAATTATATTTAATGATACTTTTCGAAATGCAAGTTTCGGTCAAAAAATCATGATATATTATACACTAGTTTCGGTCAAGAAAATCAAATTAAATCGGGGTATATTCGAAATGATACGAATATTTTCATAACTTTTATATATGTCTCCAGGGATGGTTATGATGGAAGTCCATGCAAAAAATAATCTTAAAATTAGATTCTATGAAACTTTTCGAAATGCATGTTTCGGTCAAAAAGTCATAGTATATTATACACTAGTTTATATTAGTTTCGGTAAAAAAATTAAATTAAATCGAAGTCTGTTCAAAATGCTACAAAACTTTTCAGATCATTTATATATTTTACAGGGGAAGGTTATGATTCAAGTCCATTAAAAATATTTCTGAAAATTAGATTTTATGAAGCTTTTCGAAATGCAAGTTTCGGTTAAAAATCATGATATATTATACAGTAGTTTCGGTCAAAAAAATCAAAATAAATTGTGGGCTATTCGAAATGATACGAATCTTTTCAGATCATTTATATATGTTACATGGGAAGGATTTGATTGAGGTCCATGCAAAAATATTTTTGAAAATTAGATTTTATGAAGCTTTTCGAAATGCAAGTTTCGGTATAAAAAATCATGATATATTATACACTAGTTTCGGTCAAAAAAATAAAATCAAATTGGGGGCTATTCAAAATGATACTAATCTTTTCAGATCATTTATATATGTTACAAGGGATGGTTAGGATGGAAGTCTATACAAAAAAACATCTGAAAATTAGATTCTATGAAACTTTTCGAAATGCAAGTTTTGGTCAAAAAATCAGAGTATATTATACACAAGTTTATACTAATTTATGTCAAAATATCAAATTAAATCAAGGTCTTCTCAAAATGATACGCAACTTTTCAGATCATTTATATATTTTAAGAGCTAAGGTTATGATGGAAGTCCATGCAAAAATTCATCTAGAAATTAGATTCTATGAAACTTTTTGAATTGCAAGTTTCGGTCAAAAAATCATAGTATATTATACACTGGTTTATACTCGTTTAGGTCAAAAAATCAAATTAAATCGAGGACAGTTCAAAATGATAACTTTTCAGATCATTTATATATATTTTACGGGGGAAGGTTATGATTGAAGTCCATGCAAAAATTTATCTAAAAATTATATTTAAAGAAACTTTTCGAAATGCAAGTTTCGGTCAAAAAATCATGATATATACACTAGTTTCGGTCAAGAAAATCAAATTAAATCTGGGTCTATTCGAAATGATACGAATATTTTCATAACATTTATATATGTCTCTAGGGAAGGTTATGATGGAAGTCAATGCAAAAAATAATCATAAAATTAGATTCTATGAAACTTTTCGAAATGCATGTTTCGGTCAAAAAGTAATATTATATATTATACACTAGTTTATATTAGTTTCGGTAAAAAATTAAATTAAATCGAAGTCTATTCAAAATGCTACAAAACTTTTCAGATCATTTATATATTTTACAGGGGAAGGTTATGATTCAAGTCCATTCAAAAATATTTCTGAAAATTAAATTTTATGAAGCTTTTCGAAATGCAAGTTTCGGTTAAAAATCATGATATATTATACAGTAGTTTCGGTCAAAAATATCAAAATAAATTGCGGGCTTTTCGAAATGATACGAATCTTTTTTGATCATTTATATATGTTACAGGGGAAGGTTATGATTGAGGTCCATGCAAAAATATTTTTGAAAATTAGATTTTATGAAGCTTTTCGAAATGCAAGTTTCGGTATAAAAAATCATGATATATTATACACTAGTTTCGGTCAAAAAAATAAAATCAAATTGGGGGCTATTCAAAATGATACTAATCTTTTCAGATCATTTATATATGTTACAAGGGATGGTTAGGATGGAAGTCTATACAAAAAAACATCTGAAAATTAGATTCTATGAAACTTTTCGAAATGCAAGTTTCGGTCAAAAAATCAGAGTATATTATACACAAGTTTATACTAATTTATGTCAAAATATCAAATTAAATCGATGTCAGTTCGAAATGATAACTTTTCAGGTCATTTATATATATTTTACGGGGGAAGGTTATGATTGAAGTCCATGCAAAAATTTATCTAAAAATTATATTTAATGAAACTTTTCGAAATGCAAGTTTCGGTCAAAAAATCATGATATATTATACACTAGTTTCGGTCAAGAAAATCAAATTAAATCGGGGTCTATTCGAAATGATACGAATATTTTCATAACATTTATATATGTCTCTAGGGAAGGTTATGATGGAAGTCAATGCAAAAAATAATCATAAAATTAGATTCTATGAAACTTTTCGAAATGCATGTTTCGGTCAAAAAGTAATATTATATATTATACACTAGTTTATATTAGTTTCGGTAAAAAATTAAATTAAATCGAAGTCTATTCAAAATGCTACAAAACTTTTCAGATCATTTATATATTTTACAGGGGAAGGTTATGATTCAAGTCCATTCAAAAATATTTCTGAAAATTAGATTTTATGAAGCTTTTCGAAATGCAAGTTTCGGTTAAAAATCATGATATATTATACAGTAGTTTCGGTCAAAAAAATAAAAATAAATTGCGGGCTATTCGAAATGATACGAATCTTTTCAGATCATTTATATATGTTACAGGGGAAGGTTATGATTGAGGTCCATGCAAAAACAATTTTGAAAATTAGATATTATGAAGCTTTTCGAAATGCAAGTTTCGGTATAAAAAATCATAATATATTATACACTAGTTTCGGTCAAAAAAATAAAATCAAATTGCGGGATATTTGAAATGATACTAATCTTTTCAGATCATTTATATATGTTACAAGGGATGGTAAGGATGGAAGTCTATACAAAAAAACATCTGAAAATTAGATTCTATGAAACTTTTCGAAATGCAAGTTTCGGGCAAAAAATCATAGTATATTATACACAAGTTTATACTAATTTAGGTCAAAATATAAAATTAAATCGAGGTCTTCTCAAAATGATACGAAACTTTTCAGATCATTTATATTTTTTAAGAGGGAAGGTTATGATGGAAGTCCATGGAAAAAATTATCTGGAAATTAGATTCTATGAAACTTTTTGAAATGCAACTTTCGGTCAAAAAATCATAGTACACTAGTTTATACTAGTTTAGGTCAAAAAATCAAATTAAATCGAGGGCTGTTCGAAATGATAACTTTTCAGATCATTTATATATATTTTACGGGGGAAGGTTATGATTGAAGTCCATGAAAAAATTTATCTAAAAATTATATTTAATGATACTTTTCGAAATGCAAGTACCGGTCAAAAATCATGATATATTATACACTAGTTTCGGTCAAGAAAATCAAATTAAATCGGGGTCTATTCGAAATGATACGAATATTTTCATAACATTTTTATATGTCTCCAGGGATGGTTATGATGGAAGTCCATGCAAAAAATAATCTTAAAATTAGATTCTATGAAACTTTTCGAAATGCATGTTTCGGTCAAAAAGTCATAGTATATATTATACACTAGTTTATATTAGTTTCGGTAAAAAATTAAATTAAATCGAAGTCTGTTCAAAATGCTACAAAACTTTTCAGATCATTTATATATTTTACAGGGGAAGGTTATGATTCAAGTCCATTCAAAAATATTTCTGAAAATTAGATTTTATGAAGCTTTTCGAAATGCAAGTTTCGGTTAAAAATCATGATATATTATACAGTAGTTTCGGTCAAAAAAATCAAAATAAATTGTGGGCTATTCGAAATGATACGAATCTTTTCAGATCATTTATATATGTTACAGGGGAAGGTTATGATTGAGGTCCATGCAAAAATATTTTTGAAAATTAGATATCATGAAGCTTTTCGAAATGCAAGTTTCGGTATAAAAAATCATGATATATTATACACTAGTTTCGGTCAAAAAAATAAAATCAAATTGGGGGATATTTGAAATGATACTAATCTTTTCAGATCATTTATATATGTTACAAGGGATGGTTAGGATGGAAGTCTATACAAAAAATCATCTGAAAATTAGATTCTATGAAACTTTTCAAAATGCAAGTTTCGGGCAAAAAATCATAGTATATTATACACAAGTTTATACTAATTTAGGTCAAAATATAAAATTAAATCGAGGTCTTCTCAAAATGATACGAAACTTTTCAGATCATTTATATTTTTTAAGAGGGAAGGTTATGATGGAAGTCCATGGAAAAAATTATCTGGAAATTAGATTCTATGAAACTTTTTGAAATGCAACTTTCGGTCAAAAAATCATAGTACACTAGTTTATACTAGTTTAGGTCAAAAAATCAAATTAAATCGAGGGCTGTTCGAAATGATAACTTTTCAGATCATTTATATATATTTTACGGGGGAAGGTTATGATTGAAGTCCATGAAAAAATTTATCTAAAAATTATATTTAATGATACTTTTCGAAATGCAAGTTTCGGTCAAAAAATCATGATATATTATACACTAGTTTCGGTCAAGAAAATCAAATTAAATCGGGGTCTATTCGAAATGATACGAATATTTTCATAACTTTTATATATGTCTCCAGGGATAGTTATGATGGAAGTCCATGCAAAAAATAATCTTAAAATTAGATTCTATGAAACTTTTCGAAATGCATGTTTCGGTCAAAAAGTCATAGTATATTATATACTAGTTTATATTAGTTTCGGTAAAAAAATTAAATTAAATCGAAGTCTGTTCAAAATGCTACAAAACTTTTCAGATCATTTATATATATTACAGGGGAAGGTTATGATTCAAGTCCATTCAAAAATATTTCTGAAAATTAGATTTTATGAAGCTTTTCGAAATGCAAGTTTCGGTTAAAAATCATGATATATTATACAGTAGTTTCGGTCAAAAAAATCAAAATAAATTGTGGGCTATTCGAAATGATACGAATCTTTTCAGATCATTTATATATGTTACATGGGAAGGTTATGATTGAGGTCCATGCAAAAATATTTTTGAAAATTAGATTTTATGAAGCTTTTCGAAATGCAAGTTTCGGTATAAAAAATCATGATATATTATACACTAGTTTCGGTCAAAAAAATAAAATCAAATTGGGGGCTATTCAAAATGATACTAATCTTTTCAGATCATTTATATATATTACAAGGGATGGTTAGGATGGAAGTCTATACAAAAAAACATCTGAAAATTAGATTCTATGAAACTTTTCGAAATGCAAGTTTCGGTCAAAAAATCAGAGTATATTATACACAAGTTTATACTAATTTATGTCAAAATATCAAATTAAATCGAGGTCAGTTCGAAATGATAACTTTTCAGATCATTTATATATATTTTACGGGGGAAGGTTATGATTGAAGTCCATGCAAAAATTTATCTAAAAATTATATTTAATGAAACTTTTCGAAATTCAAGTTTCGGTCAAAAAATCATGATATATTATACACTAGTTTCGGTCAAGAAAATCAAATTAAATCGGGGTCTATTCGAAATGATACGAATATTTTCATAACATTTATATATGTCTCTAGGGAAGGTTATGATGGAAGTCAATGCAAAAAATAATCATAAAATTAGATTCTATGAAACTTTTTGAAATGCATGTTTGGGTAAAAAGTAATATTATATATTATACACTAGTTTATATTAGTTTCGGTAAAAAATTAAATTAAATCGAAGTCTATTCAAAATGCTACAAAACTTTTCAGATCATTTATATATTTTACAGGGGAAGGTTATGATTCAAGTCCATTCAAAAATATTTCTGAAAATTAGATTTTATGAAGCTTTTCGAAATGCAAGTTTCGGTTAAAAATCATGATATATTATACAGTAGTTTCGGTCAAAAAAAATCAAAATAAATTGCGGGCTATTCGAAATGATACGAATCTTTTCAGATCATTTATATATGTTACAGGGGAAGGTTATGATTGAGGTCCATGCAAAAATATTTTTGAAAATTAGATTTTATGACGCTTTTCGAAATGCAAGTTTCGGTATAAAAAATCATGATATATTATACACTAGTTTCGGTCAAAAAAATAAAATCAAATTGGGGGCTATTCAAAATGATACTAATCTTTTCAGATCATTTATATATGTTACAAGGGATGGTTAGGATGGAAGTCTATACAAAAAAACATCTGAAAATTAGATTCTATGAAACTTTTCGAAATGCATGTTTCGGTCAAAAAATCAGAGTATATTATACACAAGTTTATACTAATTTATGTCAAAATATCAAATTAAATCAAGGTCTTCTCAAAATGATACGCAACTTTTCAGATCATTTATATATTTTAAGAGCTAAGGTTATGATGGAAGTCCATGCAAAAAATCATCTAGAAATTAGATTCTATGAAACTTTTTGAATTGCAAGTTTCGGTCAAAAAATCATAGTATATTATACACTGGTTTATACTCGTTTAGGTCAAAAAATCAAATTAAATCGAGGACAGTTCGAAATGATAACTTTTCAGATCATTTATATATATTTTACGGGGGAAGGTTATGATTGAAGTCCATGCAAAAATTTATCTAAAAATTATATTTAATGAAACTTTTCGAAATGCAAGTTTCGGTCAAAAAATCATGATATATTATACACTAGTTTCGGTCAAGAAAATCAAATTAAATCGGGGTCTATTCGAAATGATACGAATATTTTCATAACATTTATATATGTCTCTAGGGAAGGTTATGATGGAAGTCAATGCAAAAAATAATCATAATATTAGATTCTATGAAACTTTTCGAAATGCATGTTTCGGTCAAAAAGTAATATTATATATTATACACTAGTTTATATTAGTTTCGGTAAAAAATTAAATTAAATCGAAGTCTATTCAAAATGCTACAAAACTTTTCAGATCATTTATATATTTTACAGGGGAAGGTTATGATTCAAGTCCATTCAAAAATATTTCTGAAAATTAGATTTTATGAAGCTTTTCGAAATGCAAGTTTCGGTTAAAAATCATGATATATTATACAGTAGTTTCGGTCAAAAAAATCAAAATAAATTGCGGGCTATTCGAAATGATACGAATCTTTTCAGATCATTTATATATGTTACAGGGGAAGGTTATGATTGAGGTCCATGCAAAAATATTTTTGAAAATTAGATATTATGAAGCTTTTCGAAATGCAAGTTTCGGTATAAAATATCATAATATATTATACACTAGTTTCGGTCAAAAAAATAAAATCAAATTGGGGGATATTTGAAATGATACTAATCTTTTCAGATCATTTATATATGTTACAAGGGATGGTAAGGATGGAAGTTTATACAAAAAAACATCTGAAAATTAGATTCTATGAAACTTTTCGAAATGCAAGTTTCGGGCAAAAAATCATAGTATATTATACACAAGTTTATACTAATTTAGGTCAAAATATCAAATTAAATCGAGGTCTTCTCGAAATGATACGAAACTTTTCAGATCATTTATATATTTTAAGAGGGAAGGTTATGATGGAAGTCCATGCAAAAAATTATCTGGAAATTAGATTCTATGAAACTTTTTGATATGCAAGTTTCGGTCAAAAAATCATAGTACACTAGTTTATACTAGTTTAGGTCAAAAAATCAAATTAAATCGAGGACTGTTCGAAATGATAAATTATCAGATCATTTATATATATTTTACGGGGGAAGGTTATGATTGAAGTCCATGCAAAAATTTATCTAAAAATTATATTTAATGAAACTTTTCGAAATGCAAGTTTCGGTCAAAAAATCATGATATATTATACACTAGTTTCGGTCAAGAAAATCAAAATAAATCGGGGTCTATTCGAAATGATACGAATATTTTCATAACATTTATATATGTCTCCAGGGAAGGTTATGATGGAAGTCCATGCAAAAAATAATCTTAAAATTAGATTCTATGAAACTTTTCGAAATGCATGTTTCGGTCAAAAAGTCATAGTATATTATACACTAGTCTATATTAGTTTCGGTAAAAAATTAAATTAAATCGAAGTCTGTTCAAAATGCTACAAAACTTTTCAGATCATTTATATATTTTACAGTGGAAGGTTTTGATTCAAGTCCATTCAAAAATATTTCTGAAAATTAGATTTTATGAAGCTTTTCGAAATGCAAGTTTCGGTTAAAAATCATGATATATTATACAGTAGTTTCGGTCAAAAAAATCAAAATAAATTGTGGGCTATTCGAAATGATACGAATCTTTTCAGATCATTTATATATGTTACAGGGGAAGGTTATGATTGAGGTCCATGCAAAAATATTTTTGAAAATTAGATTTTATGAAGCTTTTCGAAATGCAAGTTTCAGTATAAAAAATAATGATATATTATACACTAGTTTCGGTCAAAAAAATAAAATCAAATTTGGGGCTATTCGAAATGATACTAATCTTTTCAGATCATTTATATATGTTACAAGGGATGGTTAGGATGGAAGTCTATAGTAAAAAAACATCTGAAAATTAGATTCTATGAAACTTTTCGAAATGCAAGTTTCGGTCAAAAAATCATAGTATATTATACACAAGTTTATACTAATATATGTCAAAATATCAAATTAAATCAAGATCTTCTCAAAATGATACACAACTTTTGAGATCATTTATATATTTTAAGAGGAAAGGTTATGATGGAAGTCCATGCAAAAAATCATCTAGAAATTATATTCAATGAAACTTTTTGAAATGCAAGTTTCGGTCAAAAAATCATAGTATATTATACACTAGTTTATACTCGTTTAGGTCAAAAAATCAAATTAAATCGAGGACAGATCGAAATGATAACTTTTTAGATCATTTATATATATTTTACGGGGGAAGGTTATGATTGAAGTCCATGCAAAAATTTATCTAAAAATTATATTTAATGAAACTTTTCGAAATGCAAGTTTCGGTCAAAAAATCATGATATATTATACACTAGTTTCGGTCAAGAAAATCAAATTAAATCGGGGTCTATTCGAAATGATACGAATATTTTCATAACATTTATATATGTCTCCAGGGAAGGTTATTATGGAAGTCCATGCAAAAAATAATCTTAAAATTAGATTCTATGAAACTTTTCGAAATGCATGTTTCGGTCAAAAAGTCATAGTATATTATACACAAGTTTATATTAGTTTCGGTAAAAAATTAAATTAAATCGAAGTCAGTTCAAAATGCTACAAAACTTTTCAGATCATTTATATATTTTACAGGGGAAGGTTATGATTCAAGTCCATTCAAAAATATTTCTGAAAATTATATTTTATGAAACTTTTCGAAATGCAAGTGTCGGTTAAAAAATCATGATATGTTATACACTAGTTTCAGTCAAAAAAATCAAAATACATTGTGGGCTATTCGAAATGATACGAATCTTTTCAGATCATTTATATATGTTACAGGGAAGTTTATGATTGAGGTCCATGCAAAAATATTTTTGAAAATTAGATTTTATGAAGCTTTTCGAAAAGCAAGTTTCGGTATAAAAAATCATGATATATTATACACTAGTTTCGGTCAAAAAAATAAAATCAAATTGGGGGATATTTGAAATGATACTAATCTTTTCAGATCATTTATATATGTTACAAGGGATGGTAAGGATGGAAGTTTATACAAAAAAACATCTGAAAATTAGATTCTATGAAACTTTTCGAAATGCAAGTTTCGGGCAAAAAATCATAGTATATTATACACAAGTTTATACTAATTTAGGTCAAAATATCAAATTAAATCGAGGTCTTCTCGAAATGATACGAAACTTTTCAGATCATTTATATATTTTAAGAGGGAAGGTTATGATGGAAGTCCATGCAAAAAATTATCTGGAAATTAGATTCTATGAAACTTTTTGAAATGCAAGTTTCGGTCAAAAAATCATAGTACACTAGTTTATACTAGTTTAGGTCAAAAAATCAAATTAAATCGAGGACTGTTCGAAATGATAAATTATCAGATCATTTATATATATTTTACGGGGGAAGGTTATGATTGAAGTCCATGCAAAAATTTATCTAAAAATTATATTTAATGAAACTTTTCGAAATGCAAGTTTCGGTCAAAAAATCATGATATATTATACACTAGTTTCGGTCAAGAAAATCAAAATAAATCGGGGTCTATTCGAAATGATACGAATATTTTCATAACATTTATATATGTCTCCAGGGAAGGTTATGATGGAAGTCCATGCAAAAAATAATCTTAAAATTAGATTCTATGAAACTTTTCGAAATGCATGTTTCGGTCAAAAAGTCATAGTATATTATACACTAGTCTATATTAGTTTCGGTAAAAAATTAAATTAAATCGAAGTCTGTTCAAAATGATACAAAACTTTTCAGATCATTTATATATTTTACAGTGGAAGGTTTTGATTCAAGTCCATTCAAAAATATTTCTGAAAATTAGATTTTATGAAGCTTTTCGAAATGCAAGTTTCGGTTAAAAATCATGATATATTATACAGTAGTTTCGGTCAAAAAAATCAAAATAAATTGTGGGCTATTCGAAATGATACGAATCTTTTCAGATCATTTATATATGTTACAGGGGAAGGTTATGATTGAGGTCCATGCAAAAATATTTTTGAAAATTAGATTTTATGAAGCTTTTCGAAATGCAAGTTTCAGTATAAAAAATAATGATATATTATACACTAGTTTCGGTCAAAAAAATAAAATCAAATTTGGGGCTATTCGAAATGATACTAATCTTTTCAGATCATTTATATATGTTACAAGGGATGGTTAGGATGGAAGTCTATAGTAAAAAAACATCTGAAAATTAGATTCTATGAAACTTTTCGAAATGCAAGTTTCGGTCAAAAAATCATAGTATATTATACACAAGTTTATACTAATATATGTCAAAATATCAAATTAAATCAAGATCTTCTCAAAATGATACGCAACTTTTGAGATCATTTATATATTTTAAGAGGAAAGGTTATGATGGAAGTCCATGCAAAAAATCATCTAGAAATTATATTCAATGAAACTTTTTGAAATGCAAGTTTCGGTCAAAAAATCATAGTATATTATACACTAGTTTATACTCGTTTAGGTCAAAAAATCAAATTAAATCGAGGACAGATCGAAATGATAACTTTTTAGATCATTTATATATATTTTACGGGGGAAGGTTATGATTGAAGTCCATGCAAAAATTTATCTAAAAATTATATTTAATGAAACTTTTCGAAATGCAAGTTTCGGTCAAAAAATCATGATATATTATACACTAGTTTCGGTCAAGAAAATCAAATTAAATCGGGGTCTATTCGAAATGATACGAATATTTTCATAACATTTATATATGTCTCCAGGGAAGGTTATTATGGAAGTCCATGCAAAAAATAATCTTAAAATTAGATTCTATGAAACTTTTCGAAATGCATGTTTCGGTCAAAAAGTCATAGTATATTATACACAAGTTTATATTAGTTTCGGTAAAAAATTAAATTAAATCGAAGTCAGTTCAAAATGCTACAAAACTTTTCAGATCATTTATATATTTTACAGGGGAAGGTTATGATTCAAGTCCATTCAAAAATATTTCTGAAAATTATATTTTATGAAACTTTTCGAAATGCAAGTGTCGGTTAAAAAATCATGATATGTTATACACTAGTTTCAGTCAAAAAAATCAAAATACATTGTGGGCTATTCGAAATGATACGAATCTTTTCAGATCATTTATATATGTTACAGGGAAGTTTATGATTGAGGTCCATGCAAAAATATTTTTGAAAATTAGATTTTATGAAGCTTTTCGAAAAGCAAGTTTCGGTATAAAAAATCATGATATATTATACACTAGTTTCGGTCAAAAAAATAAAATCAAATTGGGGGATATTTGAAATGATACTAATCTTTTCAGATCATTTATATATGTTACAAGGGATGGTAAGGATGGAAGTTTATACAAAAAAACATCTGAAAATTAGATTCTATGAAACTTTTCGAAATGCAAGTTTCGGGCAAAAAATCATAGTATATTATACACAAGTTTATACTAATTTAGGTCAAAATATCAAATTAAATCGAGGTCTTCTCGAAATGATACGAAAATTTTCAGATCATTTATATATTTTAAGAGGGAAGGTTATGATGGAAGTCCATGCAAAAAATTATCTGGAAATTAGATTCTATGAAACTTTTTGAAATGCAAGTTTCGGTCAAAAAATCATAGTACACTAGTTTATACTAGTTTAGGTCAAAAAATCAAATTAAATCGAGGACTGTTCGAAATGATAAATTATCAGATCATTTATATATATTTTACGGGGGAAGGTTATGATTGAAGTCCATGCAAAAATTTATCTAAAAATTATATTTAATGAAACTTTTCGAAATGCAAGTTTCGGTCAAAAAATCATGATATATTATACACTAGTTTCGGTCAAGAAAATCAAAATAAATCGGGGTCTATTCGAAATGATACGAATAATTTCATAACATTTATATATGTCTCCAGGGAAGGTTATGATGGAAGTCCATGCAAAAAATAATCTTAAAATTAGATTCTATGAAACTTTTCGAAATGCATGTTTCGGTCAAAAAGTCATAGTATATTATACACTAGTCTATATAAGTTTCGGTAAAAAATTAAATTAAATCGAAGTCTGTTCAAAATGCTACAAAACTTTTCAGATCATTTATATATTTTACAGTGGAAGGTTTTGATTCAAGTCCATTCAAAAATATTTCTGAAAATTAGATTTTATGAAGCTTTTCGAAATGCAAGTTTCGGTTAAAAATCATGATATATTATACAGTAGTTTCGGTCAAAAAAATCAAAATAAATTGTGGGCTATTCGAAATGATACGAATCTTTTCAGATCATTTATATATGTTACAGGGGAAGGTTATGATTGAGGTCCATGCAAAAATATTTTTGAAAATTAGATTTTATGAAGCTTTTCGAAATGCAAGTTTCAGTATAAAAAATAATGATATATTATACACTAGTTTCGGTCAAAAAAATAAAATCAAATTTGGGGCTATTCGAAATGATACTAATCTTTTCAGATCATTTATATATGTTACAAGGGATGGTTAGGATGGAAGTCTATAGTAAAAAAACATCTGAAAATTAGATTCTATGAAACTTTTCGAAATGCAAGTTTCGGTCAAAAAATCATAGTATATTATACACAAGTTTATACTAATATATGTCAAAATATCAAATTAAATCAAGATCTTCTCAAAATGATACGCAACTTTTGAGATCATTTATATATTTTAAGAGGAAAGGTTATGATGGAAGTCCATGCAAAAAATCATCTAGAAATTATATTCAATGAAACTTTTTGAAATGCAAGTTTCGGTCAAAAAATCATAGTATATTATACACTAGTTTATACTCGTTTAGGTCAAAAAATCAAATTAAATCGAGGACAGATCGAAATGATAACTTTTTAGATCATTTATATATATTTTACGGGGGAAGGTTATGATTGAAGTCCATGCAAAAATTTATCTAAAAATTATATTTAATGAAACTTTTCGAAATGCAAGTTTCGGTCAAAAAATCATGATATATTATACACTAGTTTCGGTCAAGAAAATCAAATTAAATCGGGGTCTATTCGAAATGATACGAATATTTTCATAACATTTATATATGTCTCCAGGGAAGGTTATTATGGAAGTCCATGCAAAAAATAATCTTAAAATTAGATTCTATGAAACTTTTCGAAATGCATGTTTCGGTCAAAAAGTCATAGTATATTATACACTAGTTTATATTAGTTTCGGTATAAAATTAAATTAAATTGAAGTCTGTTCAAAATGCTACAAAACTTTTCAGATCATTTATATATTTTACAGGGGAAGGTTATGATTCAAGTCCATTCAAAAATATTTCTGAAAATTAGATTTTATGAAGCTTTTCGAAATGCAAGTTTCGGTTAAAAATCATGATATATTATACAGTAGTTTCGGTCAAAAAAATCAAAATAAATTGTGGGCTATTCGAAATGATACGAATCTTTTCAGATCATTTATATATGTTATAGGGGAAGGTTATGATTGAGGTCCATGCAAAAATATTTTTGAAAATTAGATTTTATGAAGCTTTTCGAAATGCAAGTTTCGGTATAAAATATCATAATATATTATACACTAGTTTCGGTCAAAAAAATAAAATCAAATTGGGGGATATTTGAAATGATACTAATCTTTTCAGATCATTTATATATGTTACAAGGGATGGTAAGGATGGAAGTTTATACAAAAAAACATCTGAAAATTAGATTCTATGAAACTTTTCGAAATGCAAGTTTCGGGCAAAAAATCATAGTATATTATACACAAGTTTATACTAATTTAGGTCAAAATATCAAATTAAATCGAGGTCTTCTCGAAATGATACGAAAATTTTCATATCATTTATATATTTTAAGAGGGAAGGTTATGATGGAAGTCCATGCAAAAAATTATCTGGAAATTAGATTCTATGAAACTTTTTGAAATGCAAGTTTCGGTCAAAAAATCATAGTACACTAGTTTATACTAGTTTAGGTCAAAAAATCAAATTAAATCGAGGACTGTTCGAAATGATAAATTATCAGATCATTTATATATATTTTACGGGGGAAGGTTATGATTGAAGTCCATGCAAAAATTTATCTAAAAATTATATTTAATGAAACTTTTCGAAATGCAAGTTTCGGTCAAAAAATCATGATATATTATACACTAGTTTCGGTCAAGAAAATCAAAATAAATCGGGGTCTATTCGAAATGATACGAATAATTTCATAACATTTATATATGTCTCCAGGGAAGGTTATGATGGAAGTCCATGCAAAAAATAATCTTAAAATTAGATTCTATGAAACTTTTCGAAATGCATGTTTCGGTCAAAAAGTCATAGTATATTATACACTAGTCTATATTAGTTTCGGTAAAAAATTAAATTAAATCGAAGTCTGTTCAAAATGCTACAAAACTTTTCAGATCATTTATATATTTTACAGTGGAAGGTTTTGATTCAAGTCCATTCAAAAATATTTCTGAAAATTAGATTTTATGAAGCTTTTCGAAATGCAAGTTTCGGTTAAAAATCATGATATATTATACAGTAGTTTCGGTCAAAAAAATCAAAATAAATTGTGGGCTATTCGAAATGATACGAATCTTTTCAGATCATTTATATATGTTACAGGGGAAGGTTATGATTGAGGTCCATGCAAAAATATTTTTGAAAATTAGATTTTATGAAGCTTTTCGAAATGCAAGTTTCAGTATAAAAAATAATGATATATTATACACTAGTTTCGGTCAAAAAAATAAAATCAAATTTGGGGCTATTCGAAATGATACTAATCTTTTCAGATCATTTATATATGTTACAAGGGATGCTTAGGATGGAAGTCTATAGTAAAAAAACATCTGAAAATTAGATTCTATGAAACTTTTCGAAATGCAAGTTTCGGTCAAAAAATCATAGTATATTATACACAAGTTTATACTAATATATGTCAAAATATCAAATTAAATCAAGATCTTCTCAAAATGATACGCAACTTTTGAGATCATTTATATATTTTAAGAGGAAAGGTTATGATGGAAGTCCATGCAAAAAATCATCTAGAAATTATATTCAATGAAACTTTTTGAAATGCAAGTTTCGGTCAAAAAATCATAGTATATTATACACTAGTTTATACTCGTTTAGGTCAAAAAATCAAATTAAATCGAGGACAGATCGAAATGATAACTTTTTAGATCATTTATATATATTTTACGGGGGAAGGTTATGATTGAAGTCCATGCAAAAATTTATCTAAAAATTATATTTAATGAAACTTTTCGAAATGCAAGTTTCGGTCAAAAAATCATGATATATTATACACTAGTTTCGGTCAAGAAAATCAAATTAAATCGGGGTCTATTCGAAATGATACGAATATTTTCATAACATTTATATATGTCTCCAGGGAAGGTTATTATGGAAGTCCATGCAAAAAATAATCTTAAAATTAGATTCTATGAAACTTTTCGAAATGCATGTTTCGGTCAAAAAGTCATAGTATATTATACACTAGTTTATATTAGTTTCGGTATAAAATTAAATTAAATTGAAGTCTGTTCAAAATGCTACAAAACTTTTCAGATCATTTATATATTTTACAGGGGAAGGTTATGATTCAAGTCCATTCAAAAATATTTCTGAAAATTAGATTTTTTGAAGCTTTTCGAAATGCAAGTTTCGGTTAAAAATCATGATATATTATACAGTAGTTTCGGTCAAAAAAATCAAAATAAATTGTGGGCTATTCGAAATGATACGAATCTTTTCAGATCATTTATATATGTTATAGGGGAAGGTTATGATTGAGGTCCATGCAAAAATATTTTTGAAAATTAGATTTTATGAAGCTTTTCGAAATGCAAGTTTCGGTATAAAATATCATAATATATTATACACTAGTTTCGGTCAAAAAAATAAAATCAAATTGGGGGATATTTGAAATGATACTAATCTTTTCAGATCATTTATATATGTTACAAGGGATGGTAAGGATGGAAGTTTATACAAAAAAACATCTGAAAATTAGATTCTATGAAACTTTTCGAAATGCAAGTTTCGGGCAAAAAATCATAGTATATTATACACAAGTTTATACTAATTTAGGTCAAAATATCAAATTAAATCGAGGTCTTCTCGAAATGATACGAAAATTTTCAGATCATTTATATATTTTAAGAGGGAAGGTTATGATGGAAGTCCATGCAAAAAATTATCTGGAAATTAGATTCTATGAAACTTTTTGAAATGCAAGTTTCGGTCAAAAAATCATAGTACACTAGTTTATACTAGTTTAGGTCAAAAAATCAAATTAAATCGAGGACTGTTCGAAATGATAAATTATCAGATCATTTATATATATTTTACGGGGGAAGGTTATGATTGAAGTCCATGCAAAAATTTATCTAAAAATTATATTTAATGAAACTTTTCGAAATGCAAGTTTCGGTCAAAAAATCATGATATATTATACACTAGTTTCGGTCAAGAAAATCAAAATAAATCGGGGTCTATTCGAAATGATACGAATAATTTCATAACATTTATATATGTCTCCAGGGAAGGTTATGATGGAAGTCCATGCAAAAAATAATCTTAAAATTAGATTCTATGAAACTTTTCGAAATGCATGTTTCGGTCAAAAAGTCATAGTATATTATACACTAGTCTATATTAGTTTCGGTAAAAAATTAAATTAAATCGAAGTCTGTTCAAAATGCTACAAAACTTTTCAGATCATTTATATATTTTACAGTGGAAGGTTTTGATTCAAGTCCATTCAAAAATATTTCTGAAAATTAGATTTTATGAAGCTTTTCGAAATGCAAGTTTCGGTTAAAAATCATGATATATTATACAGTAGTTTCGGTCAAAAAAATCAAAATAAATTGTGGGCTATTCGAAATGATACGAATCTTTTCAGATCATTTATATATGTTACAGGGGAAGGTTATGATTGAGGTCCATGCAAAAATATTTTTGAAAATTAGATTTTATGAAGCTTTTCGAAATGCAAGTTTCAGTATAAAAAATAATGATATATTATACACTAGTTTCGGTCAAAAAAATAAAATCAAATTTGGGGCTATTCGAAATGATACTAATCTTTTCAGATCATTTATATATGTTACAAGGGATGCTTAGGATGGAAGTCTATAGTAAAAAAACATCTGAAAATTAGATTCTATGAAACTTTTCGAAATGCAAGTTTCGGTCAAAAAATCATAGTATATTATACACAAGTTTATACTAATATATGTCAAAATATCAAATTAAATCAAGATCTTCTCAAAATGATACGCAACTTTTGAGATCATTTATATATTTTAAGAGGAAAGGTTATGATGGAAGTCCATGCAAAAAATCATCTAGAAATTATATTCAATGAAACTTTTTGAAATGCAAGTTTCGGTCAAAAAATCATAGTATATTATACACTAGTTTATACTCGTTTAGGTCAAAAAATCAAATTAAATCGAGGACAGATCGAAATGATAACTTTTTAGATCATTTATATATATTTTACGGGGGAAGGTTATGATTGAAGTCCATGCAAAAATTTATCTAAAAATTATATTTAATGAAACTTTTCGAAATGCAAGTTTCGGTCAAAAAATCATGATATATTATACACTAGTTTCGGTCAAGAAAATCAAATTAAATCGGGGTCTATTCGAAATGATACGAATATTTTCATAACATTTATATATGTCTCCAGGGAAGGTTATTATGGAAGTCCATGCAAAAAATAATCTTAAAATTAGATTCTATGAAACTTTTCGAAATGCATGTTTCGGTCAAAAAGTCATAGTATATTATACACTAGTTTATATTAGTTTCGGTATAAAATTAAATTAAATTGAAGTCTGTTCAAAATGCTACAAAACTTTTCAGATCATTTATATATTTTACAGGGGAAGGTTATGATTCAAGTCCATTCAAAAATATTTCTGAAAATTAGATTTTTTGAAGCTTTTCGAAATGCAAGTTTCGGTTAAAAATCATGATATATTATACAGTAGTTTCGGTCAAAAAAATCAAAATAAATTGTGGGCTATTCGAAATGATACGAATCTTTTCAGATCATTTATATATGTTATAGGGGAAGGTTATGATTGAGGTCCATGCAAAAATATTTTTGAAAATTAGATTTTATGAAGCTTTTCGAAATGCAAGTTTCGGTATAAAATATCATAATATATTATACACTAGTTTCGGTCAAAAAAATAAAATCAAATTGGGGGATATTTGAAATGATACTAATCTTTTCAGATCATTTATATATGTTACAAGGGATGGTAAGGATGGAAGTTTATACAAAAAAACATCTGAAAATTAGATTCTATGAAACTTTTCGAAATGCAAGTTTCGGGCAAAAAATCATAGTATATTATACACAAGTTTATACTAATTTAGGTCAAAATATCAAATTAAATCGAGGTCTTCTCGAAATGATACGAAAATTTTCAGATCATTTATATATTTTAAGAGGGAAGGTTATGATGGAAGTCCATGCAAAAAATTATCTGGAAATTAGATTCTATGAAACTTTTTGAAATGCAAGTTTCGGTCAAAAAATCATAGTACACTAGTTTATACTAGTTTAGGTCAAAAAATCAAATTAAATCGAGGACTGTTCGAAATGATAAATTATCAGATCATTTATATATATTTTACGGGGGAAGGTTATGATTGAAGTCCATGCAAAAATTTATCTAAAAATTATATTTAATGAAACTTTTCGAAATGCAAGTTTCGGTCAAAAAATCATGATATATTATACACTAGTTTCGGTCAAGAAAATCAAAATAAATCGGGGTCTATTCGAAATGATACGAATAATTTCATAACATTTATATATGTCTCCAGGGAAGGTTATGATGGAAGTCCATGCAAAAAATAATCTTAAAATTAGATTCTATGAAACTTTTCGAAATGCATGTTTCGGTCAAAAAGTCATAGTATATTATACACTAGTCTATATTAGTTTCGGTAAAAAATTAAATTAAATCGAAGTCTGTTCAAAATGCTACAAAACTTTTCAGATCATTTATATATTTTACAGTGGAAGGTTTTGATTCAAGTCCATTCAAAAATATTTCTGAAAATTAGATTTTATGAAGCTTTTCGAAATGCAAGTTTCGGTTAAAAATCATGATATATTATACAGTAGTTTCGGTCAAAAAAATCAAAATAAATTGTGGGCTATTCGAAATGATACGAATCTTTTCAGATCATTTATATATGTTACAGGGGAAGGTTATGATTGAGGTCCATGCAAAAATATTTTTGAAAATTAGATTTTATGAAGCTTTTCGAAATGCAAGTTTCAGTATAAAAAATAATGATATATTATACACTAGTTTCGGTCAAAAAAATAAAATCAAATTTGGGGCTATTCGAAATGATACTAATCTTTTCAGATCATTTATATATGTTACAAGGGATGGTTAGGATGGAAGTCTATAGTAAAAAAACATCTGAAAATTAGATTCTATGAAACTTTTCGAAATGCAAGTTTCGGTCAAAAAATCATAGTATATTATACACAAGTTTATACTAATATATGTCAAAATATCAAATTAAATCAAGATCTTCTCAAAATGATACGCAACTTTTGAGATCATTTATATATTTTAAGAGGAAAGGTTATGATGGAAGTCCATGCAAAAAATCATCTAGAAATTATATTCAATGAAACTTTTTGAAATGCAAGTTTCGGTCAAAAAATCATAGTATATTATACACTAGTTTATACTCGTTTAGGTCAAAAAATCAAATTAAATCGAGGACAGATCGAAATGATAACTTTTTAGATCATTTATATATTTTTTACGGGGGAAGGTTATGATTGAAGTCCATGCAAAAATTTATCTAAAAATTATATTTAATGAAACTTTTCGAAATGCAAGTTTCGGTCAAAAAATCATGATATATTATACACTAGTTTCGGTCAAGAAAATCAAATTAAATCGGGGTCTATTCGAAATGATACGAATATTTTCATAACATTTATATATGTCTCCAGGGAAGGTTATTATGGAAGTCCATGCAAAAAATAATCTTAAAATTAGATTCTATGAAACTTTTCGAAATGCATGTTTCGGTCAAAAAGTCATAGTATATTATACACTAGTTTATATTAGTTTCGGTATAAAATTAAATTAAATTGAAGTCTGTTCAAAATGCTACAAAACTTTTCAGATCATTTATATATTTTACAGGGGAAGGTTATGATTCAAGTCCATTCAAAAATATTTCTGAAAATTAGATTTTATGAAGCTTTTCGAAATGCAAGTTTCGGTTAAAAATCATGATATATTATACAGTAGTTTCGGTCAAAAAAATCAAAATAAATTGTGGGCTATTCGAAATGATACGAATCTTTTCAGATCATTTATATATGTTATAGGGGAAGGTTATGATTGAGGTCCATGCAAAAATATTTTTGAAAATTAGATTTTATGAAGCTTTTCGAAATGCAAGTTTCGGTATAAAATATCATAATATATTATACACTAGTTTCGGTCAAAAAAATAAAATCAAATTGGGGGATATTTGAAATGATACTAATCTTTTCAGATCATTTATATATGTTACAAGGGATGGTAAGGATGGAAGTTTATACAAAAAAACATCTGAAAATTAGATTCTATGAAACTTTTCGAAATGCAAGTTTCGGGCAAAAAATCATAGTATATTATACACAAGTTTATACTAATTTAGGTCAAAATATCAAATTAAATCGAGGTCTTCTCGAAATGATACGAAAATTTTCAGATCATTTATATATTTTAAGAGGGAAGGTTATGATGGAAGTCCATGCAAAAAATTATCTGGAAATTAGATTCTATGAAACTTTTTGAAATGCAAGTTTCGGTCAAAAAATCATAGTACACTAGTTTATACTAGTTTAGGTCAAAAAATCAAATTAAATCGAGGACTGTTCGAAATGATAAATTATCAGATCATTTATATATATTTTACGGGGGAAGGTTATGATTGAAGTCCATGCAAAAATTTATCTAAAAATTATATTTAATGAAACTTTTCGAAATGCAAGTTTCGGTCAAAAAATCATGATATATTATACACTAGTTTCGGTCAAGAAAATCAAAATAAATCGGGGTCTATTCGAAATGATACGAATAATTTCATAACATTTATATATGTCTCCAGGGAAGGTTATGATGGAAGTCCATGCAAAAAATAATCTTAAAATTAGATTCTATGAAACTTTTCGAAATGCATGTTTCGGTCAAAAAGTCATAGTATATTATACACTAGTCTATATTAGTTTCGGTAAAAAATTAAATTAAATCGAAGTCTGTTCAAAATGCTACAAAACTTTTCAGATCATTTATATATTTTACAGTGGAAGGTTTTGATTCAAGTCCATTCAAAAATATTTCTGAAAATTAGATTTTATGAAGCTTTTCGAAATGCAAGTTTCGGTTAAAAATCATGATATATTATACAGTAGTTTCGGTCAAAAAAATCAAAATAAATTGTGGGCTATTCGAAATGATACGAATCTTTTCAGATCATTTATATATGTTACAGGGGAAGGTTATGATTGAGGTCCATGCAAAAATATTTTTGAAAATTAGATTTTATGAAGCTTTTCGAAATGCAAGTTTCAGTATAAAAAATAATGATATATTATACACTAGTTTCGGTCAAAAAAATAAAATCAAATTTGGGGCTATTCGAAATGATACTAATCTTTTCAGATCATTTATATATGTTACAAGGGATGGTTAGGATGGAAGTCTATAGTAAAAAAACATCTGAAAATTAGATTCTATGAAACTTTTCGAAATGCAAGTTTCGGTCAAAAAATCATAGTATATTATACACAAGTTTATACTAATATATGTCAAAATATCAAATTAAATCAAGATCTTCTCAAAATGATACGCAACTTTTGAGATCATTTATATATTTTAAGAGGAAAGGTTATGATGGAAGTCCATGCAAAAAATCATCTAGAAATTATATTCAATGAAACTTTTTGAAATGCAAGTTTCGGTCAAAAAATCATAGTATATTATACACTAGTTTATACTCGTTTAGGTCAAAAAATCAAATTAAATCGAGGACAGATCGAAATGATAACTTTTTAGATCATTTATATATATTTTACGGGGGAAGGTTATGATTGAAGTCCATGCAAAAATTTATCTAAAAATTATATTTAATGAAACTTTTCGAAATGCAAGTTTCGGTCAAAAAATCATGATATATTATACACTAGTTTCGGTCAAGAAAATCAAATTAAATCGGGGTCTATTCGAAATGATACGAATATTTTCATAACATTTATATATGTCTCCAGGGAAGGTTATTATGGAAGTCCATGCAAAAAATAATCTTAAAATTAGATTCTATGAAACTTTTCGAAATGCATGTTTCGGTCAAAAAGTCATAGTATATTATACACTAGTTTATATTAGTTTCGGTATAAAATTAAATTAAATTGAAGTCTGTTCAAAATGCTACAAAACTTTTCAGATCATTTATATATTTTACAGGGGAAGGTTATGATTCAAGTCCATTCAAAAATATTTCTGAAAATTAGATTTTATGAAGCTTTTCGAAATGCAAGTTTCGGTTAAAAATCATGATATATTATACAGTAGTTTCGGTCAAAAAAATCAAAATAAATTGTGGGCTATTCGAAATGATACGAATCTTTTCAGATCATTTATATATGTTATAGGGGAAGGTTATGATTGAGGTCCATGCAAAAATATTTTTGAAAATTAGATTTTATGAAGCTTTTCGAAATGCAAGTTTCGGTATAAAATATCATAATATATTATACACTAGTTTCGGTCAAAAAAATAAAATCAAATTGGGGGATATTTGAAATGATACTAATCTTTTCAGATCATTTATATATGTTACAAGGGATGGTAAGGATGGAAGTTTATACAAAAAAACATCTGAAAATTAGATTCTATGAAACTTTTCGAAATGCAAGTTTCGGGCAAAAAATCATAGTATATTATACACAAGTTTATACTAATTTAGGTCAAAATATCAAATTAAATCGAGGTCTTCTCGAAATGATACGAAAATTTTCAGATCATTTATATATTTTAAGAGGGAAGGTTATGATGGAAGTCCATGCAAAAAATTATCTGGAAATTAGATTCTATGAAACTTTTTGAAATGCAAGTTTCGGTCAAAAAATCATAGTACACTAGTTTATACTAGTTTAGGTCAAAAAATCAAATTAAATCGAGGACTGTTCGAAATGATAAATTATCAGATCATTTATATATATTTTACGGGGGAAGGTTATGATTGAAGTCCATGCAAAAATTTATCTAAAAATTATATTTAATGAAACTTTTCGAAATGCAAGTTTCGGTCAAAAAATCATGATATATTATACACTAGTTTCGGTCAAGAAAATCAAAATAAATCGGGGTCTATTCGAAATGATACGAATAATTTCATAACATTTATATATGTCTCCAGGGAAGGTTATGATGGAAGTCCATGCAAAAAATAATCTTAAAATTAGATTCTATGAAACTTTTCGAAATGCATGTTTCGGTCAAAAAGTCATAGTATATTATACACTAGTCTATATTAGTTTCGGTAAAAAATTAAATTAAATCGAAGTCTGTTCAAAATGCTACAAAACTTTTCAGATCATTTATATATTTTACAGTGGAAGGTTTTGATTCAAGTCCATTCAAAAATATTTCTGAAAATTAGATTTTATGAAGCTTTTCGAAATGCAAGTTTCGGTTAAAAATCATGATATATTATACAGTAGTTTCGGTCAAAAAAATCAAAATAAATTGTGGGCTATTCGAAATGATACGAATCTTTTCAGATCATTTATATATGTTACAGGGGAAGGTTATGATTGAGGTCCATGCAAAAATATTTTTGAAAATTAGATTTTATGAAGCTTTTCGAAATGCAAGTTTCAGTATAAAAAATAATGATATATTATACACTAGTTTCGGTCAAAAAAATAAAATCAAATTTGGGGTTATTCGAAATGATACTAATCTTTTCAGATCATTTATATATGTTACAAGGGATGGTTAGGATGGAAGTCTATAGTAAAAAAACATCTGAAAATTAGATTCTATGAAACTTTTCGAAATGCAAGTTTCGGTCAAAAAATCATAGTATATTATACATAAGTTTATACTAATATATGTCAAAATATCAAATTAAATCAAGATCTTCTCAAAATGATACGCAACTTTTGAGATCATTTATATATTTTAAGAGGAAAGGTTATGATGGAAGTCCATGCAAAAAATCATCTAGAAATTATATTCAATGAAACTTTTTGAAATGCAAGTTTCGGTCAAAAAATCATAGTATATTATACACTAGTTTATACTCGTTTAGGTCAAAAAATCAAATTAAATCGAGGACAGATCGAAATGATAACTTTTTAGATCATTTATATATATTTTACGGGGGAAGGTTATGATTGAAGTCCATGCAAAAATTTATCTAAAAATTATATTTAATGAAACTTTTCGAAATGCAAGTTTCGGTCAAAAAATCATGATATATTATACACTAGTTTCGGTCAAGAAAATCAAATTAAATCGGGGTCTATTCGAAATGATACGAATATTTTCATAACATTTATATATGTCTCCAGGGAAGGTTATTATGGAAGTCCATGCAAAAAATAATCTTAAAATTAGATTCTATGAAACTTTTCGAAATGCATGTTTCGGTCAAAAAGTCATAGTATATTATACACTAGTTTATATTAGTTTCGGTATAAAATTAAATTAAATTGAAGTCTGTTCAAAATGCTACAAAACTTTTCAGATCATTTATATATTTTACAGGGGAAGGTTATGATTCAAGTCCATTCAAAAATATTTCTGAAAATTAGATTTTATGAAGCTTTTCGAAATGCAAGTTTCGGTTAAAAATCATGATATATTATACAGTAGTTTCGGTCAAAAAAATCAAAATAAATTGTGGGCTATTCGAAATGATACGAATCTTTTCAGATCATTTATATATGTTATAGGGGAAGGTTATGATTGAGGTCCATGCAAAAATATTTTTGAAAATTAGATTTTATGAAGCTTTTCGAAATGCAAGTTTCGGTATAAAATATCATAATATATTATACACTAGTTTCGGTCAAAAAAATAAAATCAAATTGGGGGATATTTGAAATGATACTAATCTTTTCAGATCATTTATATATGTTACAAGGGATGGTAAGGATGGAAGTTTATACAAAAAAACATCTGAAAATTAGATTCTATGAAACTTTTCGAAATGCAAGTTTCGGGCAAAAAATCATAGTATATTATACACAAGTTTATACTAATTTAGGTCAAAATATCAAATTAAATCGAGGTCTTCTCGAAATGATACGAAAATTTTCAGATCATTTATATATTTTAAGAGGGAAGGTTATGATGGAAGTCCATGCAAAAAATTATCTGGAAATTAGATTCTATGAAACTTTTTGAAATGCAAGTTTCGGTCAAAAAATCATAGTACACTAGTTTATACTAGTTTAGGTCAAAAAATCAAATTAAATCGAGGACTGTTCGAAATGATAAATTATCAGATCATTTATATATATTTTACGGGGGAAGGTTATGATTGAAGTCCATGCAAAAATTTATCTAAAAATTATATTTAATGAAACTTTTCGAAATGCAAGTTTCGGTCAAAAAATCATGATATATTATACACTAGTTTCGGTCAAGAAAATCAAAATAAATCGGGGTCTATTCGAAATGATACGAATAATTTCATAACATTTATATATGTCTCCAGGGAAGGTTATGATGGAAGTCCATGCAAAAAATAATCTTAAAATTAGATTCTATGAAACTTTTCGAAATGCATGTTTCGGTCAAAAAGTCATAGTATATTATACACTAGTCTATATTAGTTTCGGTAAAAAATTAAATTAAATCGAAGTCTGTTCAAAATGCTACAAAACTTTTCAGATCATTTATATATTTTACAGTGGAAGGTTTTGATTCAAGTCCATTCAAAAATATTTCTGAAAATTAGATTTTATGAAGCTTTTCGAAATGCAAGTTTCGGTTAAAAATCATGATATATTATACAGTAGTTTCGGTCAAAAAAATCAAAATAAATTGTGGGCTATTCGAAATGATACGAATCTTTTCAGATCATTTATATATGTTACAGGGGAAGGTTATGATTGAGGTCCATGCAAAAATATTTTTGAAAATTAGATTTTATGAAGCTTTTCGAAATGCAAGTTTCAGTATAAAAAATAATGATATATTATACACTAGTTTCGGTCAAAAAAATAAAATCAAATTTGGGGCTATTCGAAATGATACTAATCTTTTCAGATCATTTATATATGTTACAAGGGATGGTTAGGATGGAAGTCTATAGTAAAAAAACATCTGAAAATTAGATTCTATGAAACTTTTCGAAATGCAAGTTTCGGTCAAAAAATCATAGTATATTATACACAAGTTTATACTAATATATGTCAAAATATCAAATTAAATCAAGATCTTCTCAAAATGATACGCAACTTTTGAGATCATTTATATATTTTAAGAGGAAAGGTTATGATGGAAGTCCATGCAAAAAATCATCTAGAAATTATATTCAATGAAACTTTTTGAAATGCAAGTTTCGGTCAAAAAATCATAGTATATTATACACTAGTTTATACTTGTTTAGGTCAAAAAATCAAATTAAATCGAGGACAGATCGAAATGATAACTTTTTAGATCATTTATATATATTTTACGGGGGAAGGTTATGATTGAAGTCCATGCAAAAATTTATCTAAAAATTATATTTAATGAAACTTTTCGAAATGCAAGTTTCGGTCAAAAAATCATGATATATTATACACTAGTTTCGGTCAAGAAAATCAAATTAAATCGGGGTCTATTCGAAATGATACGAATATTTTCATAACATTTATATATGTCTCCAGGGAAGGTTATTATGGAAGTCCATGCAAAAAATAATCTTAAAATTAGATTCTATGAAACTTTTCGAAATGCATGTTTCGGTCAAAAAGTCATAGTATATTATACACTAGTTTATATTAGTTTCGGTATAAAATTAAATTAAATTGAAGTCTGTTCAAAATGCTACAAAACTTTTCAGATCATTTATATATTTTACAGGGGAAGGTTATGATTCAAGTCCATTCAAAAATATTTCTGAAAATTAGATTTTATGAAGCTTTTCGAAATGCAAGTTTCGGTTAAAAATCATGATATATTATACAGTAGTTTCGGTCAAAAAAATCAAAATAAATTGTGGGCTATTCGAAATGATACGAATCTTTTCAGATCATTTATATATGTTATAGGGGAAGGTTATGATTGAGGTCCATGCAAAAATATTTTTGAAAATTAGATTTTATGAAGCTTTTCGAAATGCAAGTTTCGGTATAAAATATCATAATATATTATACACTAGTTTCGGTCAAAAAAATAAAATCAAATTGGGGGATATTTGAAATGATACTAATCTTTTCAGATCATTTATATATGTTACAAGGGATGGTAAGGATGGAAGTTTATACAAAAAAACATCTGAAAATTAGATTCTATGAAACTTTTCGAAATGCAAGTTTCGGGCAAAAAATCATAGTATATTATACACAAGTTTATACTAATTTAGGTCAAAATATCAAATTAAATCGAGGTCTTCTCGAAATGATACGAAAATTTTCAGATCATTTATATATTTTAAGAGGGAAGGTTATGATGGAAGTCCATGCAAAAAATTATCTGGAAATTAGATTCTATGAAACTTTTTGAAATGCAAGTTTCGGTCAAAAAATCATAGTACACTAGTTTATACTAGTTTAGGTCAAAAAATCAAATTAAATCGAGGACTGTTCGAAATGATAAATTATCAGATCATTTATATATATTTTACGGGGGAAGGTTATGATTGAAGTCCATGCAAAAATTTATCTAAAAATTATATTTAATGAAACTTTTCGAAATGCAAGTTTCGGTCAAAAAATCATGATATATTATACACTAGTTTCGGTCAAGAAAATCAAAATAAATCGGGGTCTATTCGAAATGATACGAATATTTTCATAACATTTATATATGTCTCCAGGGAAGGTTATGATGGAAGTCCATGCAAAAAATAATCTTAAAATTAGATTCTATGAAACTTTTCGAAATGCATGTTTCGGTCAAAAAGTCATAGTATATTATACACTAGTCTATATTAGTTTCGGTAAAAAATTAAATTAAATCGAAGTCTGTTCAAAATGCTACAAAACTTTTCAGATCATTTATATATTTTACAGTGGAAGGTTTTGATTCAAGTCCATTCAAAAATATTTCTGAAAATTAGATTTTATGAAGCTTTTCGAAATGCAAGTTTCGGTTAAAAATCATGATATATTATACAGTAGTTTCGGTCAAAAAAATCAAAATAAATTGTGGGCTATTCGAAATGATACGAATCTTTTCAGATCATTTATATATGTTACAGGGGAAGGTTATGATTGAGGTCCATGCAAAAATATTTTTGAAAATTAGATTTTATGAAGCTTTTCGAAATGCAAGTTTCAGTATAAAAAATAATGATATATTATACACTAGTTTCGGTCAAAAAAATAAAATCAAATTTGGGGCTATTCGAAATGATACTAATCTTTTCAGATCATTTATATATGTTACAAGGGATGGTTAGGATGGAAGTCTATAGTAAAAAAACATCTGAAAATTAGATTCTATGAAACTTTTCGAAATGCAAGTTTCGGTCAAAAAATCTTAGTATATTATACACAAGTTTATACTAATATATGTCAAAATATCAAATTAAATCAAGATCTTCTCAAAATGATACGCAACTTTTGAGATCATTTATATATTTTAAGAGGAAAGGTTATGATGGAAGTCCATGCAAAAAATCATCTAGAAATTATATTCAATGAAACTTTTTGAAATGCAAGTTTCGGTCAAAAAATCATAGTATATTATACACTAGTTTATACTCGTTTAGGTCAAAAAATCAAATTAAATCGAGGACAGTTCGAAATGATAACTTCTTAGATCATTTATATATATTTTACGGGGGAAGGTTATGATTGAATTCCATGCAAAAATTTATCTAAAAATTATATTTAATGAAACTTTTCGAAATGCAAGTTTCGGTCAAAAAATCATGATATATTATACACTAGTTTCGGTGAAGAAAATCAAATTAAATCGGGGTCTATTCGAAATGATACGAATATTTTCATAACATTTATATATGTCTCCAGGGAAGGTTATTATGGAAGTCCATGCAAAAAATAATCTTAAAATTAGATTCTATGAAACTTTTCGAAATGCATGTTTCGGTCAAAAAGTCATAGTATATTATACACTAGTTTATATTAGTTTCGGTAAAAAATTAAATTAAATCGAAGTCTGTTCAAAATGCTACAAAACTTTTCAGATCATTTATATATTTTACAGGGGAAAGTTATGATTCAAGTCCATTCAAAAATATTTCTGAAAATTAGATTTAATAAAGCTTTTCGAAATGTAAGTTTCGGTTAAAAATCATGATATATTATAAAGTAGTTTCGGTCAAAAAAATCAAAATAAATTATGGGCTATTCGAAATGATACGAATCTTTCATATCATTTATATATTTTACAGGGAAAGGTTATGATTGAGGTCCATGCAAAAATATTTTTGAAAATTAGATTTTATGAAGCTTTTCGAAATGCAAGTTTCGGTATAAAAAATCATGATATATTATACACTAGTTTCGGTCAAAAAAATAAAATCAAATTGGGGGCTATTCAAAATGATACTAATCTTTTCAGATCATTCATATATGTTACAAGGGATGGTTAGGATGGAAGTCTATACTAAAAAAACATCTGAAAATTAGATTCTATGAAACTTTTCGAATTGCAAGTTTCTGTCAAAAAATCATAGTATATTATACACAAATTTATACTAATTTATGTCAAAATATCAAATTAAATCAAGGTCTTCTCGAAATGATACGCAACTTTTCAGATCATTTATATATTTTAAGAGGTAAGGTTATGATGGAAGTCCATATAAAAAATCATCTAGAAATTAGATTCTATGAAACTTTTTGAAATGCAAGTTTCGGTCAAAAAATTATAGTATATTATACACTAGTTTATACTTGTTTAGGTCAAAAAATCAAATTAAATCGAGGACAGTTTGAAATGATAACTTTTCAGATCATTTATATATATTTTACGGGGGAAGGTTATGATTGAATTCCATGCAAAAATTTATCTAAAAATTATATTTAATGAAACTTTTCGAAATGCAAGTTTCGGTCAAAAAATCATGATATATTATACACTAGTTTCGGTCAAGAAAATCAAATTAAATCGGGGTCTATTCGAAATGATACGAATGTTTTCATAACATTTATATATGTCTCCAGGGAAGGTTATTATGGAAGTCCATGCAAAAAATAATCTTAAAATTAGATTCTATGAAACTTTTCGAAATGCATGTTTCGGTCAAAAAGTCATAGTATATTATACACTAGTTTATATTAGTTTCGGTAAAAAATTAAATTAAATCGAAGTCTGTTCAAAATGCTACAAAACTTTTCAGATCATTTATATATTTTACAGGGGAAGGTTATGATTCAAGTCCATTCAAAAATATTTCTAAAAATTAGATTTTATGAAGCTTTTCGAAATGCAAGTTTCGGTTAAAAATCATGATATATTATACAGTAGTTTCGGTCAAAAAAATCAAAATAAATTGTGGGCTATTCGAAATGATACGAATCTTTTCAGATCATTTATATATGTTACAGGGGAAGGTTATGATTGAGGTACATGCAAAAATATTTTTAAAAATTAGATTTTATGAAGCTTTTCGAAATGCAAGTTTCAGTATAAAAAATCATGATATATTATACACTAGTTTCGGTCAAAAAAATAAAATCAAATTGGGGGCTATTCGAAATGATACTAATCTTTTTAGATCATTTATATATGTTACAAGGGATGGTTAGGATGGAAGTCTATACTAAAAAAAACATCTGAAAATTAGATTCTATGAAACTTTTCGAAATGCAAGTTTCGGTCAAAAAATCATAATATATTATACACAAGTTTATACTAATTTATGTCAAAATATCAAATTAAATCAAGGTCTTCTCGAAATGATACGCAACTTTTCAGATCATTTATATATTTTAAGAGGTAAGGTTATGATGGAAGTCCATGCAAAAAATCATCTAGAAATTAGATTCTATGAATCTTTTTGAAATGCAAGTTTCGGTCAAAAAATTATAGTATATTGTACACTAGTTTATACTCGTTTAGGTAAAAAAATCAAATTAAATCGAGGACAGTTCGAAATGATAACTTTTCAGATCATTTATATATATTTTACGGGGGAAGGTTATGATTGAAGTCCATGAAAAAATTTATCTAAAAATTATATTTAATGAAACTTTTCGAAATGCAAGTTTCGGTCAAAAAATCCTGATATATTATACACTAGTTTCGGTCAAAAAAATCAAATTAAATTGGGGTCTATTCGAAATGATACGAATATTTTCATAACATTTATATATGTCTCCAAGGAAAGTTATTATGGAAGTCCATGCAAAAAATAATCTTAAAATTAGATTCTATGAAACTTTTCGAAATGCATGTTTCGGTCAAAAAGTCATAGTATATTATACACTAGTTTATATTAGTTTCGGTAAAAAATTAAATTAAATCGAAGACTGTTCAAAATGCTACAAAACTTTTCAGATCATTTATATATTTTACAGGGGAAGGTTATGATTCAAGTCCATTCAAAAATATTTCTGAAAATTAGATTTTATGAAGCTTTTCGAAATGCAAGTTTCGGTTAAAAATCATGATATATTATACAGTAGTTTCGGTCAAAAAAATCAAAATAAATTGTGGGCTATTCGAAATGATACGAATCTTTTCAGATCATTTATATATGTTACAGGGGAAGGTTATGATTGAGGTCCATGCAAAAATATTTTTGAAAATTAGATTTTATGAGGCTTTTCGAAATGCAAGTATCAGTATAAAAAATCATGATATATTATACACTAGTTTCGGTCAAAAAAATAAAATCAAATTGGGGGCTATTCGAAATGATACTAATCTTTTCAGATCATTTATATATGTTACAAGGGATGGTTAGGATGGAAGTCTATACTAAAAAAAACATCTGAAAATTAGATTCTATGAAACTTTTCGAAATGCAAGTTTCGGTCAAAAAATCATAATATATTATACACAAGTTTATACTAATTTATGTCAAAATATCAAATTAAATCAAGGTCTTCTCGAAATGATACGCAACTTTTCAGATCATTTATATATTTTAAGAGGTAACGTTATGATGGAAGTCCATGCAAAAAATCATCTAGAAATTAGATTCTATGAAACTTTTTGAAATGCAAGTTTCGTTCAAAAAATTATAGTATATTGTACACTAGTTTATACTCGTTTAGGTCAAAAAATCAAATTAAATCGAGGACAGTTCGAAATGATAACTTTTCAGATCATTTATATATATTTTACGGGGGAAGGTTATGATTAAATTCCAAGCAAAAATTTATCTAAAAATTATATTTAATGAAACTTTTCGAAATGCAAGTTTCGGTCAAAAAATCCTTATATATTATATACTAGTTTCGGTCAAGAAAATCAAATTAAATTGGGGTCTATTCGAAATGATACGAATATTTTCATAACATTTATATATGTCTCCAGGGAAGGTTATTATAGAAGTCCATGCAAAAAATAATCTTAAAATTAGATTCTATGAAACTTTTCGAAATGCATGTTTCGGTCAAAAAGTCATAGTATATTATACACTAGTTTATATTAGTTTCGGTGAAAAATTAAATTAAATCGAAGACTGTTCAAAATGCTACAAAACTTTTCAGATCATTTATATATTTTACAGGGGAAGGTTATGATTCAAGTCCATTCAAAAATATTTCTGAAAATTAGATTTTATGAAGCTTTTCGAAATGCAAGTTTCGGTTAAAAATCATGATATATTATACAGTAGTTTCGGTCAAAAAAATCAAAATAAATTGTGGGCTATTCGAAATGATACGAATCTTTTCAGATCATTTATATATGTTACAGGGGAAGGTTATGATTGAGGTACATGCAAAAATATTTTTAAAAATTAGATTTTATGAAGCTTTTCGAAATGCAAGTTTCAGTATAAAAAATCATGATATATTATACACTAGTTTCGGTCAAAAAAATAAAATCAAATTGGGGGCTATTCGAAATGATACTAATCTTTTTAGATCATTTATATATGTTACAAGGGATGGTTAGGATGGAAGTCTATACTAAAAAAAACATCTGAAAATTAGATTCTATGAAACTTTTCGAAATGCAAGTTTGGGTCAAAAAATCATAATATATTATACACAAGTTTATACTAATTTATGTCAAAATATCAAATTAAATCAAGGTCTTCTCGAAATGATACCAACTTTTCAGATCATTTATATATTTTAAGAGGTAAGGTTATGATGGAAGTCCATGCAAAAAATCATCTAGAAATTAGATTCTATGAAACTTTTTGAAATGCAAGTTTCGGTCAAAAAATTATAGTATATTGTACACTAGTTTATACTCGTTTAGGTAAAAAAATCAAATTAAATCGAGGACAGTTCGAAATGATAACTTTTCAGATCATTTATATATATTTTACGGGGGAAGGTTATGATTGAAGTCCATGAAAAAATTTATCTAAAAATTATATTTAATGAAACTTTTCGAAATGCAAGTTTCGGTCAAAAAATCCTGATATATTATACACTAGTTTCGGTCAAAAAAATCAAATTAAATTGGGGTCTATTCGAAATGATACGAATATTTTCATAACATTTATATATGTCTCCAAGGAAAGTTATTATGGAAGTCCATGCAAAAAATAATCTTAAAATTAGATTCTATGAAACTTTTCGAAATGCATGTTTCGGTCAAAAAGTCATAGTATATTATACACTAGTTTATATTAGTTTCGGTAAAAAATTAAATTAAATCGAAGACTGTTCAAAATGCTACAAAACTTTTCAGATCATTTATATATTTTACAGGGGAAGGTTATGATTCAAGTCCATTCAAAAATATTTCTGAAAATTAGATTTTATGAAGCTTTTCGAAATGCAAGTTTCGGTTAAAAATCATGATATATTATACAGTAGTTTCGGTCAAAAAAATCAAAATAAATTGTGGGCTATTCGAAATGATACGAATCTTTTCAGATCATTTATATATGTTACAGGGGAAGGTTATGATTGAGGTCCATGCAAAAATATTTTTGAAAATTAGATTTTATGAGGCTTTTCGAAATGCAAGTATCAGTATAAAAAATCATGATATATTATACACTAGTTTCGGTCAAAAAAATAAAATCAAATTGGGGGCTATTCGAAATGATACTAATCTTTTCAGATCATTTATATATGTTACAAGGGATGGTTAGGATGGAAGTCTATACTAAAAAAAACATCTGAAAATTAGATTCTATGAAACTTTTCGAAATGCAAGTTTCGGTCAAAAAATCATAATATATTATACACAAGTTTATACTAATTTATGTCAAAATATCAAATTAAATCAAGGTCTTCTCGAAATGATACGCAACTTTTCAGATCATTTATATATTTTAAGAGGTAACGTTATGATGGAAGTCCATGCAAAAAATCATCTAGAAATTAGATTCTATGAAACTTTTTGAAATGCAAGTTTCGTTCAAAAAATTATAGTATATTGTACACTAGTTTATACTCGTTTAGGTCAAAAAATCAAATTAAATCGAGGACAGTTCGAAATGATAACTTTTCAGATCATTTATATATATTTTACGGGGGAAGGTTATGATTAAATTCCAAGCAAAAATTTATCTAAAAATTATATTTAATGAAACTTTTCGAAATGCAAGTTTCGGTCAAAAAATCCTTATATATTATATACTAGTTTCGGTCAAGAAAATCAAATTAAATTGGGGTCTATTCGAAATGATACGAATATTTTCATAACATTTATATATGTCTCCAGGGAAGGTTATTATAGAAGTCCATGCAAAAAATAATCTTAAAATTAGATTCTATGAAACTTTTCGAAATGCATGTTTCGGTCAAAAAGTCATAGTATATTATACACTAGTTTATATTAGTTTCGGTGAAAAATTAAATTAAATCGAAGACTGTTCAAAATGCTACAAAACTTTTCAGATCATTTATATATTTTACAGGGGAAGGTTATGATTCAAGTCCATTCAAAAATATTTCTGAAAATTAGATTTTATGAAGCTTTTCGAAATGCAAGTTTCGGTTAAAAATCATGATATATTATACAGTAGTTTCGGTCAAAAAAATCAAAATAAATTGTGGGCTATTCGAAATGATACGAATCTTTTCAGATCATTTATATATGTTACAGGGGAAGGTTATGATTGAGGTCCATGCAAAAATATTTTTGAAAATTAGATTTTATGAAGCTTTTCGAAATGCAAGTATCAGTAAAACAAATCATGATATATTATACACTAGTTTCGGTCAAAAAAATAAAATCAAATTGGCGGCTATTCGAAATGATACTAATCTTTTCAGATCATTTATATATGTTACAAGGGATGGTTTGGATGGAAGTCTATACTAAAAAAAACATCTGAAAATTAGATTCTATGAAACTTTTCGAAATGCAAGTTTCGGTCAAAAAATCATAATATATTATACACAAGTTTATACTAATTTATGTCAAAATATCAAATTAAATCAAGGTCTTCTCGAAATGATACGCAACTTTTCAGATCATTTATATATTTTAAGTGGTAAGGTTATGATGGAAGTCCATGCAAAAAATCATCTAGAAATTAGATTTTATGAAACTTTTTGAAATGCAAGTTTCGGTCAAAAAATTATAGTATATTGTACACTAGTTTATACTCGTTTAGGTCAAAAAATCAAATTAAATCGAGGACAGTTCGAAATGATAATTTTTCAGATCATTTATATATATTTTACGGGGGAAGGTTATGATTGAATTCCATGCAAAAATTTATCTAAAAATTATATTTAATGAAACTTTTCGAAATGCAAGTTTCGGTCAAAAAATCATGATATATTATACACTAGTTTCGGTCAAGAAAATCAAATTAAATCGGGGTCTATTCGAAATGATACGAATATTTTTATAACATTTATATATGTCTCCAGGGAAGGTTATTATGGAAGTCCATGCAAAAAATAATCTTAAAATTAGATTCTATGAAACTTTTCAAAATGCATGTTTCGGTCAAAAAGTCATAGTATATTATACCCTAGTTTATATTAGTTTCGGTAAAAAAATTAAATTCAATCAAAGTCTGTTCAAAATGGTACAAAACTTTTCAGATCATTTATATATTTTACAGGGGAAGGTTATGATTCAAGTCCATTCAAAAATATTTCTGAAAATTAGATTTTATGAAGCTTTTCGAAATGCAAGTTTCGGTTAAAAATCATGATATATTATACAGTAGTTTCGGTCAAAAAAATCAAAATAAATTGTGGGCTATTCGAAATGATACGAATCTTTTCAGATCATTTATATATGTTACAGGGGAAGGTTATGATTGAGGTCCATGCAAAAATATTTTTGAAAATTAGATTTTATGAAGCTTTTCGAAATGCAAGTATCAGTAAAACAAATCATGATATATTATACACTAGTTTCGGTCAAAAAAATAAAATCAAATTGGCGGCTATTCGAAATGATACTAATCTTTTCAGATCATTTATATATGTTACAAGGGATGGTTTGGATGGAAGTCTATACTAAAAAAAACATCTGAAAATTAGATTCTATGAAACTTTTCGAAATGCAAGTTTCGGTCAAAAAATCATAATATATTATACACAAGTTTATACTAATTTATGTCAAAATATCAAATTAAATCAAGGTCTTCTCGAAATGATACGCAACTTTTCAGATCATTTATATATTTTAAGTGGTAAGGTTATGATGGAAGTCCATGCAAAAAATCATCTAGAAATTAGATTTTATGAAACTTTTTGAAATGCAAGTTTCGGTCAAAAAATTATAGTATATTGTACACTAGTTTATACTCGTTTAGGTCAAAAAATCAAATTAAATCGAGGACAGTTCGAAATGATAACTTTTCAGATCATTTATATATATTTTACGGGGGAAGGTTATGATTGAATTCCATGCAAAAATTTATCTAAAAATTATATTTAATGAAACTTTTCGAAATGCAAGTTTCGGTCAAAAAATCATGATATATTATACACTAGTTTCGGTCAAGAAAATCAAATTAAATCGGGGTCTATTCGAAATGATACGAATATTTTTATAACATTTATATATGTCTCCAGGGAAGGTTATTATGGAAGTCCATGCAAAAAATAATCTTAAAATTAGATTCTATGAAACTTTTCAAAATGCATGTTTCGGTCAAAAAGTCATAGTATATTATACCCTAGTTTATATTAGTTTCGGTAAAAAAATTAAATTCAATCAAAGTCTGTTCAAAATGCTACAAAACTTTTCAGATCATTTATATATTTTATAGGGGAAGGTTATGATTCAAGTCCATTCAAAAATATTTCTGAAAATTAGATTTTATGAAGCTTTTCAAAATGCAAGTTTCGGTTAAAAATCATGATATATTATACAGTAGTTTCGGTCAAAAAAATCAAAATAAATTGTGGGCTATTCGAAATGATACGAATCTTTTCAGATCATTTATATATGTTACAGGGGAAGGTTATGATTGAGGTCCATGCAAAAATATTTTTGAAAATTAGATTTTATGAAGCTTTTCGAAATGCAAGTTTCAGTATAAAAAATCATGATATATTATACACTAGTTTCGGTCAAAAAAATAAAATCAAATTGGGGGCTATTCGAAATGATACTAATCTTTTTAGATCATTTATATATGTTACAAGGGATGGTTAGGATGGAAGTCTATACTAAAAAAAACATCTGAAAATTAGATTCTATGAAACTTTTCGAAATGCAAGTTTCGGTCAAAAAATCATAATATATTATACACAAGTTTATACTAATTTATGTCAAAATATCAAATTAAATCAAGGTCTTCTCGAAATGATACGCAACTTTTCAGATCATTTATATATTTTAAGAGGTAAGGTTATGATGGAAGTCCATGCAAAAAATCATCTAGAAATTAGATTCTATGAAACTTTTTGAAATGCAAGTTTCGGTCAAAATATTATAGTATATTGTACACTAGTTTATACTCGTTTAGGTCAAAAAATCAAATTAAATCGAGGACAGTTCGAAATGATAACTTTTCAGATCATTTATATATATTTTACGGGGGAAGGTTATGATTAAATTCCATGCAAAAATTTATCTAAAAATTATATTTAATGAAACTTTTCGAAATGCAAGTTTCGGTCAAAAAATCATGATATATTATACACTAGTTTCGGTCAAGAAAATCAAATTAAATCGGGGTCTATTCGAAATGATACGAATATTTTCATAACATTTATATATGTCTCCAGGGAAGGTTATTATGGAAGTCCATGTAAAAAATAATCTTAAAATTAGATTCTATGAAACTTTTCAAAATGCATGTTTCGGTCAAAAAGTCATAGTATATTATACCCTAGTTTATATTAGTTTCGGTAAAAAAATTAAATTCAATCAAAGTCTGTTCAAAATGCTACAAAACTTTTCAGATCATTTATATATTTTACAGGGGAAGGTTATGATTCAAGTCCATTCAAAAATATTTCTGAAAATTAGATTTTATGAAGCTTTGCAAAATGCAAGTTTCAGTTAAAAATCATGATATATTATACAGTAGTTTCGGTCAAAAAAATCAAAATAAATTGTGGGCTATTCGAAATGATACGAATCTTTTCAGATCATTTATATATGTTACAGGGGAAGGATATGATTGAGGTCCATGCAAAAATATTTTTGAAAATTAGATTTTATGAAGCTTTTCGAAATGCAAGTTTCAGTATAAAAAATCATGATATATTATACACTAGTTTCGGTCAAAAAAATAAAATCAAATTGGGGGCTATTCGAAATGATACTAATCTTTTTAGATCATTTATATATGTTACAAGGGATGGTTAGGATGGAAGTCTATACTAAAAAAAACATCTGAAAATTAGATTCTATGAAACTTTTCGAAATGCAAGTTTCGGTCAAAAAATCATAATATATTATACACAAGTTTATACTAATTTATGTCAAAATATCAAATTAAATCAAGGTCTTCTCGAAATGATACGCAACTTTTCAGATCATTTATATATTTTAAGAGGTAAGGTTATGATGGAAGTCCATGCAAAAAATCATCTAGAAATTAGATTCTATGAAACTTTTTGAAATGCAAGTTTCGGTCAAAAAATTATAGTATATTGTACACTAGTTTATACTCGTTTAGGTCAAAAAATCAAATTAAATCAAGGACAGTTCGAAATGATAACTTTTCAGATCATTTATATATATTTTACGGGGGAAGGTTATGATTGAAGTCCATGAAAAAATTTATCCAAAAATTATATTTAATGAAACTTTTCGAAATGCAAGTTTCGGTCAAAAAATCCTGATATATTATACACTAGTTTCGGTCAAGAAAATCAAATTAAATTGGGGTCTATTCGAAATGATACGAATATTTTCATAACATTTATATATGTCTCCAAGGAAGGTTATTATGGAAGTCCATGCAAAACATAATCTTAAAATTAGATTCTATGAAACTTTTCAAATGCATGTTTCGGTCAAAAAGTCATAGTATATTATACACTAGTTTATATTAGTTTCGGTAAAAAATTAAATTAAATCGAAGACTGTTCAAAATGCTACAAAACTTTTCAGATCATTTATATATTTTACAGGGGAAGGTTATGATTCAAGTCCATTCAAAAATATTTCTGAAAATTAGATTTTATGAAGCTTTTCTAAATGCAAGTTTCGGTTAAAAATCATGATATATTATACAGTAGTTTCGGTCAAAAAAATCAAAATAAATTGTGGGCTATTCGAAATGATACGAATCTTTTCAGATCATTTATATATGTTATAGGGGAAGGTTATGATTGAGGTCCATGCAAAAATATTTTTGAAAATTAGATTTTATGAAGCTTTTCGAAATGCAAGTATCAGTATAAAAAATCATGATATATTATACACTAGTTTCGGTCAAAAAAATAAAATCAAATTGGCGGCTATTCGAAATGATACTAATCTTTTTAGATCATTTATATATGTTACAAGGGATGGTTAGGATGGAAGTCTATACTAAAAACAACATCTGAAAATTAGATTCTATGAAACTTTTCGAAATGCAAGTTTCGGTCAAAAAATCATAATATATTATACACAAGTTTATACTAATTTATGTCAAAATATCAAATTAAATCAAGGTCTTCTCGAAATGATACGCAACTTTTCAGATCATTTATATATTTTAAGAGGTAAGGTTATGATGGAAGTCCATGCAAAAAATCATCTAGAAATTAGATTCTATGAAACTTTTTGAAATGCAAGTTTCGGTCAAAAAATTATAGTATATTGTACACTAGTTTATACTCGTTTAGGTCAAAAAATCAAATTAAATCAAGGACAGTTCGAAATGATAACTTTTCAGATCATTTATATATATTTTACGGGGGAAGGTTATGATTGAAGTCCATGAAAAAATTTATCCAAAAATTATATTTAATGAAACTTTTCGAAATGCAAGTTTCGGTCAAAAAATCCTGATATATTATACACTAGTTTCGGTCAAGAAAATCAAATTAAATTGGGGTCTATTCGAAATGATACGAATATTTTCATAACATTTATATATGTCTCCAAGGAAGGTTATTATGGAAGTCCATGCAAAAAATAATCTTAAAATTAGATTCTATGAAACTTTTCAAATGCATGTTTCGGTCAAAAAGTCATAGTATATTATACACTAGTTTATATTAGTTTCGGTAAAAAATTAAATTAAATCGAAGACTGTTCAAAATGCTACAAAACTTTTCAGATCATTTATATATTTTACAGGGGAAGGTTATGATTCAAGTCCATTCAAAAATATTTCTGAAAATTAGATTTTATGAAGCTTTTCTAAATGCAAGTTTCGGTTAAAAATCATGATATATTATACAGTAGTTTCGGTCAAAAAAATCAAAATAAATTGTGGGCTATTCGAAATGATACGAATCTTTTAAGATCATTTATATATGTTATAGGGGAAGGTTATGATTGAGGTCCATGCAAAAATATTTTTGAAAATTAGATTTTATGAAGCTTTTCGAAATGCAAGTATCAGTATAAAAAATCATGATATATTATACACTAGTTTCGGTCAAAAAAATAAAATCAAATTGGCGGCTATTCGAAATGATACTAATCTTTTCAGATCATTTATATATGTTACAAGGGATGGTTAGGATGGAAGTCTATACTAAAAAAAACATCTGAAAATTAGATTCTATGAAACTTTTCGAAATGCAAGTTTCGGTCAAAAAATCATAATATATTATACACAAGTTTATACTAATTTATGTCAAAATATCAAATTAAATCAAGGTCTTCTCGAAATGATACGCAACTTTTCAGATCATTTATATATTTTAAGAGGTAAGGTTATGATGGAAGTCCATGCAAAAAATCATCTAGAAATTAGATTTTATGAAACTTTTTGAAATGCAAGTTTCGGTCAAAAAATTATAGTATATTGTACACTAGTATATACTCGTTTAGGTCAAAAAATCAAATTAAATCGAGGACAGTTCGAAATGATAACTTTTCAGATCATTTATATATATTTTACGGGGGAAGGTTATGATTGAATTCCATGCAAAAATTTATCTAAAAATTATATTTAATGAAACTTTTCGAAATGCAAGTTTCGGTCAAACAATCATGATATATTATACACTAGTTTCGGTCAAGAAAATCAAATTAAATCAGGGTCTATTCGAAATGATACGAATATTTTCATAACATTTATATATGTCTCCAGGGAAGGTTATTATGGAAGTCCATGTAAAAAATAATCTTAAAATTAGATTCTATGAAACTTTTCAAAATGCATGTTTCGGTCAAAAAGTCATAGTATATTATACCCTAGTTTATATTAGTTTCGGTAAAAAAATTAAATTAAATCGAAGTCTGTTCAAAATGCTACAAAACTTTTCAGATCATTTATATATTTTATAGGGGAAGGTTATGATTCAAGTCCATTCAAAAATATTTCTGAAAATTAGATTTTATGAAGCTTTTCAAAATGCAAGTTTCGGTTAAAAATCATGATATATTATACAGTAGTTTCGGTCAAAAAAATTAAAATAAATTGTGGGCTATTCGAAATGATACGAATCTTTTCAGATCATTTATATATGTTACAGGGGAAGGTTATGATTGAGGTCCATGCAAAAATATTTTTGAAAATTAGATTTTATGAAGCTTTTCGAAATGCAAGTTTCGGTATAAAAAATCATGATATATTATACACTAGTTTCGGTCAAAAAAATAAAATCATATTGGGGGCTATTCGAAATGATACTAATCTTTTTAGATCATTTATATATGTTACAAGGGATGGTTAGGATGGAAGTCTATACTAAAATAAACATCTGAAAATTAGATTCTATGAAACTTTTCGAAATGCAAGTTTCGGTCAAAAAATCATAATATATTATACACAAGTTTATACTAATTTATGTCAAAATATCAAATTAAATCAAGGTCTTCTCGAAATGATACGCAACTTTTCAGATCATTTATATATTTTAAGAGGTAAGGTTATGATGGAAGTCCATGCAAAAAATCATCTAGAAATTAGATTCTATGAAACTTTTTGAAATGCAAGTTTCGGTCAAAAAATTATAGTATATTGTACACTAGTTTATACTCGTTTAGGTCAAAAAATCAAATTAAATCGAGGACAGTTCGAAATGATAACTTTTCAGATCATTTATATATATTTTACGGGGGAAGGTTATGATTGAAGTCCATGAAAAAATTTATCTAAAAATTATATTTAATGAAACTTTTCGAAATGCAAGTTTCGGTCAAAAAATCCTGATATATCATACACTAGTTTCGGTCAAGAAAATCAAATTAAATTGGGGTCTATTCGAAATGATACGAATATTTTCATAACATTTATATATGTCTCCAGGGAAGGTTATTATGGAAGTCCATGCAAAAAATAATATTAAAATTAGATTCTATGAAACTTTTCGAAATGCATGTTTCGGTCAAAAAGTCATAGTATATTATACACTAGTTTATATTAGTTTCGGTAAAAAATTAAATTAAATCGAAGACTGTTCAAAATGCTACAAAACTTTTCAGATCATTTATATATTTTACAGGGGAAGGTTATGATTCAAGTCCATTCAAAAATATTTCTGAAAATTAGATTTTATGAAGCTTTTCGAAATGCAAGTTTCGGTTAAAAATCATGATATATTATACAGTAGTTTCGGTCAAAAAAATCAAAATAAATTGTGGGCTATTCGAAATGATACGAATCTTTTCAGATCATTTATATATGTTACAGGGGAAGGTTATGATTGAGGTCCATGAAAAAATATTTTTGAAAATTAGATTTTATGAAGCTTTTCGAAATGCAAGTATCAGTATAAAAAATCATGATATATTATACACTAGTTTCGGTCAAAAAAATAAAATCAAGTTGGCGGCTATTCGAAATGATACTAATCTTTTCAGATCATTTATATATGTTACAAGGGATGGTTAGGATGGAAGTCTATACTAAAAAAAACATCTGAAAATTAGATTCTATGAAACTTTTCGAAATGCAAGTTTCGGTCAAAAAATAATAATATATTATACACAAGTTTATACTAATTTATGTCAAAATATCAAATTAAATCAAGGTCTTCTCGAAATGATACGCAACTTTTCAGATCATTTATATATTTTAAGAGGTAAGGTTATGATGGAAGTCCATGCAAAAAATCATCTAGAAATTAGATTCTATGAAACTTTTTGAAATGCAAGTTTCGGTCAAAAAATTATAGTATATTGTACACTAGTTTATACTCGTTTAGGTCAAAAAATAAAATTAAATCGAGGACAGTTCGAAATGATAACTTTTCAGATCATTTATATATATTTTACGGGGGAAGGTTATGATTGAAGTCCATGAAAAAATTTATCTAAAAATTATATTTAATGAAACTTTTCGAAATGCAAGTTTCGGTCAAAAAATCCTGATATATTATACACTAGTTTCGGTCAAGAAAATCAAATTAAATTGGGGTCTATTCGAAATGATACGAATATTTTCATAACATTTATATATGTCTCCAGGGAAGGTTATTATGGAAGTCCATGCAAAAAATAATATTAAAATTAGATTCTATGAAACTTTTCGAAATGCATGTTTCGGTCAAAAAGTCATAGTATATTATACACTAGTTTATATTAGTTTCGGTAAAAAATTAAATTAAATCGAAGACTGTTCAAAATGCTACAAAACTTTTCAGATCATTTATATATTTTACAGGGGAAGGTTATGATTCAAGTCCATTCAAAAATATTTCTGAAAATTAGATTTTATGAAGCTTTTCGAAATGCAAGTTTCGGTTAAAAATCATGATATATTATACAGTAGTTTCGGTCAAAAAAATCAAAATAAATTGTGGGCTATTCGAAATGATACGAATCTTTTCAGATCATTTATATATGTTACAGGGGAAGGTTATGATTGAGGTCCATGAAAAAATATTTTTGAAAATTAGATTTTATGAAGCTTTTCGAAATGCAAGTATCAGTATAAAAAATCATGATATATTATACACTAGTTTCGGTCAAAAAAATAAAATCAAGTTGGCGGCTATTCGAAATGATACTAATCTTTTCAGATCATTTATATATGTTACAAGGGATGGTTAGGATGGAAGTCTATACTAAAAAAAACATCTGAAAATTAGATTCTATGAAACTTTTCGAAATGCAAGTTTCGGTCAAAAAATAATAATATATTATACACAAGTTTATACTAATTTATGTCAAAATATCAAATTAAATCAAGGTCTTCTCGAAATGATACGCAACTTTTCAGATCATTTATATATTTTAAGAGGTAAGGTTATGATGGAAGTCCATGCAAAAAATCATCTAGAAATTAGATTCTATGAAACTTTTTGAAATGCAAGTTTCGGTCAAAAAATTATAGTATATTGTACACTAGTTTATACTCGTTTAGGTCAAAAAATAAAATTAAATCGAGGACAGTTCGAAATGATAACTTTTCAGATCATTTATATATATTTTACGGGGGAAGGTTATGATTGAAGTCCATGAAAAAATTTATCTAAAAATTATATTTAATGAAACTTTTCGAAATGCAAGTTTCGGTCAAAAAATCCTGATATATCATACACTAGTTTCGGTCAAGAAAATCAAATTAAATTGGGGTCTATTCGAAATGATACGAATATTTTCATAACATTTATATATGTCTCCAGGGAAGGTTATTATGGAAGTCATTGCAAAAAATAATATTAAAATTAGATTCTATGAAACTTTTCGAAATGCATGTTTCGGTCAAAAAGTCATAGTATATTATACACTAGTTTATATTAGTTTCGGTAAAAAATTAAATTAAATCGAAGACTGTTCAAAATGCTACAAAACTTTTCAGATCATTTATATATTTTACAGGGGAAGGTTATGATTCAAGTCCATTCAAAAATATTTCTGAAAATTAGATTTTATGAAGCTTTTCGAAATGCAAGTTTCGGTTAAAAATCATGATATATTATACAGTAGTTTCGGTCAAAAAATTAAAATAAATTGTGGGCTATTCGAAATGATACGAATCTTTTCAGATCATTTATATATGTTACAGGGGAAGGTTATGATTGAGGTCCATGCAAAAATATTTTTGAAAATTAGATTTTATGAAGCTTTTCGAAATGCAAGTATCAGTATAAAAAATCATGATATATTATACACTAGTTTCGGTCAAAAAAATAAAATCAAGTTGGCGGCTATTCGAAATGATACTAATCTTTTCAGATCATTTATATATGTTACAAGGGATGGTTAGGATGGAAGTCTATACTAAAAAAAACATCTGAAAATTAGATTCTATGAAACTTTTCGAAATGCAAGTTTCGGTCAAAAAATAATAATATATTATACACAAGTTTATACTAATTTATGTCAAAATATCAAATTAAATCAAGGTCTTCTCGAAATGATACGCAACTTTTCAGATCATTTATATATTTTAAGAGGTAAGGTTATGATGGAAGTCCATGCAAAAAATCATCTAGAAATTAGATTCTATGAAACTTTTTGAAATGCAAGTTTCGGTCAAAAAATTATAGTATATTGTACACTAGTTTATACTCGTTTAGGTCAAAAAATAAAATTAAATCGAGGACAGTTCGAAATGATAACTTTTCAGATCATTTATATATATTTTACGGGGGAAGGTTATGATTGAAGTCCATGAAAAAATTTATCTAAAAATTATATTTAATGAAACTTTTCGAAATGCAAGTTTCGGTCAAAAAATCCTGATATATCATACACTAGTTTCGGTCAAGAAAATCAAATTAAATTGGGGTCTATTCGAAATGATACGAATATTTTCATAACATTTATATATGTCTCCAGGGAAGGTTATTATGGAAGTCCATGCAAAAAATAATATTAAAATTAGATTCTATGAAACTTTTCGAAATGCATGTTTCGGTCAAAATGTCATAGTATATTATACACTAGTTTATATTAGTTTCGGTAAAAAATTAAATTAAATCGAAGACTGTTCAAAATGCTACAAAACTTTTCAGATCATTTATATATTTTACAGGGGAAGGTTATGATTCAAGTCCATTCAAAAATATTTCTGAAAATTAGATTTTATGAAGCTTTTCGAAATGCAAGTTTCGGTTAAAAATCATGATATATTATACAGTAGTTTCGGTCAAAAAAATCAAAATAAATTGTGGGCTATTCGAAATGATACGAATCTTTTCAGATCATTTATATATGTTACAGGGGAAGGTTATGATTGAGGTCCATGCAAAAATATTTTTGAAAATTAGATTTTATGAAGCTTTTCGAAATGCAAGTATCAGTATAAAAAATCATGATATATTATACACTAGTTTCGGTCAAAAAAATAAAATCAAGTTGGCGGCTATTCGAAATGATACTAATCTTTTCAGATCATTTATATATGTTACAAGGGATGGTTAGGATGGAAGTCTATACTAAAAAAAACATCTGAAAATTAGATTCTATGAAACTTTTCGAAATGCAAGTTTCGGTCAAAAAATAATAATATATTATACACAAGTTTATACTAATTTATGTCAAAATATCAAATTAAATCAAGGTCTTCTCGAAATGATACGCAACTTTTCAGATCATTTATATATTTTAAGAGGTAAGGTTATGATGGAAGTCCATGCAAAAAATCATCTAGAAATTAGATTCTATGAAACTTTTTGAAATGCAAGTTTCGGTCAAAAAATTATAGTATATTGTACACTAGTTTATACTCGTTTAGGTCAAAAAATAAAATTAAATCGAGGACAGTTCGAAATGATAACTTTTCAGATCATTTATATATATTTTACGGGGGAAGGTTATGATTGAAGTCCATGAAAAAATTTATCTAAAAATTATATTTAATGAAACTTTTCGAAATGCAAGTTTCGGTCAAAAAATCCTGATATATTATACACTAGTTTCGGTCAAGAAAATCAAATTAAATTGGGGTCTATTCGAAATGATACGAATATTTTCATAACATTTATATATGTCTCCAGGGAAGGTTATTATGGAAGTCCATGCAAAAAATAATATTAAAATTAGATTCTATGAAACTTTTCGAAATGCATGTTTCGGTCAAAAAGTCATAGTATATTATACACTAGTTTATATTAGTTTCGGTAAAAAATTAAATTAAATCGAAGACTGTTCAAAATGCTACAAAACTTTTCAGATCATTTATATATTTTACAGGGGAAGGTTATGATTCAAGTCCATTCAAAAATATTTCTGAAAATTAGATTTTATGAAGCTTTTCGAAATGCAAGTTTCGGTTAAAAATCATGATATATTATACAGTAGTTTCGGTCAAAAAAATCAAAATAAATTGTGGGCTATTCGAAATGATACGAATCTTTTCAGATCATTTATATATGTTACAGGGGAAGGTTATGATTGAGGTCCATGCAAAAATATTTTTGAAAATTAGATTTTATGAAGCTTTTCGAAATGCAAGTATCAGTATAAAAAATCATGATATATTATACACTAGTTTCGGTCAAAAAAATAAAATCAAGTTGGCGGCTATTCGAAATGATACTAATCTTTTCAGATCATTTATATATGTTACAAGGGATGGTTAGGATGGAAGTCTATACTAAAAAAAACATCTGAAAATTAGATTCTATGAAACTTTTCGAAATGCAAGTTTCGGTCAAAAAATAATAATATATTATACACAAGTTTATACTAATTTATGTCAAAATATCAAATTAAATCAAGGTCTTCTCGAAATGATACGCAACTTTTCAGATCATTTATATATTTTAAGAGGTAAGGTTATGATGGAAGTCCATGCAAAAAATCATCTAGAAATTAGATTCTATGAAACTTTTTGAAATGCAAGTTTCGGTCAAAAAATTATAGTATATTGTACACTAGTTTATACTCGTTTAGGTCAAAAAATCAAATTAAATCGAGGACAGTTCGAAATGATTACTTTTCAGATCATTTATATATATTTTACGGGGGAAGGTTATGATTGAAGTCCATGAAAAAATTTATCTAAAAATTATATTTAATGAAACTTTTCGAAATGCAAGTTTCGGTCAAAAAATCCTGATATATTATACACTAGTTTCGGTCAAGAAAATCAAATTAAATTGGGGTCTATTCGAAATGATACGAATATTTTCATAACATTTATATATGTCTCCAGGGAAGGTTATTATGGAAGTCCATGCAAAAAATAATCTTAAAATTAGATTCTATGAAACTTTTCGAAATGCATGTTTCGGTCAAAAAGTCATAGTATATTATACACTAGTTTATATTAGTTTCGGTAAAAAATTAAATTAAATCGAAGACTGTTCAAAATGCTACAAAACTTTTCAGATCATTTATATATTTTACAGGGGAAGGTTATGATTCAAGTCCATTCAAAAATATTTCTGAAAATTAGATTTTATGAAGCTTTTCGAAATGCAAGTTTCGGTTAAAAATCATGATATATTATACAGTAGTTTCGGTCAAAAATATCAAAATAAATTGTGGGCTATTCGAAATGATACGAATCTTTTCAGACCATTTATATATGTTATAGGGGAAGGTTATGATTGAGGTCCATGCAAAAATATTTTTGAAAATTAGATTTTATGAAGCTTTTCGAAATGCAAGTATCAGTATAAAAAATCATGATATATTATACACTAGTTTCGGTCAAAAAAATAAAATCAAATAGGCGGCTATTCGAAATGATACTAATCTTTTCAGATCATTTATATATGTTACAAGGGATGGTTAGGATGGAAGTCTATACTAAAAAAAACATCTGAAAATTAGATTCTATGAAACTTTTCGAAATGCAAGTTTCGGTCAAAAAATCATAATATATTATACACAAGTTTATACTAATTTATGTCAAAATATCAAATTAAATCAAGGTCTTCTCGAAATGATACGCAACTTTTCAGATCATTTATATATTTTAAGAGGTAAGGTTATGATGGAAGTCCATGCAAAAAATCATCTAGAAATTAGATTTTATGAAACTTTTTGAAATGCAAGTTTCGGTCAAAAAATTATAGTATATTGTACACTAGTTTATACTCGTTTAGGTCAAAAAATCAAATTAAATCGAGGACAGTTCGAAATGATAACTTTTCAGATCATTTATATATATTTTACGGGGGAAGGTTATGATTGAATTCCATGCAAAAATTTATCTAAAAATTATATTTAATGAAACTTTTCGAAATGCAAGTTTCGGTCAAAAAATCATGATATATTATACACTAGTTTCGGTCAAGAAAATCAAATTAAATCGGGGTCTATTCGAAATGATACGAATATTTTCATAACATTTATATATGTCTCCAGGGAAGGTTATTATGGAAGTCCATGTAAAAAATAATCTTAAAATTAGATTCTATGAAACTTTTCAAAATGCATGTTTCGGTCAAAAAGTCATAGTATATTATACCCTAGTTTATATTAGTTTCGGTAAAAAAATTAAATTAAATCGAAGTCTGTTCAAAATGCTACAAAACTTTTCAGATCATTTATATATTTTACAGGGGATGGTTATGATTCAAGTCCATTCAAAAATATTTCTGAAAATTAGATTTTATGAAGCTTTTCGAAATGCAAGTTTCGGTTAAAAATCATGATATATTATACAGTAGTTTCGGTCAAAAATATCAAAATAAATTGTGGGCTATTCGAAATGATACGAATCTTTTCAGACCATTTATATATGTTATAGGGGAAGGTTATGATTGAGGTCCATGCAAAAATATTTTTGAAAATTAGATTTTATGAAGCTTTTCGAAATGCAAGTATCAGTATAAAAAATCATGATATATTATACACTAGTTTCGGTCAAAAAAATAAAATCAAATAGGCGGCTATTCGAAATGATACTAATCTTTTCAGATCATTTATATATGTTACAAGGGATGGTTAGGATGGAAGTCTATACTAAAAAAAACATCTGAAAATTAGATTCTATGAAACTTTTCGAAATGCAAGTTTCGGTCAAAAAATCATAATATATTATACACAAGTTTATACTAATTTATGTCAAAATATCAAATTAAATCAAGGTCTTCTCGAAATGATACGCAACTTTTCAGATCATTTATATATTTTAAGAGGTAAGGTTATGATGGAAGTCCATGCAAAAAATCATCTAGAAATTAGATTTTATGAAACTTTTTGAAATGCAAGTTTCGGTCAAAAAATTATAGTATATTGTACACTAGTTTATACTCGTTTAGGTCAAAAAATCAAATTAAATCGAGGACAGTTCGAAATGATAACTTTTCAGATCATTTATATATATTTTACGGGGGAAGGTTATGATTGAATTCCATGCAAAAATTTATCTAAAAATTATATTTAATGAAACTTTTCGAAATGCAAGTTTCGGTCAAAAAATCATGATATATTATACACTAGTTTCGGTCAAGAAAATCAAATTAAATCGGGGTCTATTCGAAATGATACGAATATTTTCATAACATTTATATATGTCTCCAGGGAAGGTTATTATGGAAGTCCATGTAAAAAATAATCTTAAAATTAGATTCTATGAAACTTTTCAAAATGCATGTTTCGGTCAAAAAGTCATAGTATATTATACCCTAGTTTATATTAGTTTCGGTAAAAAAATTAAATTAAATCGAAGTCTGTTCAAAATGCTACAAAACTTTTCAGATCATTTATATATTTTACAGGGGATGGTTATGATTCAAGTCCATTCAAAAATATTTCTGAAAATTAGATTTTATGAAGCTTTTCAAAATGCAAGTTTCGGTTAAAAATCATGATATATTATACAGTAGTTTCGGTCAAAAAAATCAAAATAAATTGTGGGCTATTCGAAATGATACGAATCTTTTCAGATCATTTATATATGTTACAGGGGAAGGTTATGATTGAGGTCCATGCAAAAATATTTTTGAAAATTAGATTTTATGAAGCTTTTCGAAATGCAAGTTTCGGTATAAAAAATCATGATATATTATACACTAGTTTCGGTCAAAAAAATAAAATCATATTGAGGGCTATTCGAAATGATACTAATCTTTTTAGATCATTTATATATGTTACAAGGGATGGTTAGGATGGAAGTCTATACTAAAATAAACATCTGAAAATTAGATTCTATGAAACTTTTCGAAATGCAAGTTTCGGTCAAAAAATCATAATATATTATACACAAGTTTATACTAATTTATGTCAAAATATCAAATTAAATCAAGGTCTTCTCGAAATGATACGCAACTTTTCAGATCATTTATATATTTTAAGAGGTAAGGTTATGATGGAAGTCCATGCAAAAAATAATCTAGAAATTAGATTCTATGAAACTTTTTGAAATGCAAGTTTCGGTCAAAAAATTATAGTATATTGTACACTAGTTTATACTCGTTTAGGTCAAAAAATCAAATTAAATCGAGGACAGTTCGAAATGATAACTTTTCAGATCATTTATATATATTTTACGGGGGAAGGTTATGATTGAAGTCCATGAAAAAATTTATCTAAAAATTATATTTAATGAAACTTTTCGAAATGCAAGTTTCGGTCAAAAAATCCTGATATATTATACACTAGTTTCGGTCAAGAAAATCAAATTAAATCAGGGTCTATTCGAAATGATACGAATATTTTCATAACATTTATATATGTCTCCAGGGAAGGTTATTATGGAAGTCCATGCAAAAAATAATATTAAAATTAGATTCTATGAAACTTTTCGAAATGCATGTTTCGGTCAAAAAGTCATAGTATATTATACACTAGTTTATATTAGTTTCGGTAAAAAATTAAATTAAATCGAAGACTGTTCAAAATGCTACAAAACTTTTCAGATCATTTATATATTTTACAGGGGAAGGTTATGATTCAAGTCCATTCAAAAATATTTCTGAAAATTAGATTTTATGAAGCTTTTCGAAATGCAAGTTTCGGTTAAAAATCATGATATATTATACAGTAGTTTCGGTCAAAAAAATCAAAATAAATTGTGGGCTATTCGAAATGATACGAATCTTTTCAGATCATTTATATATGTTATAGGGGAAGGTTATGATTGAGGTCCATGCAAAAATATTTTTGAAAATTAGATTTTATGAAGCTTTTCGAAATGCAAGTATCAGTATAAAAAATCATGATATATTATACACTAGTTTCGGTCAATAAAATAAAATCAAATTGGCGGCTATTCGAAATGATACTAATCTTTTCAGATCATTTATATATGTTACAAGGGATGGTTAGGATGGAAGTCTATACTAAAAAAAACATCTGAAAATTAGATTCTATGAAACTTTTCGAAATGCAAGTTTCGGTCAAAAAATCATAATATATTATACACAAGTTTATACTAATTTATGTCAAAATATCAAATTAAATCAAGGTCTTCTCGAAATGATACGCAACTTTTCAGATCATTTATATATTTTAAGAGGTAAGGTTATGATGGATGTCCATGCAAAAAATCATCTAGAAATTAGATTTTATGAAACTTTTTGAAATGCAAGTTTCGGTCAAAAAATTATAGTATATTGTACACTAGTTTATACTCGTTAAGGTCAAAAAATCAAATTAAATCGAGGACAGTTCGAAATGATAACTTTTCAGATCATTTATATATATTTTACGGGGGAAGGTTATGATTGAATTCCATGCAAAAATTTATCTAAAAATTATATTTAATGAAACTTTTCGAAATGCAAGTTTCGGTCAAAAAATCATGATATATTATACACTAGTTTCGGTCAAGAAAATCAAATTAAATCGGGGTCTATTCGAAATGATACGAATATTTTCATAACATTTATATATGTCTCCAGGGAAGGTTATTATGGAAGTCGATGCAAAAAATAATCTTAAAATTAGATTCTATGAAACTTTTCGAAATGCATGTTTTCGTCAAAATGTCATAGTATATTATACCCTAGTTTATATTAGTTTCGGTAAAAAAATTAAATTAAATCGAAGTCTGTTCAAAATGCTACAAAACTTTTCAGATCATTTATATATTTTACAGGGGAAGGTTATGATTCAAGTCCATTCAAAAATATTTCTGAAAATTAGATTTTATGAAGCTTTTCGAAATGCAAGTTTCGGTTAAAAATCATGATATATTATACAGTAGTTTCGGTCAAAAAAATCAAAATAAATTGTGGGCTATTCGAAATGATACGAATCTTTTCAGATCATTTATATATGTTACAGGGGAAGGTTATGATTGAGGTCCATGCAAAAATATTTTTGAAAATTAGATTTTATGAAGCTTTTCGAAATGCAAGTTTCGGTATAAAAAATCATGATATATTATACACTAGTTTCGGTCAAAAAAATAAAATCAAATTGGGGGCTATTCGAAATGATACTAATCTTTTCAGATCATTTATATATGTTACAAGGGATGGTTAGGATGGAAGTCTATACTAAAAAAAACATTTGAAAATTAGATTCTATGAAACTTTTCGAAATGCAAGTTTCGGTCAAAAAATCATAATATATTATACACAAGTTTATACTAATTTATGTCAAAATATCAAATTAAATCAAGGTCTTCTCGAAATGATACGCAACTTTTCAGATCATTTATATATTTTAAGAGGTAAGGTTATGATGGAAGTCCATGCAAAAACTCATCTAGAAATTAGATTCTATGAAACTTTTTGAAATGCAAGTTTCTGTCAAAAAATTATAGTATATTGTACACTAGTTTATACTCGTTTAGGTCAAAAAATCAAATTAAATCGAGGACAGTTCGAAATGATAACTTTTCAGATCATTTATATGTATTTTATGGGGGAAGGTTATGATTGAAGTCCATGCAAAAATTTATCTAAAAATTATATTTAATGAAACTTTTCGAAATGCAAGTTTCGGTCAAAAATTCATGATATATTATACACTAGTTTCGGTCAAGAAAATCAAATTAAATCGTGGTCTTTTCGAAATGATACGAACATTTTTCATAACATTTATATATGTCTCCAGGGAAGGTTATGATGGAAGTCGATGCAAAAAATAATCTTAAAATTAGATTCTATGAAACTTTTCGAAATGCATGTTTCGGTCAAAAAGTCATAGTATATTATACACTAGTTTATATTAGTTTCGGTAAAAAATTAAATTAAATCGAAGTCTGTTCAAAATGCTACAAAACATTTCAGATCATTTATATATTTTACAGGGGAAGGTTATGATTCAAGTCCATTCAAAAATATTTCTGAAAATTAGATTTTATGAAGCTTTTCGAAATGCAAGTTTCGGTTAAAAATCATGATATATTATACAGTAGTTTCGGTCAAAAAAATCAAAATAAATTGTGGGCTATTCGAAATGATACGAATCTTTTCAGATCATTTATATATGTTACAGGGGAAGGTTATGATTGAGGTCCATGCAAAAATATTTTTGAAAATTAGATTTTATGAAGCTTTTCGAAATGCAAGTTTCGGTATAAAAAATCATGATATATTATACACTAGTTTCGGTCAAAAAAATAAAATCAAATTGGGGGCTATTCGAAATGATACTAATCTTTTCAGATCATTTATATATGTTACAAGGGATGGTTAGGATGGAAGTCTATACTAAAAAAAACATTTGAAAATTAGATTCTATGAAACTTTTCGAAATGCAAGTTTCGGTCAAAAAATCATAATATATTATACACAAGTTTATACTAATTTATGTCAAAATATCAAATTAAATCAAGGTCTTCTCGAAATGATACGCAACTTTTCAGATCATTTATATATTTTAAGAGGTAAGGTTATGATGGAAGTCCATGCAAAAACTCATCTAGAAATTAGATTCTATGAAACTTTTTGAAATGCAAGTTTCTGTCAAAAAATTATAGTATATTGTACACTAGTTTATACTCGTTTAGGTCAAAAAATCAAATTAAATCGAGGACAGTTCGAAATGATAACTTTTCAGATCATTTATATGTATTTTATGGGGGAAGGTTATGATTGAAGTCAATGCAAAAATTTATCTAAAAATTATATTTAATGAAACTTTTCGAAATGCAAGTTTCGGTCAAAAATTCATGATATATTATACACTAGTTTCGGTCAAGAAAATCAAATTAAATCGTGGTCTTTTCGAAATGATACGAACATTTTTCATAACATTTATATATGTCTCCAGGGAAGGTTATGATGGAAGTCGATGCAAAAAATAATCTTAAAATTAGATTCTATGAAACTTTTCGAAATGCATGTTTCGGTCAAAAAGTCATAGTATATTATACACTAGTTTATATTAGTTTCGGTAAAAAATTAAATTAAATCGAAGTCTGTTCAAAATGCTACAAAACTTTTCAGATCATTTATATATTTTACAGGGGAAGGTTATGATTCAAGTCCATTCAAAAATATTTCTGAAAATTAGATTTTATGAAGCTTTTCGAAATGCAAGTTTCGGTTAAAAATCATGATATATTATACAATAGTTTCGGTCAAAAAAATCAAAATAAATTGTGGGCTATTCGAAATGATACGAATCTTTTCAGATCATTTATTTATGTTACAGGGGAATGTTATGATTGCGGTCCATGCTAAAATATTTTTGAAAATTAGATTTTATGAAGCTTTTCGAAATGCAAGTTTCGGTATAAAAAATCATGATATATTATACACTAGTTTCGGTCAAAAAAATAAAATCAAATTGGGGGCTATTCGAAATTATACTAATCTTTTCAGATCATTTATATATGTTACAAGGGATGGTTAGGATGGAAGTCTATACAAAAAAAACATCTGAAAATTAGATTCTATGAAACTTTTCGAAATGCAAGTTTCGGTCAAAAAATCATAGTATATAATACACAAGTTTATACTAATTTATGTCAAAATATCAAATTAAATCAAGGTCTTCTCGAAATGATACGCAACTTTTCAGATCATTTATATATTTTAAGAGGTAAGGTTATGATGGAAGTACATGCAAAAAATCATCTAGAAATTAGATTCTATGAAACTTTTTGAAATGCAAGTTTCGGTCAAAAAATCATAGTATATTATACACTAGTTTATACTCGTTTAGGTCAAAAAATCAAATTAAATCGAGGACAGTTCGAAATGATAACTTTTCAGATCATTTATATATATTTTACGGGGGAAGGTTATGATTGAAGTCCATGCAAAAATTTATCTAAAAATTATATTTAATGAAACTTTTCGAAATGCAAGTTTCGGTCAAAAATTCATGATATATTATACACTAGTTTCGGTCAAGAAAATCAAATTAAATCGTGGTCTTTTCGAAATGATACGAACATTTTTCATAACATTTATATATGTCTCCAGGGAAGGTTATGATGGAAGTCGATGCAAAAAATAATCTTAAAATTAGATTCTATGAAACTTTTCGAAATGCATGTTTCGGTCAAAAAGTCATAGTATATTATACACTAGTTTATATTAGTTTCGGTAAAAAATTAAATTAAATCGAAGTCTGTTCAAAATGCTACAAAACTTTTCAGATCATTTATATATTTTACAGGGGAAGGTTATGATTCAAGTCCATTCAAAAATATTTCTGAAAATTAGATTTTATGAAGCTTTTCGAAATGCAAGTTTCGGTTAAAAATCATGATATATTATACAATAGTTTCGGTCAAAAAAATCAAAATAAATTGTGGGCTATTCGAAATGATACGAATCTTTTCAGATCATTTATTTATGTTACAGGGGAATGTTATGATTGCGGTCCATGCAAAAATATTTTTGAAAATTAGATTTTATGAAGCTTTTCGAAATGCAAGTTTCGGTATAAAAAATCATGATATATTATACACTAGTTTCGGTCAAAAAAATAAAATCAAATTGGGGGCTATTCGAAATTATACTAATCTTTTCAGATCATTTATATATGTTACAAGGGATGGTTAGGATGGAAGTCTATACAAAAAAAACATCTGAAAATTAGATTCTATGAAACTTTTCGAAATGCAAGTTTCGGTCAAAAAATCATAGTATATAATACACAAGTTTATACTAATTTATGTCAAAATATCAAATTAAATCAAGGTCTTCTCGAAATGATACGCAACTTTTCAGATCATTTATATATTTTAAGAGGTAAGGTTATGATGGAAGTACATGCAAAAAATCATCTAGAAATTAGATTCTATGAAACTTTTTGAAATGCAAGTTTCGGTCAAAAAATCATAGTATATTATACACTAGTTTATACTCGTTTAGGTCAAAAAATCAAATTAAATCGAGGACAGTTCGAAATGATAACTTTTCAGATCATTTATATATATTTTACGGGGGAAGGTTATGATTGAAGTCCATGCAAAAATTTATCTAAAAATTATATTTAATGAAACTTTTCGAAATGCAAGTTTCGGTCAAAAATTCATGATATATTATACACTAGTTTCGGTCAAGAAAATCAAATTAAATCGTGGTCTTTTCGAAATGATACGAACATTTTTCATAACATTTATATATGTCTCCAGGGAAGGTTATGATGGAAGTCGATGCAAAAAAAATCTTAAAATTAGATTCTATGAAACTTTTCGAAATGCATGCTTTCGTCAAAATGTCATAGTATATAATACACTAGTTTATATTAGTTTCGGTAAAAAATTAAATTAAATCAAAGTCTGTTCAAAATGCTACAAAACTTTTCAGATCATTTATATATTTTACAGGGGAAGGTTATGATTCAAGTCCATTCAAAAATATTTCTGAAAATTAGATTTTATGAAGCTTTTCGAAATGCAAGTTTCGGTTAAAAATCATGATATATTATACAGTAGTTTCGGTCAAAAAAATCAAAATAAATTGTGGGCTATTCGAAATGATACGAATCTTTTCAGATCATTTATATATGTTACAGGGGAAGGTTATGATTGAGGTCCATGCAAAAATATTTTTGAAAATTAGATTTTATGAAGCTTTTCGAAATGCAAGTTTCGGTATAAAAAATCATGATATATTATACACTAGTTTCGGTCAAAAAAATAAAATCAAATTGGGGGCTATTCGAAATGATACTAATCTTTTCAGATCATTTATATATGTTACAAGGGATGGTTAGGATGGAAGTCTATACTAAAAAAAACATTTGAAAATTAGATTCTATGAAACTTTTCGAAATGCAAGTTTCGGTCAAAAAATCATAATATATTATACACAAGTTTATACTAATTTATGTCAAAATATCAAATTAAATCAAGGTCTTCTCGAAATGATACGCAACTTTTCAGATCATTTATATATTTTAAGAGGTAAGGTTATGATGGAAGTCCATGCAAAAACTCATCTAGAAATTAGATTCTATGAAACTTTTTGAAATGCAAGTTTCTGTCAAAAAATTATAGTATATTGTACACTAGTTTATACTCGTTTAGGTCAAAAAATCAAATTAAATCGAGGACAGTTCGAAATGATAACTTTTCAGATCATTTATATGTATTTTATGGGGGAAGGTTATGATTGAAGTCAATGCAAAAATTTATCTAAAAATTATATTTAATGAAACTTTTCGAAATGCAAGTTTCGGTCAAAAATTCATGATATATTATACACTAGTTTCGGTCAAGAAAATCAAATTAAATCGTGGTCTTTTCGAAATGATACGAACATTTTTCATAACATTTATATATGTCTCCAGGGAAGGTTATGATGGAAGTCGATGCAAAAAATAATCTTAAAATTAGATTCTATGAAACTTTTCGAAATGCATGTTTCGGTCAAAAAGTCATAGTATATTATACACTAGTTTATATTAGTTTCGGTAAAAAATTAAATTAAATCGAAGTCTGTTCAAAATGCTACAAAACTTTTCAGATCATTTATATATTTTACAGGGGAAGGTTATGATTCAAGTCCATTCAAAAATATTTCTGAAAATTAGATTTTATGAAGCTTTTCGAAATGCAAGTTTCGGTTAAAAATCATGATATATTATACAATAGTTTCGGTCAAAAAAATCAAAATAAATTGTGGGCTATTCGAAATGATACGAATCTTTTCAGATCATTTATTTATGTTACAGGGGAATGTTATGATTGCGGTCCATGCAAAAATATTTTTGAAAATTAGATTTTATGAAGCTTTTCGAAATGCAAGTTTCGGTATAAAAAATCATGATATATTATACACTAGTTTCGGTCAAAAAAATAAAATCAAATTGGGGGCTATTCGAAATTATACTAATCTTTTCAGATCATTTATATATGTTACAAGGGATGGTTAGGATGGAAGTCTATACAAAAAAAACATCTGAAAATTAGATTCTATGAAACTTTTCGAAATGCAAGTTTCGGTCAAAAAATCATAGTATATAATACACAAGTTTATACTAATTTATGTCAAAATATCAAATTAAATCAAGGTCTTCTCGAAATGATACGCAACTTTTCAGATCATTTATATATTTTAAGAGGTAAGGTTATGATGGAAGTACATGCAAAAAATCATCTAGAAATTAGATTCTATGAAACTTTTTGAAATGCAAGTTTCGGTCAAAAAATCATAGTATATTATACACTAGTTTATACTCGTTTAGGTCAAAAAATCAAATTAAATCGAGGACAGTTCGAAATGATAACTTTTCAGATCATTTATATATATTTTACGGGGGAAGGTTATGATTGAAGTCCATGCAAAAATTTATCTAAAAATTATATTTAATGAAACTTTTCGAAATGCAAGTTTCGGTCAAAAATTCATGATATATTATACACTAGTTTCGGTCAAGAAAATCAAATTAAATCGTGGTCTTTTCGAAATGATACGAACATTTTTCATAACATTTATATATGTCTCCAGGGAAGGTTATGATGGAAGTCGATGCAAAAAATAATCTTAAAATTAGATTCTATGAAACTTTTCGAAATGCATGTTTCGGTCAAAAAGTCATAGTATATTATACACTAGTTTATATTAGTTTCGGTAAAAAATTAAATTAAATCGAAGTCTGTTCAAAATGCTACAAAACTTTTCAGATCATTTATATATTTTACAGGGGAAGGTTATGATTCAAGTCCATTCAAAAATATTTCTAAAAATTAGATTTTATGAAGCTTTTCGAAATGCAAGTTTCGGTTAAAAATCATGATATATTATACAATAGTTTCGGTCAAAAAAATCAAAATAAATTGTGGGCTATTCGAAATGATACGAATCTTTTCAGATCATTTATTTATGTTACAGGGGAATGTTATGATTGCGGTCCATGCAAAAATATTTTTGAAAATTAGATTTTATGAAGCTTTTCGAAATGCAAGTTTCGGTATAAAAAATCATGATATATTATACACTAGTTTCGGTCAAAAAAATAAAATCAAATTGGGGGCTATTCGAAATTATACTAATCTTTTCAGATCATTTATATATGTTACAAGGGATGGTTAGGATGGAAGTCTATACAAAAAAAACATCTGAAAATTAGATTCTATGAAACTTTTCGAAATGCAAGTTTCGGTCAAAAAATCATAGTATATAATACACAAGTTTATACTAATTTATGTCAAAATATCAAATTAAATCAAGGTCTTCTCGAAATGATACGCAACTTTTCAGATCATTTATATATTTTAAGAGGTAAGGTTATGATGGAAGTACATGCAAAAAATCATCTAGAAATTAGATTCTATGAAACTTTTTGAAATGCAAGTTTCGGTCAAAAAATCATAGTATATTATACACTAGTTTATACTCGTTTAGGTCAAAAAATCAAATTAAATCGAGGACAGTTCGAAATGATAACTTTTCAGATCATTTATATATATTTTACGGGGGAAGGTTATGATTGAAGTCCATGCAAAAATTTATCTAAAAATTATATTTAATGAAACTTTTCGAAATGCAAGTTTCGGTCAAAAATTCATGATATATTATACACTAGTTTCGGTCAAGAAAATCAAATTAAATCGTGGTCTTTTCGAAATGATACGAACATTTTTCATAACATTTATATATGTCTCCAGGGAAGGTTATGATGGAAGTCGATGCAAAAAATAATCTTAAAATTAGATTCTATGAAACTTTTCGAAATGCATGTTTCGGTCAAAAAGTCATAGTATATTATACACTAGTTTATATTAGTTTCGGTAAAAAATTAAATTAAATCGAAGTCTGTTCAAAATGCTACAAAACTTTTCAGATCATTTATATATTTTACAGGGGAAGGTTATGATTCAAGTCCATTCAAAAATATTTCTGAAAATTAGATTTTATGAAGCTTTTCGAAATGCAAGTTTCGGTTAAAAATCATGATATATTATACAATAGTTTCGGTCAAAAAAATCAAAATAAATTGTGGGCTATTCGAAATGATACGAATCTTTTCAGATCATTTATTTATGTTACAGGGGAATGTTATGATTGCGGTCCATGCAAAAATATTTTTGAAAATTAGATTTTATGAAGCTTTTCGAAATGCAAGTTTCGGTATAAAAAATCATGATATATTATACACTAGTTTCGGTCAAAAAAATAAAATCAAATTGGGGGCTATTCGAAATGATACTAATCTTTTCAGATCATTTATATATGTTACAAGGGATGGTTAGGATGGAAGTCTATACAAAAAAAACATCTGAAAATTAGATTCTATGAAACTTTTCGAAATGCAAGTTTCGGTCAAAAAATCATAGTATATAATACACAAGTTTATACTAATTTATGTCAAAATATCAAATTAAATCAAGGTCTTCTCGAAATGATACGCAACTTTTCAGATCATTTATATATTTTAAGAGGTAAGGTTATGATGGAAGTACATGCAAAAAATCATCTAGAAATTAGATTCTATGAAACTTTTTGAAATGCAAGTTTCGGTCAAAAAATCATAGTATATTATACACTAGTTTATACTCGTTTAGGTCAAAAAATCAAATTAAATCGAGGACAGTTCGAAATGATAACTTTTCAGATCATTTATATATATTTTACGGGGGAAGGTTATGATTGAAGTCCATGCAAAAATTTATCTAAAAATTATATTTAATGAAACTTTTCGAAATGCAAGTTTCGGTCAAAAATTCATGATATATTATACACTAGTTTCGGTCAAGAAAATCAAATTAAATCGTGGTCTTTTCGAAATGATACGAACATTTTTCATAACATTTATATATGTCTCCAGGGAAGGTTATGATGGAAGTCGATGCAAAAAAAATCTTAAAATTAGATTCTATGAAACTTTTCGAAATGCATGCTTTCGTCAAAATGTCATAGTATATAATACACTAGTTTATATTAGTTTCGGTAAAAAATTAAATTAAATCAAAGTCTGTTCAAAATGCTACAAAACTTTTCAGATCATTTATATATTTTACAGGGGAAGGTTATGATTCAAGTCCATTCAAAAATATTTCTGAAAATTAGATTTTATGAAGCTTTTCGAAATGCAAGTTTCGGTTAAAAATCATGATATATTATACAGTAGTTTCGGTCAAAAAAATCAAAATAAATTGTGGGCTATTCGAAATGATACGAATCTTTTCAGATCATTTATTTATGTTACAGGGGAATGTTATGATTGAGGTCCATGCAAAAATATTTTTGAAAATTAGATTTTATGAAGCTTTTCGAAATGCAAGTTTCGGTATAAAAAATCATGATATATTATACACTAGTTTCGGTCAAAAAAATAAAATCAAATTGGGGGCTATTCGAAATTATACTAATCTTTTCAGATCATTTATATATGTTACAAGGGATGGTTAGGATGGAAGTCTATACAAAAAAAACATCTGAAAATTAGATTCTATGAAACTTTTCGAAATGCAAGTTTCGGTCAAAAAATCATAGTATATAATACACAAGTTTATACTAATTTATGTCAAAATATCAAATTAAATCAAGGTCTTCTCGAAATGATACGCAACTTTTCAGATCATTTATATATTTTAAGAGGTAAGGTTATGATGGAAGTACATGCAAAAAATCATCTAGAAATTAGATTCTATGAAACTTTTTGAAATGCAAGTTTCGGTCAAAAAATCATAGTATATTGTACACTAGTTTATACTCGTTTAGGTCAAAAAATCAAATTAAATCGAGGACAGTTCGAAATGATAACTTTTCAGATCATTTATATATATTTTACGGGGGAAGGTTATGATTGAATTCCATGCAAAAATTTATCTAAAAATTATATTTAATGAAACTTTTCGAAATGCAAGTTTCGGTCAAAAAATCATGATATATTATACACTAGTTTCGGTCAAGAAAATCAAATTAAATCGGGGTCTATTCGAAATGATACGAATATTTTCATAACATTTATATATGTCTCCAGGGAAGGTTATTATGGAAGTCGATGCAAAAAATAATCTTAAAATTAGATTCTATGAAACTTTTCGAAATGCATGTTTTCGTCAAAATGTCATAGTATATTATACCCTAGTTTATATTAGTTTCGGTAAAAAAATTAAATTAAATCGAAGTCTGTTCAAAATGCTACAAAACTTTTCAGATCATTTATATATTTTACAGGGGAAGGTTATGATTCAAGTCCATTCAAAAATATTTCTGAAAATTAGATTTTATGAAGCTTTTCGAAATGCAAGTTTCGGTTAAAAATCATGATATATTATACAGTAGTTTCGGTCAAAAAAATCAAAATAAATTGTGGGCTATTCGAAATGATACGAATCTTTTCAGATCATTTATATATTTTACAGGGGAAGGTTATCATTGAGGTCCATGCAAAAATATTTTTGAAAATTAGATTTTATGAAGATTTTCGAAATGCAAGTTTCGGTATAAAAAATCATGATATATTATACACTAGTTTCGGTCAAAAAAATAAAATCAAATTGGGGGCTATTCGAAATGATACTAATCTTTTCAGATCATTTATATATGTTACAAGGGATGGTTAGGATGGAAGTCTATACTAAAAAAAACATCTGAAAATTAGATTCTATGAAACTTTTTGAAATGCAAGTTTCGGTCAAAAAATCATAATATATTATACACAAGTTTATACTAATTTATGTCAAAATATCAAATTAAATCAAGGTCTTCTCGAAATGATACGCAACTTTTCAGATCATTTATATATTTTAAGAGGTAAGGTTATGATGGAAGTCCATGCAAAAACTCATCTAGAAATTAGATTCTATGAAACTTTTTGAAATGCAAGTTTCGGTCAAAAAATCATAGTATATAATACACTAGTTTATACTCATTTAGGTCAAAAAATCAAATTAAATCGAGGACAGTTCGAAATAATAACTTTTCAGATCATTTATATATATTTTACGGGGGAAGGTTATGATTGAAGTCTATGCAAAAATTTATCTAAAAATTATATTTAATGAAACTTTTCGAAATGCAAGTTTCGGTCAAAAAATCATGATATATTATACACTAGTTTCGGTCAAGAAAATCAAATTAAATCGGGGTCTATTCGAAATGATACGAATATTTTCATAACATTTATATATGTCTCCAGGGAAGGTTATTATGGAAGTCGATGCAAAAAATAATCTTAAAATTAGATTCTATGAAACTTTTCGAAATGCATGTTTTCGTCAAAATGTCATAGTATATTATACCCTAGTTTATATTAGTTTCGGTAAAAAAATTAAATTAAATCGAAGTCTGTTCAAAATGCTACAAAACTTTTCAGATCATTTATATATTTTACAGGGGAAGGTTATGATTCATGTCCATTCAAAAATATTTCTGAAAATTAGATTTTATGAAGCTTTTCGAAATGCAAGTTTCGGTTAAAAATCATGATATATTATACAGTAGTTTCGGTCAAAAAAATCAAAATAAATTGTGGGCTATTCGAAATGATACGAATCTTTTCAGATCATTTATATATTTTACAGGGGAAGGTTATAATTGAGGTCCATGCAAAAATATTTTTGAAAATTAGATTTTATGAAGATTTTCGAAATGCAAGTTTCGGTATAAAAAATCATGATATATTATACACTAGTTTCGGTCAAAAAAATAAAATCAAATTGGGGGCTATTCGAAATGATACTAATCTTTTCAGATCATTTATATATGTTACAAGGGATGGTTAGGATGGAAGTCTATACTAAAAAAAACATCTGAAAATTAGATTCTATGAAACTTTTTGAAATGCAAGTTTCGGTCAAAAAATCATAATATATTATACACAAGTTTATACTAATTTATGTCAAAATATCAAATTAAATCAAGGTCTTCTCGAAATGATACGCAACTTTTCAGATCATTTATATATTTTAAGAGGTAAGGTTATGATGGAAGTCCATGCAAAAACTCATCTAGAAATTAGATTCTATGAAACTTTTTGAAATGCAAGTTTCTGTCAAAAAATTATAGTATATTGTACACTAGTTTATACTCGTTTAGGTCAAAAAATCAAATTAAATCGAGGACAGTTCGAAATGATAACTTTTCAGATCATTTATATATATTTTACGGGGGAAGGTTATGATTGAAGTCCATGCAAAAATTTATCTAAAAATTATATTTAATGAAACTTTTCGAAATGCAAGTTTCGGTCAAAAATTCATGATATATTATACACTAGTTTCGGTCAAGAAAATCAAATTAAATCGTGGTCTTTTCGAAATGATACGAACATTTTTCATAACATTTATATATGTCTCCAGGGAAGGTTATGATGGAAGTCGATGCAAAAAAAATCTTAAAATTAGATTCTATGAAACTTTTCGAAATGCATGTTTTCGTCAAAATGTCATAGTATATAATACACTAGTTTATATTAGTTTCGGTAAAAAATTAAATTAAATCGAAGTCTGTTCAAAATGCTACAAAACTTTTCAGATCATTTATATATTTTACAGGGGAAGGTTATGATTCAAGTCCATTCAAAAATATTTCTGAAAATTAGATTTTATGAAGCTTTTCGAAATGCAAGTTTCGGTTAAAAATCATGATATATTATACAGTAGTTTCGGTCAAAAAAATCAAAATAAATTGTGGGCTATTCGAAATGATACGAATCTTTTCAGATCATTTATATATTTTACAGGGGAAGGTTATGATTGAGGTCCATGCAAAAATATTTTTGAAAATTAGATTTTATGAAGATTTTCGAAATGCAAGTTTCGGTATAAAAAATCATGATATATTATACACTAGTTTCGGTCAAAAAAATAAAATCAAATTGGGGGCTATTCGAAATGATACTAATCTTTTCAGATCATTTATATATGTTACAAGGGATGGTTAGGATGGAAGTCTATACTAAAAAAAACATCTGAAAATTCGATTCTATGAAACTTTTTGAAATGCAAGTTTCGGTCAAAAAATCATAATATATTATACACAAGTTTATACTAATTTATGTCAAAATATCAAATTAAATCAAGGTCTTCTCGAAATGATACGCAACTTTTCAGATCATTTATATATTTTAAGAGGTAAGGTTATGATGGAAGTCCATGCAAAAACTCATCTAGAAATTAGATTCTATGAAACTTTTTGAAATGCAAGTTTCTGTCAAAAAATTATAGTATATTGTACACTAGTTTATACTCGTTTAGGTCAAAAAATCAAATTAAATCGAGGACAGTTCGAAATGATAACTTTTCAGATCATTTATATATATTTTACGGGGGAAGGTTATGATTGAAGTCCATGCAAAAATTTATCTAAAAATTATATTTAATGATACTTTTCGAAATGCAAGTTTCGGTCAAAAATTCATGATATATTATACACTAGTTTCGGTCAAGAAAATCAAATTAAATCGTGGTCTTTTCGAAATGATACGAACATTTTTCATAACATTTATATATGTATCCAGGGAAGGTTATGATGGAAGTCGATGCAAAAAATAATCTTAAAATTAGATTCTATGAAACTTTTCGAAATGCATGTTTCGGTCAAAAAGTCATAGTATATTATACACTAGTTTATATTAGTTTCGGTAAAAAATTAAATTAAATCGAAGTCTGTTCAAAATGCTACAAAACTTTTCAGATCATTTATATATTTTACAGGGGAAGGTTATGATTCAAGTCCATTCAAAAATATTTCTGAAAATTAGATTTTATGAAGCTTTTCGAAATGCAAGTTTCGGTTAAAAATCATGATATATTATACAATAGTTTCGGTCAAAAAAATCAAAATAAATTGTGGGCTATTCGAAATGATACGAATCTTTTCAGATCATTTATTTATGTTACAGGGGAAGGTTATGATTGCGGTCCATGCAAAAATATTTTTGAAAATTAGATTTTATGAAGCTTTTCGAAATGCAAGTTTCGGTATAAAAAATCATGATATATTATACACTAGTTTCGGTCAAAAAAATAAAATCAAATTGGGGGCTATTCGAAATTATACTAATCTTTTCAGATCATTTATATATGTTACAAGGGATGGATAGGATGGAAGTCTATACAAAAAAAACATCTGAAAATTAGATTCTATGAAACTTTTCGAAATGCAAGTTTCGGTCAAAAAATCATAGTATATTATACACAAGTTTATACTAATTTATGTCAAAATATCAAATTAAATCAAGGTCTTCTCGAAATGATACGCAACTTTTCAGATCATTTATATATTTTAAGAGGTAAGGTTATGATGGAAGTCCATGCAAAAAATCATCTAGAAATTAGATTCTATGAAACTTTTTGAAATGCAAGTTTCGGTCAAAAAATCATAGTATATTATACACTAGTTTATACTCGTTTAGGTCAAAAAATCAAATTAAATCGAGGACAGTTCGAAATGATAACTTTTCAGATCATTTATATATATTTTACGGGGGAAGGTTATGATTGAATTCCATGCAAAAATTTATCTAAAAATTATATTTAATGAAACTTTTCGAAATGCAAGTTTCGGTCAAAAAATCATGATATATTATACACTAGTTTCGGTCAAGAAAATCAAATTAAATCGTGGTCTTTTCGAAATGATACGAACATTTTTCATAACATTTATATATGTATCCAGGGAAGGTTATGATGGAAGTCGATGCAAAAAATAATCTTAAAATTAGATTCTATGAAACTTTTCGAAATGCATGTTTCGGTCAAAATGTCATAGTATATTATACACTAGTTTATATTAGTTTCGGTAAAAAATTAAATTAAATCGAAGTCTGTTCAAAATGCTACAAAACTTTTCAGATCATTTATATATTTTACAGGGGAAGGTTATGATTCAAGTCCATTCAAAAATATTTCTGAAAATTAGATTTTATGAAGCTTTTCGAAATGCAAGTTTCGGTTAAAAATCATGATATATTATACAATAGTTTCGGTCAAAAAAATCAAAATAAATTGTGGGCTATTCGAAATGATACGAATCTTTTCAGATCATTTATTTATGTTACAGGGGAAGGTTATGATTGCGGTCCATGCAAAAATATTTTTGAAAATTAGATTTTATGAAGCTTTTCGAAATGCAAGTTTCGGTATAAAAAATCATGATATATTATACACTAGTTTCGGTCAAAAAAATAAAATCAAATTGGGGGCTATTCGAAATGATACTAATCTTTTCAGATCATTTATATATGTTACAAGGGATGGTTAGGATGGAAGTCTATACAAAAAAAACATCTGAAAATTAGATTCTATGAAACTTTTCGAAATGCAAGTTTCGGTCAAAAAATCATAGTATATAATACACAAGTTTATACTAATTTATGTCAAAATATCAAATTAAATCAAGGTCTTCTCGAAATGATACGCAACTTTTCAGATCATTTATATATTTTAAGAGGTAAGGTTATGATGGAAGTACATGCAAAAAATCATCTAGAAATTAGATTCTATGAAACTTTTTGAAATGCAAGTTTCGGTCAAAAAATCATAGTATATTATACACTAGTTTATACTCGTTTAGGTCAAAAAATCAAATTAAATCGAGGACAGTTCGAAATGATAACTTTTCAGATCATTTATATATATTTTACGGGGGAAGGTTATGATTGAATTCCATGCAAAAATTTATCTAAAAATTATATTTAATGAAACTTTTCGAAATGCAAGTTTCGGTCAAAAAATCATGATATATTATACACTAGTTTCGGTCAAGAAAATCAAATTAAATCGGGGTCTATTCGAAATGATACGAATATTTTCATAACATTTATATATGTCTCCAGGGAAGGTTATTATGGAAGTCGATGCAAAAAATAATCTTAAAATTAGATTCTATGAAACTTTTCGAAATGCATGTTTTCGTCAAAATGTCATAGTATATTATACCCTAGTTTATATTAGTTTCGGTAAAAAAATTAAATTAAATCGAAGTCTGTTCAAAATGCTACAAAACTTTTCAGATCATTTATATATTTTACAGGGGAAGGTTATGATTCAAGTCCATTCAAAAATATTTCTGAAAATTAGATTTTATGAAGCTTTTCGAAATGCAAGTTTCGGTTAAAAATCATGATATATTATACAGTAGTTTCGGTCAAAAAAATCAAAATAAATTGTGGGCTATTCGAAATGATACGAATCTTTTCAGATCATTTATATATTTTACAGGGGAAGGTTATAATTGAGGTCCATGCAAAAATATTTTTGAAAATTAGATTTTATGAAGATTTTCGAAATGCAAGTTTCGGTATAAAAAATCATGATATATTATACACTAGTTTCGGTCAAAAAAATAAAATCAAATTGGGGGCTATTCGAAATGATACTAATCTTTTCAGATCATTTATATATGTTACAAGGGATGGTTAGGATGGAAGTCTATACTAAAAAAAACATCTGAAAATTAGATTCTATGAAACTTTTTGAAATGCAAGTTTCGGTCAAAAAATCATAATATATTATACACAAGTTTATACTAATTTATGTCAAAATATCAAATTAAATCAAGGTCTTCTCGAAATGATACGCAACTTTTCAGATCATTTATATATTTTAAGAGGTAAGGTTATGATGGAAGTCCATGCAAAAACTCATCTAGAAATTAGATTCTATGAAACTTTTTGAAATGCAAGTTTCGGTCAAAAAATCATAGTATATAATACACTAGTTTATACTCATTTAGGTCAAAAAATCAAATTAAATCGAGGACAGTTCGAAATAATAACTTTTCAGATCATTTATATATATTTTACGGGGGAAGGTTATGATTGAAGTCTATGCAAAAATTTATCTAAAAATTATATTTAATGAAACTTTTCGAAATGCAAGTTTCGGTCAAAAAATCATGATATATTATACACTAGTTTCGGTCAAGAAAATCAAATTAAATCGGGGTCTATTCGAAATGATACGAATATTTTCATAACATTTATATATGTCTCCAGGGAAGGTTATTATGGAAGTCGATGCAAAAAATAATCTTAAAATTAGATTCTATGAAACTTTTCGAAATGCATGTTTTCGTCAAAATGTCATAGTATATTATACCCTAGTTTATATTAGTTTCGGTAAAAAAATTAAATTAAATCGAAGTCTGTTCAAAATGCTACAAAACTTTTCAGATCATTTATATATTTTACAGGGGAAGGTTATGATTCATGTCCATTCAAAAATATTTCTGAAAATTAGATTTTATGAAGCTTTTCGAAATGCAAGTTTCGGTTAAAAATCATGATATATTATACAGTAGTTTCGGTCAAAAAAATCAAAATAAATTGTGGGCTATTCGAAATGATACGAATCTTTTCAGATCATTTATATATTTTACAGGGGAAGGTTATAATTGAGGTCCATGCAAAAATATTTTTGAAAATTAGATTTTATGAAGATTTTCGAAATGCAAGTTTCGGTATAAAAAATCATGATATATTATACACTAGTTTCGGTCAAAAAAATAAAATCAAATTGGGGGCTATTCGAAATGATACTAATCTTTTCAGATCATTTATATATGTTACAAGGGATGGTTAGGATGGAAGTCTATACTAAAAAAAACATCTGAAAATTAGATTCTATGAAACATTTTGAAATGCAAGTTTCGGTCAAAAAATCATAATATATTATACACAAGTTTATACTAATTTATGTCAAAATATCAAATTAAATCAAGGTCTTCTCGAAATGATACGCAACTTTTCAGATCATTTATATATTTTAAGAGGTAAGGTTATGATGGAAGTCCATGCAAAAACTCATCTAGAAATTAGATTCTATGAAACTTTTTGAAATGCAAGTTTCTGTCAAAAAATTATAGTATATTGTACACTAGTTTATACTCGTTTAGGTCAAAAAATCAAATTAAATCGAGGACAGTTCGAAATGATAACTTTTCAGATCATTTATATATATTTTACGGGGGAAGGTTATGATTGAAGTCCATGCAAAAATTTATCTAAAAATTATATTTAATGAAACTTTTCGAAATGCAAGTTTCGGTCAAAAATTCATGATATATTATACACTAGTTTCGGTCAAGAAAATCAAATTAAATCGTGGTCTTTTCGAAATGATACGAACATTTTTCATAACATTTATATATGTCTCCAGGGAAGGTTATGATGGAAGTCGATGCAAAAAAAATCTTAAAATTAGATTCTATGAAACTTTTCGAAATGCATGTTTTCGTCAAAATGTCATAGTATATAATACACTAGTTTATATTAGTTTCGGTAAAAAATTAAATTAAATCGAAGTCTGTTCAAAATGCTACAAAACTTTTCAGATCATTTATATATTTTACAGGGGAAGGTTATGATTCAAGTCCATTCAAAAATATTTCTGAAAATTAGATTTTATGAAGCTTTTCGAAATGCAAGTTTCGGTTAAAAATCATGATATATTATACAGTAGTTTCGGTCAAAAAAATCAAAATAAATTGTGGGCTATTCGAAATGATACGAATCTTTTCAGATCATTTATATATTTTACAGGGGAAGGTTATGATTGAGGTCCATGCAAAAATATTTTTGAAAATTAGATTTTATGAAGATTTTCGAAATGCAAGTTTCGGTATAAAAAATCATGATATATTATACACTAGTTTCGGTCAAAAAAATAAAATCAAATTGGGGGCTATTCGAAATGATACTAATCTTTTCAGATCATTTATATATGTTACAAGGGATGGTTAGGATGGAAGTCTATACTAAAAAAAACATCTGAAAATTCGATTCTATGAAACTTTTTGAAATGCAAGTTTCGGTCAAAAAATCATAATATATTATACACAAGTTTATACTAATTTATGTCAAAATATCAAATTAAATCAAGGTCTTCTCGAAATGATACGCAACTTTTCAGATCATTTATATATTTTAAGAGGTAAGGTTATGATGGAAGTCCATGCAAAAACTCATCTAGAAATTAGATTCTATGAAACTTTTTGAAATGCAAGTTTCTGTCAAAAAATTATAGTATATTGTACACTAGTTTATACTCGTTTAGGTCAAAAAATCAAATTAAATCGAGGACAGTTCGAAATGATAACTTTTCAGATCATTTATATATATTTTACGGGGGAAGGTTATGATTGAAGTCCATGCAAAAATTTATCTAAAAATTATATTTAATGATACTTTTCGAAATGCAAGTTTCGGTCAAAAATTCATGATATATTATACACTAGTTTCGGTCAAGAAAATCAAATTAAATCGTGGTCTTTTCGAAATGATACGAACATTTTTCATAACATTTATATATGTATCCAGGGAAGGTTATGATGGAAGTCGATGCAAAAAATAATCTTAAAATTAGATTCTATGAAACTTTTCGAAATGCATGTTTCGGTCAAAAAGTCATAGTATATTATACACTAGTTTATATTAGTTTCGGTAAAAAATTAAATTAAATCGAAGTCTGTTCAAAATGCTACAAAACTTTTCAGATCATTTATATATTTTACAGGGGAAGGTTATGATTCAAGTCCATTCAAAAATATTTCTGAAAATTAGATTTTATGAAGCTTTTCGATATGCAAGTTTCGGTTAAAAATCATGATATATTATACAATAGTTTCGGTCAAAAAAATCAAAATAAATTGTGGGCTATTCGAAATGATACGAATCTTTTCAGATCATTTATTTATGTTACAGGGGAAGGTTATGATTGCGGTCCATGCAAAAATATTTTTGAAAATTAGATTTTATGAAGCTTTTCGAAATGCAAGTTTCGGTATAAAAAATCATGATATATTATACACTAGTTTCGGTCAAAAAAATAAAATCAAATTGGGGGCTATTCGAAATTATACTAATCTTTTCAGATCATTTATATATGTTACAAGGGATGGATAGGATGGAAGTCTATACAAAAAAAACATCTGAAAATTAGATTCTATGAAACTTTTCGAAATGCAAGTTTCGGTCAAAAAATCATAGTATATTATACACAAGTTTATACTAATTTATGTCAAAATATCAAATTAAATCAAGGTCTTCTCGAAATGATACGCAACTTTTCAGATCATTTATATATTTTAAGAGGTAAGGTTATGATGGAAGTCCATGCAAAAAATCATCTAGAAATTAGATTCTATGAAACTTTTTGAAATGCAAGTTTCGGTCAAAAAATCATAGTATATTATACACTAGTTTATACTCGTTTAGGTCAAAAAATCAAATTAAATCGAGGACAGTTCGAAATGATAACTTTTCAGATCATTTATATATATTTTACGGGGGAAGGTTATGATTGAAGTCCATGCAAAAATTTATCTAAAAATTATATTTAATGAAACTTTTCGAAATGCAAGTTTCGGTCAAAAATTCATGATATATTATACACTAGTTTCGGTCAAGAAAATCAAATTAAATCGTGGTCTTTTCGAAATGATACGAACATTTTTCATAACATTTATATATGTCTCCAGGGAAGGTTATGATGGAAGTCGATGCAAAAAAAATCTTAAAATTAGATTCTATGAAACTTTTCGAAATGCATGTTTTCGTCAAAATGTCATAGTATATAATACACTAGTTTATATTAGTTTCGGTAAAAAATTAAATTAAATTGAAGTCTGTTCAAAATGCTACAAAACTTTTCAGATCATTTATATATTTTACAGGGGAAGGTTATGATTCAAGTCCATTCAAAAATATTTCTGAAAATTAGATTTTATGAAGCTTTTCGAAATGCAAGTTTCGGTTAAAAATCATGATATATTATACAGTAGTTTCGGTCAAAAAAATCAAAATAAATTGTGGGCTATTCGAAATGATACGAATCTTTTCAGATCATTTATATATTTTACAGGGGAAGGTTATAATTGAGGTCCATGCAAAAATATTTTTGAAAATTAGATTTTATGAAGATTTTCGAAATGCAAGTTTCGGTATAAAAAATCATGATATATTATACACTAGTTTCGGTCAAAAAAATAAAATCAAATTGGGGGCTATTCGAAATGATACTAATCTTTTCAGATCATTTATATATGTTACAAGGGATGGTTAGGATGGAAGTCTATACTAAAAAAAACATCTGAAAATTAGATTCTATGAAACTTTTTGAAATGCAAGTTTCGGTCAAAAAATCATAATATATTATACACAAGTTTATACTAATTTATGTCAAAATATCAAATTAAATCAAGGTCTTCTCGAAATGATACGCAACTTTTCAGATCATTTATATATTTTAAGAGGTAAGGTTATGATGGAAGTCCATGCAAAAACTCATCTAGAAATTAGATTCTATGAAACTTTTTGAAATGCAAGTTTCTGTCAAAAAATTATAGTATATTGTACACTAGTTTATACTCGTTTAGGTCAAAAAATCAAATTAAATCGAGGACAGTTCGAAATGATAACTTTTCAGATCATTTATATATATTTTACGGGGGAAGGTTATGATTGAAGTCCATGCAAAAATTTATCTAAAAATTATATTTAATGAAACTTTTCGAAATGCAAGTTTCGGTCAAAAATTCATGATATATTATACACTAGTTTCGGTCAAGAAAATCAAACTAAATTGGGGTCTATTCGAAATGATACGAACATTTTTCATAACATTTATATATGTCTCCAGGGAAGGTTATGATGGAAGTCGATGCAAAAAATAATCTTAAAATTAGATTCTATGAAACTTTTCGAAATGCATGTTTCGGTCAAAAAGTCAAAGTATATATTATACACTAGTTTATATTAGTTTCGGTAAAAAAATTAAATTAAATCGAAGTCTGTTCAAAATGCTACAAAACTTTTCAGATCATTTATATATTTTACAGGGGAAGGTTATGATTCAAGTCCATTCAAAAATATTTCTAAAAATTAGATTTTATGAAGCTTTTCGAAATGCAAGTTTCGGTTAAAAATCATGATATATTATACAGTAGTTTCGGTCAAAAAAATAAAAATAAATTGTGGGCTATTCGAAATGATACGAATCTTTTCAGATCATTTATATATGTTATAGGGGAAGGTTATGATTGCGGTCCATGCAAAAATATTTTTGAAAATTAGATTTTATGAAGCTTTTCGAAATGCAAGTTTCGGTATAAAAAATCATGATATATTATACACTAGTTTCAGTCAAAAAAATAAAATCAAATTGGGGGCTATTCGAAATGATACTAATCTTTTCAGATCATTTATATATGTTACAAGGGATGGTTAGGATGGAAGTCTATACTAAAAAAAACATCTGAAAATTAGATTCTATGAAACTTTTCGAAATGCAAGTTTCGGTCAAAAAATCATAATATATTATACACAAGTTTATACTAATTTATGTCAAAATATCAAATTAAATCAAGGTCTTCTCGAAATGATACGCAATTTTTCAGATCATTTATATATTTTAAGAGGTAAGGTTATGATGGAAGTCCATGCAAAAAATCATCTAGAAATTAGATTCTATGAAACTTTTTGAAATGCAAGTTTCGGTCAAAAAATCATAGTATATTATACACTAGTTTATACTCGTTTAGGTCAAAAAATCAAATTAAATCGAGGACAGTTCGAAATGATAACTTTTCAGATCATTTATATATATTTTACGGGGGAAGGTTATGATTGAAGTCCATGCAAAAATTTATCTAAAAATTATATTTAATGAAACTTTTCGAAATGCAAGTTTCGGACAAAAATTCATGATATATTATACACTAGTTTCGGTCAAGAAAATCAAATTAAATCGTGGTCTTTTCGAAATGATACGAACATTTTTCATAACATTTATATATGTCTCCAGGGAAGGTTATGATGGAAGTCGATGCAAAAAATAATCTTAAAATTAGATTCTATGAAACTTTTCGAAATGCATGTTTCGGTCAAAAAGTCAAAGTATATATTATACACTAGTTTATATTAGTTTCGGTAAAAAATTAAATTAAATCGAAGTCTGTTCAAAATGCTACAAAACTTTTCAGATCATTTATATATTTTACAGGGGAAGGTTATGATTCAAGTCCATTCAAATATATTTCTGAAAATTAGATTTTATGAAGCTTTTCGAAATACAAGTTTCGGTTAAAAATCATGATATATTATACAGTAGTTTCGGTCAAAAAAATCAAAATAAATTGTGGGCTATTCGAAATGATACGAATCTTTTCAGATCATTTATATATGTTACAGGGGAAGGTTATAATTGAGGTCCATGCAAAAATATTTTTGAAAATTAGATTTTATGAAGCTTTTCGAAATGCAAGTTTCGGTATAAAAAATCATGATATATTATACACTAGTTTCGGTCAAAAAAATAAAATCAAATTGGGGGCTATTCGAAATGATACTAATCTTTTCAGATCATTTATATATGTTACAAGGGATGGTTAGGATGGAAGTCTATACCAAAAAAAACATCTGAAAATTAGATTCTATGAAACTTTTTGAAATGCAAGTTTCGGTCAAAAAATCATAATATATTATACACAAGTTTATACTAATTTATGTCAAAATATCAAATTAAATCAAGGTCTTCTCGAAATGATACGCAACTTTTCAGATCATTTATATATTTTAAGAGGTAAGGTTATGATGGAAGTCCATGCAAAAAATCATCTAGAAATTAGATTCTATGAAACTTTTTGAAATGCAAGTTTCGGTCAAAAAATTATAGTATATTGTACACTAGTTTATACTCGTTTAGGTCAAAAAATCAAATTAAATCGAGGACAGTTCGAAATGATAACTTTTCAGATCATTTATATATATTTTACGGGGGAAGGTTATGATTGAAGTCCATGAAAAAATTTATCTAAAAATTATATTTAATGAAACTTTTCGAAATGCAAGTTTCGGTCAAAAAATCCTGATATATTATACACTAGTTTCGGTCAAGAAAATCAAATTAAATTGGGGTCTATTCGAAATGATACGAATATTTTCATAACATTTATATATGTCTCCAGGGAAGGTTATTATGGAAGTCCATGCAAAAAATAATCTTAAAATTAGATTCTATGAAACTTTTCAAAATGCATGTTTCGGTCAAAAAGTCATAGTATATTATACCCTAGTTTATATTAGTTTCGGTAAAAAAATTAAATTAAATCGAAGTCTGTTCAAAATGCTACAAAACTTTTCAGATCATTTATATATTTTACAGGGATAGGTTATGATTCAAGTCCATTCAAAAATATTTCTGAAAATTAGATTTTATGAAGCTTTTCGAAATGCAAGTTTCGGTTAAAAATCATGATATATTATACAATAGTTTCGGTCAAAAAAATCAAAATAAATTGTGGGCTATTCGAAATGATACGAATCTTTTCAGATCATTTATTTATGTTACAGGGGAAGGTTATGATTGCGGTCCATGCAAAAATATTTTTGAAAATTAGATTTTATGAAGCTTTTCGAAATGCAAGTTTCGGTATAAAAAACCATGATATATTATACACTAGTTTCGGTCAAAAAAATAAAATCAAATTGGGGGCTATTCGAAATTATACTAATCTTTTCAGATCATTTATATATGTTACAAGGGATGGTTAGGATGGAAGTCTATACAAAAAAAACATCTGAAAATTAGATTCTATGAAACTTTTTGAAATACAAGTTTCGGTCAAAAAATCATAGTATATTATACACAAGTTTATACTAATTTATGTCAAAATATCAAATTAAATCAAGGTCTTCTCGAAATGATACGCAACTTTTCAGATCATTTATATATTTTAAGAGGTAAGGTTATGATGGAAGTCCATGCAAAAAATCATCTAGAAATTAGATTCTATGAAACTTTTTGAAATGCAAGTTTCGGTCAAAAAATCATAGTATATAATACACTAGTTTATACTCGTTTAGGTCAAAAAATCAAATTAAATCGAGGACAGTTCGAAATGATAACTTTTCAGATCATTTATATATATTTTACGGGGGAAGGTTATGATTGAAGTCCATGCAAAAATTTATCTAAAAATTATATTTAATGAAACTTTTCGAAATGCAAGTTTCGGTCAAAAATTCATGATATATTATACACTAGTTTCGGTCAAGAAAATCAAATTAAATCGTGGTCTTTTCGAAATGATACGAACATTTTTCATAACATTTATATATGTCTCCAGGGAAGGTTATGATGGAAGTCGATGCAAAAAATAATCTTAAAATTAGATTCTATGAAACTTTTCGAAATGCATGTTTCGGTCAAAAAGTCAAAGTATATATTATACACTAGTTTATATTAGTTTCGGTAAAAAATTAAATTAAATCGAAGTCTGTTCAAAATGCTACAAAACTTTTCAGATCATTTATATATTTTACAGGGGAAGGTTATGATTCAAGTCCATTCAAATATATTTCTGAAAATTAGATTTTATGAAGCTTTTCGAAATGCAAGTTTCGGTTAAAAATCATGATATATTATACAGTAGTTTCGGTCAAAAAAATCAAAATAAATTGTGGGCTATTCGAAATGATACGAATCTTTTCAGATCATTTATATATGTTACAGGGGAAGGTTATAATTGAGGTCCATGCAAAAATATTTTTGAAAATTAGATTTTATGAAGCTTTTCGAAATGCAAGTTTCGGTATAAAAAATCATGATATATTATACACTAGTTTCGGTCAAAAAAATAAAATCAAATTGGGGGCTATTCGAAATGATACTAATCTTTTCAGATCATTTATATATGTTACAAGGGATGGTTAGGATGGAAGTCTATACCAAAAAAAACATCTGAAAATTAGATTCTATGAAACTTTTTGAAATGCAAGTTTCGGTCAAAAAATCATAATATATTATACACAAGTTTATACTAATTTATGTCAAAATATCAAATTAAATCAAGGTCTTCTCGAAATGATACGCAACTTTTCAGATCATTTATATATTTTAAGAGGTAAGGTTATGATGGAAGTCCATGCAAAAAATCATCTAGAAATTAGATTCTATGAAACTTTTTGAAATGCAAGTTTCGGTCAAAAAATTATAGTATATTGTACACTAGTTTATACTCGTTTAGGTCAAAAAATCAAATTAAATCGAGGACAGTTCGAAATGATAACTTTTCAGATCATTTATATATTTTACGGGGGAAGGTTATGATTGAAGTCCATGAAAAAATTTATCTAAAAATTATATTTAATGAAACTTTTCGAAATGCAAGTTTCGGTCAAAAAATCCTGATATATTATACACTAGTTTCGGTCAAGAAAATCAAATTAAATTGGGGTCTATTCGAAATGATACGAATATTTTCATAACATTTATATATGTCTCCAGGGAAGGTTATTATGGAAGTCCATGCAAAAAATAATCTTAAAATTAGATTCTATGAAACTTTTCAAAATGCATGTTTCGGTCAAAAAGTCATAGTATATTATACCCTAGTTTATATTAGTTTCGGTAAAAAAATTAAATTAAATCGAAGTCTGTTCAAAATGCTACAAAACTTTTCAGATCATTTATATATTTTACAGGGATAGGTTATGATTCAAGTCCATTCAAAAATATTTCTGAAAATTAGATTTTATGAAGCTTTTCGAAATGCAAGTTTCGGTTAAAAATCATGATATATTATACAGTAGTTTCGGTCAAAAAAATCAAAATAAATTGTGGGCTATTCGAAATGATACGAATCTTTTCAGATCATTTATATATGTTACAGGGGAAGGTTATAATTGCGGTCCATGCAAAAATATTTTTGAAAATTAGATTTTATGAAGCTTTTCGAAATGCAAGTTTCGGTATAAAAAATCATGATATATTATACACTAGTTTCGGTCAAAAAAATAAAATCAAATTGGGGGCTATTCGAAATGATACTAATCTTTTCAGATCATTTATATATGTTACAAGGGATGGTTAGGATGGAAGTCTATACAAAAAAAACATCTGAAAATTAGATTCTATGAAACTTTTTGAAATGCAAGTTTCGGTCAAAAAATCATAGTATATTATACACAAGTTTATACTAATTTATGTCAAAATATCAAATTAAATCAAGGTCTTCTCGAAATGATACGCAACTTTTCAGATCATTTATATATTTTAAGAGGTAAGGTTATGATGGAAGTCCATGCAAAAAATCATCTAGAAATTAGATTCTATGAAACTTTTTGAAATGCAAGTTTCGGTCAAAAAATCATAGTATATTATACACTAGTTTATACTCGTTTAGGTCAAAAAATCAAATTAAATCGAGGACAGTTCGAAATGATAACTTTTCAGATCATTTATATATATTTTACGGGGGAAGGTTATGATTGAAGTCCATGCAAAAATTTATCTAAAAATTATATTTAATGAAACTTTTCGAAATGCAAGTTTCGGTCAAAAATTCATGATATATTATACACTAGTTTCGGTCAAGAAAATCAAATTAAATCGTGGTCTTTTCGAAATGATACGAACATTTTTCATAACATTTATATATGTCTCCAGGGAAGGTTATGATGGAAGTCGATGCAAAAAATAATCTTAAAATTAGATTCTATGAAACTTTTCGAAATGCATGTTTCGGTCAAAAAGTCAAAGTATATATTATACACTAGTTTATATTAGTTTCGGTAAAAAATTAAATTAAATCGAAGTCTGTTCAAAATGCTACAAAACTTTTCAGATCATTTATATATTTTACAGGGGAAGGTTATGATTCAAGCCCATTCAAAAATATTTCTGAAAATTAGATTTTATGAAGCTTTTCGAAATGCAAGTTTCGGTTAAAAATCATGATATATTATACAGTAGTTTCGGTCAAAAAAATCAAAATAAATTGTGGGCTATTCGAAATGATACGAATCTTTTCAGATCATTTATATATGTTACAGGGGAAGGTTATGATTGAGGTCCATGCAAAAATATTTTTGAAAATTAGATTTTATGAAGCTTTTCGAAATGCAAGTTTCGGTATAAAAAATCATGATATATTATACACTAGTTTCGGTCAAAAAAATAAAATCAAATTGGGGGCTATTCGAAATGATACTAATCTTTTCAGATCATTTATATATGTTACTAGGGATGGTTAGGATGGAAGTCTATACCAAAAAAAACATCTGAAAATTAGATTCTATGAAACTTTTTGAAATGCAAGTTTCGGTCAAAAAATCATAATATATTATACACAAGTTTATACTAATGTATGTCAAAATATCAAATTAAATCAAGGTCTTCTCGAAATGATACGCAACTTTTCAGATCATTTATATATTTTAAGAGGTAAGTTTATGATGGAAGTCAATGCAAAAAATCATCTAGAAATTAGATTCTATGAAACTTTTTGAAATGCAAGTTTCGGTCAAAAAATTATAGTATATTGTACACTAGTTTATACTCGTTTAGGTCAAAAAATCAAATTAAATCGAGGACAGTTCGAAATGATAACTTTTCAGATCATTTATATATATTTTACGGGGGAAGGTTATGATTGAAGTCCATGAAAAAATTTATCTAAAAATTATATTTAATGAAACTTTTCGAAATGCAAGTTTCGGTCAAAAAATCCTGATATATTATACACTAGTTTCGGTCAAGAAAATCAAATTAAATTGGGGTCTATTCGAAATGATACGAATATTTTCATAACATTTATATATGTCTCCAGGGAAGGTTATGATGGAAGTCGATGCAAAAAATAATCTTAAAATTAGATTCTATGAAACTTTTCGAAATGCATGTTTCGGTCAAAAAGTCATAGTATATTATACACTAGTTTATATTAGTTTCGGTAAAAAATTAAATTAAATCGAAGTCTGTTCAAAATGCTACAAAACTTTTCAGATCATTTATATATTTTACAGGGGAAGGTAATGATTCAAGTCCATTCAAAAATATTTCTGAAAATTAGATTTTATGAAGCTTTTCGAAATGCAAGTTTCGGTTAAAAATCATGATATATTATACAGTAGTTTCGGTCAAAAAAATCAAAATAAATTGTGGGCTATTCGAAATGATACGAATCTTTTCAGATCATTTATATATGTTACAGGGGAAGGTTATGATTGCGGTCCATGCAAAAATATTTTTGAAAATTAGATTTTATGAAGCTTTTCGAAATGCAAGTTTCGGTATAAAAAATCATGATATATTATACACTAGTTTCGGTCAAAAAAAAAAATCAAATTGGGGGCTATTCGAAATTATACTAATCTTTTCAGATCATTTATATATGTTACAAGGGATGGTTAGGATGGAAGTCTATACAAAAAAAACATCTGAAAATTAGATTCTATGAAACTTTTTGAAATGCAAGTTTCGGTCAAAAAATCATAGTATATTATACACAAGTTTATACTAATTTATGTCAAAATATCAAATTAAATCAAGGTCTTCTCGAAATGATACGCAACTTTTCAGATCATTTATATATTTTAAGAGGTAAGGTTATGATGGAAGTCCATGCAAAAAATCATCTAGAAATTAGATTCTATGAAACTTTTTGAAATGCAAGTTTCGGTCAAAAAATCATAGTATATTATACACTAGTTTATACTCGTTTAGGTCAAAAAATCAAATTAAATCGAGGACAGTTCGAAATGATAACTTTTCAGATCATTTATATATATTTTACGGGGGAAGGTTATGATTGAAGTCCATGCAAAAATTTATCTAAAAATTATATTTAATGAAACTTTTCGAAATGCAAGTTTCGGTCAAAAATTCATGATATATTATACACTAGTTTCGGTCAAGAAAATCAAATTAAATCGTGGTCTTTTCGAAATGATACGAACATTTTTCATAACATTTATATATGTCTCCAGGGAAGGTTATGATGGAAGTCGATGCAAAAAATAATCTTAAAATTAGATTCTATGAAACTTTTCGAAATGCATGTTTCGGTCAAAAAGTCAAAGTATATATTATACACTAGTTTATATTAGTTTCGGTAAAAAATTAAATTAAATCGAAGTCTGTTCAAAATGCTACAAAACTTTTCAGATCATTTATATATTTTACAGGGGAAGGTTATGATTCAAGCCCATTCAAAAATATTTCTGAAAATTAGATTTTATGAAGCTTTTCGAAATGCAAGTTTCGGTTAAAAATCATGATATATTATACAGTAGTTTCGGTCAAAAAAATCAAAAAAAATTGTGGGCTATTCGAAATGATACGAATCTTTTCAGATCATTTATATATGTTACAGGGGAAGGTTATGATTGAGGTCCATGCAAAAATATTTTTGAAAATTAGATTTTATGAAGCTTTTCGAAATGCAAGTTTCGGTATAAAAAATCATGATATATTATACACTAGTTTCGGTCAAAAAAATAAAATCAAATTGGGGGCTATTCGAAATGATACTAATCTTTTCAGATCATTTATATATGTTACTAGGGATGGTTAGGATGGAAGTCTATACCAAAAAAAACATCTGAAAATTAGATTCTATGAAACTTTTTGAAATGCAAGTTTCGGTCAAAAAATCATAATATATTATACACAAGTTTATACTAATGTATGTCAAAATATCAAATTAAATCAAGGTCTTCTCGAAATGATACGCAACTTTTCAGATCATTTATATATTTTAAGAGGTAAGGTTATGATGGAAGTCCATGCAAAAAATCATCTAGAAATTAGATTCTATGAAACTTTTTGAAATGCAAGTTTCGGTCAAAAAATTATAGTATATTGTACACTAGTTTATACTCGTTTAGGTCAAAAAATCAAATTAAATCGAGGACAGTTCGAAATGATAACTTTTCAGATCATTTATATATATTTTACGGGGGAAGGTTATGATTGAAGTCCATGAAAAAATTTATCTAAAAATTATATTTAATGAAACTTTTCGAAATGCAAGTTTCGGTCAAAAAATCCTGATATATTATACACTAGTTTCGGTCAAGAAAATCAAATTAAATTGGGGTCTATTCGAAATGATACGAATATTTTCATAACATTTATATATGTCTCCAGGGAAGGTTATTATGGAAGTCCATGCAAAAAATAATCTTAAAATTAGATTCTATGAAACTTTTCAAAATGCATGTTTCGGTCAAAAAGTCATAGTATATTATACCCTAGTTTATATTAGTTTCGGTAAAAAAATTAAATTAAATCGAAGTCTGTTCAAAATGCTACAAAACTTTTCAGATCATTTATATATTTTACAGGGATAGGTTATGATTCAAGTCCATTCAAAAATATTTCTGAAAATTAGATTTTATGAAGCTTTTCGAAATGCAAGTTTCGGTTAAAAATCATGATATATTATACAATAGTTTCGGTCAAAAAAATCAAAATAAATTGTGGGCTATTCGAAATGATACGAATCTTTTCAGATCATTTATTTATGTTACAGGGGAAGGTTATGATTGCGGTCCATGCAAAAATATTTTTGAAAATTAGATTTTATGAAGCTTTTCGAAATGCAAGTTTCGGTATAAAAAACCATGATATATTATACACTAGTTTCGGTCAAAAAAATAAAATCAAATTGGGGGCTATTCGAAATTATACTAATCTTTTCAGATCATTTATATATGTTACAAGGGATGGTTAGGATGGAAGTCTATACAAAAAAAACATCTGAAAATTAGATTCTATGAAACTTTTTGAAATGCAAGTTTCGGTCAAAAAATCATAGTATATTATACACAAGTTTATACTAATTTATGTCAAAATATCAAATTAAATCAAGGTCTTCTCGAAATGATACGCAACTTTTCAGATCATTTATATATTTTAAGAGGTAAGGTTATGATGGAAGTCCATGCAAAAAATCATCTAGAAATTAGATTCTATGAAACTTTTTGAAATGCAAGTTTCGGTCAAAAAATCATAGTATATAATACACTAGTTTATACTCATTTAGGTCAAAAAATCAAATTAAATCGAGGACAGTTCGAAATAATAACTTTTCAGATCATTTATATATATTTTACGGGGGAAGGTTATGATTGAAGTCTATGCAAAAATTTATCTAAAAATTATATTTAATGAAACTTTTCGAAATGCAAGTTTCGGTTAAAAAATCATGATATATTATACACTAGTTTCGGTCAAGAAAATCAAATTAAATCGGGGTCTATTCGAAATGATACGAATATTTTCATAACATTTATATATGTCTCCAGGGAAGGTTATTATGGAAGTCCATGCAAAAAATAATCTTAAAATTAGATTCTATGAAACTTTTCAAAATGCATGTTTCGGTCAAAAAGTCATAGTATATTATACCCTAGTTTATATTAGTTTCAGTAAAAAAATTAAATTAAATCGAAGTCTGTTCAAAATGCTACAAAACTTTTCAGATCATTTATATATTTTACAGGGGAAAGTTATGATTCAAGTCCATTCAAATATATTTCTGAAAATTAGATTTTATGAAGCTTTTCGAAATGCAAGTTTCGGTTAAAAATCATGATATATTATACAGTAGTTTCGGTCAAAAAAATCAAAATAAATTGTGGGCTATTCGAAATGATACGAATCTTTTCAGATCATTTATATATGTTACAGGGGAAGGTTATGATTGCGGTCCATGCAAAAATATTTTTGAAAATTAGATTTTTTGAAGCTTTTCGAAATGCAAGTTTCGGTATAAAAAATCATGATATATTATACACTAGTTTCGGTCAAAAAAATAAAATCAAATTGGGGGCTATTCGAAATTATACTAATCTTTTCAGATCATTTATATATGTTACAAGGGATGGTTAGGATGGAAGTCTATACAAAAAAAAACATCTGAAAATTAGATTCTATGAAACTTTTCGAAATGCAAGTTTCGGTCAAAAAATCATAGTATATTATACACAAGTTTATACTAATTTATGTCAAAATATCAAATTAAATCAAGGTCTTCTCGAAATGATACGCAACTTTTCAGATCATTTATATATTTTAAGAGGTAAGGTTATGATGGAAGTCCATGCAAAAAATCATCTAGAAATTAGATTCTATGAAACTTTTTGAAATGCAAGTTTCGGTCAAAAAATCATAGTATATTATACACTAGTTTATACTCATTTAGGTCAAAAAATCAAATTAAATCGAGGACAGTTCGAAATAATAACTTTTCATATCATTTATATATATTTTACGGGGGAAGGTTATGATTGAAGTCTATGCAAAAATTTATCTAAAAATTATATTTAATGAAACTTTTCGAAATGCAAGTTTCGGTCAAAAAATCATGATATATTATACACTAGTTTCGGTCAAGAAAATCAAATTAAATCGGGGTCTATTCGAAATGATACGAATATTTTCATAACATTTATATATGTCTCCAGGGAAGGTTATTATGGAAGTCCATGCAAAAAATAATCTTAAAATTAGATTCTATGAAACTTTTCAAAATGCATGTTTCGGTCAAAAAGTCATAGTATATTATACCCTAGTTTATATTAGTTTCGGTAAAAAAATTAAATTAAATCGAAGTCTGTTCAAAATGCTACAGAACTTTTCAGATCATTTATATATTTTACAGGGGAAAGTTATGAGTCAAGTCCATTCAAATATATTTCTGAAAATTAGATTTTATGAAGCTTTTCGAAATGCAAGTTTCGGTTAAAAATCATGATATATTATACAGTAGTTTCGGTCAAAAAAATCAAAATAAATTGTGGGCTATTCGAAATGATACGAATCTTTTCAGATCATTTATATATGTTACAGGGGAAGGTTATGATTGCGGTCCATGCAAAAATATTTTTGAAAATTAGATTTTTTGAAGCTTTTCGAAATGCAAGTTTCGGTATAAAAAATCATGATATATTATACACTAGTTTCGGTCAAAAAAATAAAATCAAATTGGGGGCTATTCGAAATTATACTAATCTTTTCAGATCATTTATATATGTTACAAGGGATGGTTAGGATGGAAGTCTATACAAAAAAAAACATCTGAAAATTAGATTCTATGAAACTTTTCGAAATGCAAGTTTCGGTCAAAAAATCATAGTATATTATACACAAGTTTATACTAATTTATGTCAAAATATCAAATTAAATCAAGGTCTTCTCGAAATGATACGCAACTTTTCAGATCATTTATATATTTTAAGAGGTAAGGTTATGATGGAAGTCCATGCAAAAAATAATCTAGAAATTAGATTCTATGAAACTTTTTGAAATGCAAGTTTCGGTCAAAAAATTATAGTATATTGTACACTAGTTTATACTCGTTTAGGTCAAAAAATCAAATTAAATCGAGGACAGTTCGAAATGATAACTTTTCAGATCATTTATATATATTTTACGGGGGAAGGTTATGATTGAAGTCCATGAAAAAATTTATCTAAAAATTATATTTAATGAAACTTTTCGAAATGCAAGTTTCGGTCAAAAAATCCTGATATATTATACACTAGTTTCGGTCAAGAAAATCAAATTAAATTGGGGTCTATTCGAAATGATACGAATATTTTCATAACATTTATATATGTCTCCAGGGAAGGTTATGATGGAAGTCGATGCAAAAAATAATCTTAAAATTAGATTCTATGAAACTTTTCGAAATGCATGTTTCGGTCAAAAAGTCATAGTATATTATACACTAGTTTATATTAGTTTCGGTAAAAAAATTAAATTAAATCGAAGTCTGTTCAAAATGCTACAAAACTTTTCAGATCATTTATATATTTTACAGGGGAAGGTTATGATTCAAGTCCATTCAAAAATATTTCTGAAAATTAGATTTTATGAAGCTTTTCGAAATGCAAGTTTCAGTTAAAAATCATGATATATTATACAATAGTTTCGGTCAAAAAAATCAAAATAAATTGTGGGCTATTCGAAATGATACGAATCTTTTCAGATCATTTATATATGTTACAGGGGAAGGTTATGATTGCGGTCCATGCAAAAATATTTTTGAAAATTAGATTTTATGAAGCTTTTCGAAATGCAAGTTTCGGTATAAAAAATCATGATATATTATACACTAGTTTCGGTCAAAAAAATAAAATCAAATTGGGGGCTATTCGAAATTATACTAATCTTTTCAGATCATTTATATATGTTACAAGGGATGGTTAGGATGGAAGTCTATACAAAAAAAACATCTGAAAATTAGATTCTATGAAACTTTTCGAAATGCAAGTTTCGGTCAAAAAATCATAGTATATTATACACAAGTTTATACTAATTTATGTCAAAATATCAAATTAAATCAAGGTCTTCTCGAAATGATACGCAACTTTTCAGATCATTTATATATTTTAAGAGGTAAGGTTATGATGGAAGTCCATGCAAAAAATCATCTAGAAATTAGATTCTATGAAACTTTTTGAAATGCAAGTTTCGGTCAAAAAATCATAGTATATTATACACTAGTTTATACTCATTTAGGTCAAAAAATCAAATTAAATCGAGGACAGTTCGAAATAATAACTTTTCAGATCATTTATATATATTTTACGGGGGAAGGTTATGATTGAAGTCTATGCAAAAATTTATCTAAAAATTATATTTAATGAAACTTTTCGAAATGCAAGTTTCGGTCAAAAAATCATGATATATTATACACTAGTTTCGGTCAAGAAAATCAAATTAAATCGGGGTCTATTCGAAATGATACGAATATTTTCATAACATTTATATATGTCTCCAGGGAAGGTTATTATGGAAGTCCATGCAAAAAATAATCTTAAAATTAGATTCTATGAAACTTTTCAAAATGCATGTTTCGGTCAAAAAGTCATAGTATATTATACCCTAGTTTATATTAGTTTCGGTAAAAAAATTAAATTAAATCGAAGTCTGTTCAAAATGCTACAAAACTTTTCAGATCATTTATATATTTTACAGGGGAAAGTTATGAGTCAAGTCCATTCAAATATATTTCTGAAAATTAGATTTTATGAAGCTTTTCGAAATGCAAGTTTCGGTTAAAAATCATGATATATTATACAGTAGTTTCGGTCAAAAAAATCAAAATAAATTGTGGGCTATTCGAAATGATACGAATCTTTTCAGATCATTTATATATGTTACAGGGGAAGGTTATGATTGCGGTCCATGCAAAAATATTTTTGAAAATTAGATTTTTTGAAGCTTTTCGAAATGCAAGTTTCGGTATAAAAAATCATGATATATTATACACTAGTTTCGGTCAAAAAAATAAAATCAAATTGGGGGCTATTCGAAATTATACTAATCTTTTCAGATCATTTATATATGTTACAAGGGATGGTTAGGATGGAAGTCTATACAAAAAAAACATCTGAAAATTAGATTCTATGAAACTTTTCGAAATGCAAGTTTCGGTCAAAAAATCATAGTATATTATACACAAGTTTATACTAATTTATGTCAAAATATCAAATTAAATCAAGGTCTTCTCGAAATGATACGCAACTTTTCAGATCATTTATATATTTTAAGAGGTAAGGTTATGATGGAAGTCCATGCAAAAAATCATCTAGAAATTAGATTCTATGAAACTTTTTGAAATGCAAGTTTCGGTCAAAAAATCATAGTATATAATACACTAGTTTATACTCATTTAGGTCAAAAAATCAAATTAAATCGAGGACAGTTCGAAATAATAACTTTTCAGATCATTTATATATATTTTACGGGGGAAGGTTATGATTGAAGTCTATGCAAAAATTTATCTAAAAATTATATTTAATGAAACTTTTCGAAATGCAAGTTTCGGTTAAAAAATCATGATATATTATACACTAGTTTCGGTCAAGAAAATCAAATTAAATCGGGGTCTATTCGAAATGATACGAATATTTTCATAACATTTATATATGTCTCCAGGGAAGGTTATTATGGAAGTCCATGCAAAAAATAATCTTAAAATTAGATTCTATGAAACTTTTCAAAATGCATGTTTCGGTCAAAAAGTCATAGTATATTATACCCTAGTTTATATTAGTTTCAGTAAAAAAATTAAATTAAATCGAAGTCTGTTCAAAATGCTACAAAACTTTGCAGATCATTTATATATTTTACAGGGGAAAGTTATGATTCAAGTCCATTCAAATATATTTCTGAAAATTAGATTTTATGAAGCTTTTCGAAATGCAAGTTTCGGTTAAAAATCATGATATATTATACAGTAGTTTCGGTCAAAAAAATCAAAATAAATTGTGGGCTATTCGAAATGATACGAATCTTTTCAGATCATTTATATATGTTACAGGGGAAGGTTATGATTGCGGTCCATGCAAAAATATTTTTGAAAATTAGATTTTTTGAAGCTTTTCGAAATGCAAGTTTCGGTATAAAAAATCATGATATATTATACACTAGTTTCGGTCAAAAAAATAAAATCAAATTGGGGGCTATTCGAAATTATACTAATCTTTTCAGATCATTTATATATGTTACAAGGGATAGTTAGGATGGAAGTCTATACAAAAAAAAACATCTGAAAATTAGATTCTATGAAACTTTTCGAAATGCATGTTTCGGTCAAAAAATCATAGTATATTATACACAAGTTTATACTAATTTATGTCAAAATATCAAATTAAAACAAGGTCTTCTCGAAATGATACGCAACTTTTCAGATCATTTATATATTTTAAGAGGTAAGGTTATGATGGAAGTCCATGCAAAAAATCATCTAGAAATTAGATTCTATGAAACTTTTTGAAATGCAAGTTTCGGTCAAAAAATCATAGTATATTATACACTAGTTTATACTCATTTAGGTCAAAAAATCAAATTAAATCGAGGACAGTTCGAAATAATAACTTTTCAGATCATTTATATATATTTTACGGGGGAAGGTTATGATTGAAGTCTATGCAAAAATTTATCTAAAAATTATATTTAATGAAACTTTTCGAAATGCAAGTTTCGGTTAAAAAATCATGATATATTATACACTAGTTTCGGTCAAGAAAATCAAATTAAATCGGGGTCTATTCGAAATGATACGAATATTTTCATAACATTTATATATGTCTCCAGGGAAGGTTATTATGGAAGTCCATGCAAAAAATAATCTTAAAATTAGATTCTATGAAACTTTTCAAAATGCATGTTTCGGTCAAAAAGTCATAGTATATTATACCCTAGTTTATATTAGTTTCAGTAAAAAAATTAAATTAAATCGAAGTCTGTTCAAAATGCTACAAAACTTTGCAGATCATTTATATATTTTACAGGGGAAAGTTATGATTCAAGTCCATTCAAATATATTTCTGAAAATTAGATTTTATGAAGCTTTTCGAAATGCAAGTTTCGGTTAAAAATCATGATATATTATACAGTAGTTTCGGTCAAAAAAATCAAAATAAATTGTGGGCTATTCGAAATGATACGAATCTTTTCAGATCATTTATATATGTTACAGGGGAAGGTTATGATTGCGGTCCATGCAAAAATATTTTTGAAAATTAGATTTTTTGAAGCTTTTCGAAATGCAAGTTTCGGTATAAAAAATCATGATATATTATACACTAGTTTCGGTCAAAAAAATAAAATCAAATTGGGGGCTATTCGAAATTATACTAATCTTTTCAGATCATTTATATATGTTACAAGGGATAGTTAGGATGGAAGTCTATACAAAAAAAAACATCTGAAAATTAGATTCTATGAAACTTTTCGAAATGCATGTTTCGGTCAAAAAATCATAGTATATTATACACAAGTTTATACTAATTTATGTCAAAATATCAAATTAAAACAAGGTCTTCTCGAAATGATACGCAACTTTTCAGATCATTTATATATTTTAAGAGGTAAGGTTATGATGGAAGTCCATGCAAAAAATCATCTAGAAATTAGATTCTATGAAACTTTTTGAAATGCAAGTTTCGGTCAAAAAATCATAGTATATTATACACTAGTTTATACTCATTTAGGTCAAAAAATCAAATTAAATCGAGGACAGTTCGAAATAATAACTTTTCATATCATTTATATATATTTTACGGGGGAAGGTTATGATTGAAGTCTATGCAAAAATTTATCTAAAAATTATATTTAATGAAACTTTTCGAAATGCAAGTTTCGGTCAAAAAATCATGATATATATACACTAGTTTCGGTCAAGAAAATCAAATTAAATCGGGGTCTATTCGAAATGATACGAATATTTTCATAACATTTATATATGTCTCCAGGGAAGGTTATTATGGAAGTCCATGCAAAAAATAATCTTAAAATTAGATTCTATGAAACTTTTCAAAATGCATGTTTCGGTCAAAAAGTCATAGTATATTATACCCTAGTTTATATTAGTTTCAGTAAAAAAATTAAATTAAATCGAAGTCTGTTCAAAATGCTACAAAACTTTTCAGATCATTTATATATTTTACAGGGGAAAGTTATGATTCAAGTCCATTCAAATATATTTCTGAAAATTAGATTTTATGAAGCTTTTCGAAATGCAAGTTTCGGTTAAAAATCATGATATATTATACAGTAGTTTCGGTCAAAAAAATCAAAATAAATTGTGGGCTATTCGAAATGATACGAATCTTTTCAGATCATTTATATATGTTACAGGGGAAGGTTATGATTGCGGTCCATGCAAAAATATTTTTGAAAATTAGATTTTTTGAAGCTTTTCGAAATGCAAGTTTCGGTATAAAAAATCATGATATATTATACACTAGTTTCGGTCAAAAAAATAAAATCAAATTGGGGGCTATTCGAAATTATACTAATCTTTTCAGATCATTTATATATGTTACAAGGGATGGTTAGGATGGAAGTCTATACAAAAAAAAACATCTGAAAATTAGATTCTATGAAACTTTTCGAAATGCAAGTTTCGGTCAAAAAATCATAGTATATTATACACAAGTTTATACTAATTTATGTCAAAATATCAAATTAAATCAAGGTCTTCTCGAAATGATACGCAACTTTTCAGATCATTTATATATTTTAAGAGGTAAGGTTATGATGGAAGTCCATGCAAAAAATCATCTAGAAATTAGATTCTATGAAACTTTTTGAAATGCAAGTTTCGGTCAAAAAATCATAGTATATTATACACTAGTTTATACTCATTTAGGTCAAAAAATCAAATTAAATCGAGGACAGTTCGAAATAATAACTTTTCATATCATTTATATATATTTTACGGGGGAAGGTTATGATTGATGTCTATGCAAAAATTTATCTAAAAATTATATTTAATGAAACTTTTCGAAATGCAAGTTTCGGTCAAAAAATCATGATATATATACACTAGTTTCGGTCAAGAAAATCAAATTAAATCGGGGTCTATTCGAAATGATACGAATATTTTCATAACATTTATATATGTCTCCAGGGAAGGTTATTATGGAAGTCCATGCAAAAAATAATCTTAAAATTAGATTCTATGAAACTTTTCAAAATGCATGTTTCGGTCAAAAAGTCATAGTATATTATACCCTAGTTTATATTAGTTTCGGTAAAAAAATTAAATTAAATCGAAGTCTGTTCAAAATGCTACAAAACTTTTCAGATCATTTATATATTTTACAGGGGAAAGTTATGAGTCAAGTCCATTCAAATATATTTCTGAAAATTAGATTTTATGAAGCTTTTCGAAATGCAAGTTTCGGTTAAAAATCATGATATATTATACAGTAGTTTCGGTCAAAAAAATCAAAATAAATTGTGGGCTATTCGAAATGATACGAATCTTTTCAGATCATTTATATATGTTACAGGGGAAGGTTATGATTGCGGTCCATGCAAAAATATTTTTGAAAATTAGATTTTTTGAAGCTTTTCGAAATGCAAGTTTCGGTATAAAAAATCATGATATATTATACACTAGTTTCGGTCAAAAAAATAAAATCAAATTGGGGGCTATTCGAAATTATACTAATCTTTTCAGATCATTTATATATGTTACAAGGGATGGTTAGGATGGAAGTCTATACAAAAAAAAAACATCTGAAAATTAGATTCTATGAAACTTTTCGAAATGCAAGTTTCGGTCAAAAAATCATAGTATATTATACACAAGTTTATACTAATTTATGTCAAAATATCAAATTAAATCAAGGTCTTCTCGAAATGATACGCAACTTTTCAGATCATTTATATATTTTAAGAGGTAAGGTTATGATGGAAGTCCATGCAAAAAATCATCTAGAAATTAGATTCTATGAAACTTTTTGAAATGCAAGTTTCGGTCAAAAAATCATAGTATATAATACACTAGTTTATACTCATTTAGGTCAAAAAATCAAATTAAATCGAGGACAGTTCGAAATAATAACTTTTCAGATCATTTATATATATTTTACGGGGGAAGGTTATGATTGAAGTCTATGCAAAAATTTATCTAAAAATTATATTTAATGAAACTTTTCGAAATGCAAGTTTCGGTTAAAAAATCATGATATATTATACACTAGTTTCGGTCAAGAAAATCAAATTAAATCGGGGTCTATTCGAAATGATACGAATATTTTCATAACATTTATATATGTCTCCAGGGAAGGTTATTATGGAAATCCATGCAAAAAATAATCTTAAAATTAGATTCTATGAAACTTTTCAAAATGCATGTTTCGGTCAAAAAGTCATAGTATATTATACCCTAGTTTATATTAGTTTCAGTAAAAAAATTAAATTAAATCGAAGTCTGTTCAAAATGCTACAAAACTTTTCAGATCATTTATATATTTTACAGGGGAAAGTTATGATTCAAGTCCATTCAAATATATTTCTGAAAATTAGATTTTATGAAGCTTTTCGAAATGCAAGTTTCGGTTAAAAATCATGATATATTATACAGTAGTTTCGGTCAAAAAAATCAAAATAAATTGTGGGCTATTCGAAATGATACGAATCTTTTCAGATCATTTATATATGTTACAGGGGAAGGTTATGATTGCGGTCCATGCAAAAATATTTTTGAAAATTAGATTTTTTGAAGCTTTTCGAAATGCAAGTTTCGGTATAAAAAATCATGATATATTATACACTAGTTTCGGTCAAAAAAATAAAATCAAATTGGGGGCTATTCGAAATTATACTAATCTTTTCAGATCATTTATATATGTTACAAGGGATGGTTAGGATGGAAGTCTATACAAAAAAAAACATCTGAAAATTAGATTCTATGAAACTTTTCGAAATGCAAGTTTCGGTCAAAAAATCATAGTATATTATACACAAGTTTATACTAATTTATGTCAAAATATCAAATTAAATCAAGGTCTTCTCGAAATGATACGCAACTTTTCAGATCATTTATATATTTTAAGAGGTAAGGTTATGATGGAAGTCCATGCAAAAAATCATCTAGAAATTAGATTCTATGAAACTTTTTGAAATGCAAGTTTCGGTCAAAAAATCATAGTATATTATACACTAGTTTATACTCATTTAGGTCAAAAAATCAAATTAAATCGAGGACAGTTCGAAATAATAACTTTTCATATCATTTATATATATTTTACGGGGGAAGGTTATGATTGAAGTCTATGCAAAAATTTATCTAAAAATTATATTTAATGAAACTTTTCGAAATGCAAGTTTCGGTCAAAAAATCATGATATATTATACACTAGTTTCGGTCAAGAAAATCAAATTAAATCGGGGTCTATTCGAAATGATACGAATATTTTCATAACATTTATATATGTCTCCAGGGAAGGTTATTATGGAAGTCCATGCAAAAAATAATCTTAAAATTAGATTCTATGAAACTTTTCAAAATGCATGTTTCGGTCAAAAAGTCATAGTATATTATACCCTAGTTTATATTAGTTTCGGTAAAAAAATTAAATTAAATCGAAGTCTGTTCAAAATGCTACAAAACTTTTCAGATCATTTATATATTTTACAGGGGAAAGTTATGAGTCAAGTCCATTCAAATATATTTCTGAAAATTAGATTTTATGAAGCTTTTCGAAATGCAAGTTTCGGTTAAAAATCATGATATATTATACAGTAGTTTCGGTCAAAAAAATCAAAATAAATTGTGGGCTATTCGAAATGATACGAATCTTTTCAGATCATTTATATATGTTACAGGGGAAGGTTATGATTGCGGTCCATGCAAAAATATTTTTGAAAATTAGATTTTTTGAAGCTTTTCGAAATGCAAGTTTCGGTATAAAAAATCATGATATATTATACACTAGTTTCGGTCAAAAAAATAAAATCAAATTGGGGGCTATTCGAAATTATACTAATCTTTTCAGATCATTTATATATGTTACAAGGGATGGTTAGGATGGAAGTCTATACAAAAAAAAACATCTGAAAATTAGATTCTATGAAACTTTTCGAAATGCAAGTTTCGGTCAAAAAATCATAGTATATTATACACAAGTTTATACTAATTTATGTCAAAATATCAAATTAAATCAAGGTCTTCTCGAAATGATACGCAACTTTTCAGATCATTTATATATTTTAAGAGGTAAGGTTATGATGAAAGTCCATGCAAAAAGTAATCTAGAAATTAGATTCTATGAAACTTTTTGAAATGCAAGTTTCGGTCAAAAAATTATAGTATATTGTACACTAGTTTATACTCGTTTAGGTCAAAAAATCAAATTAAATCGAGGACAGTTCGAAATGATAACTTTTCAGATCATTTATATATATTTTACGGGGGAAGGTTATGATTGAAGTCCATGAAAAAATTTATCTAAAAATTATATTTAATGAAACTTTTCGAAATGCAAGTTTCGGTCAAAAAATCCTGATATATTATACACTAGTTTCGGTCAAGAAAATCAAATTAAATTGGGGTCTATTCGAAATGATACGAATATTTTCATAACATTTATATATGTCTCCAGGGAAGGTTATTATGGAAGTCCATGCAAAAAATAATCTTAAAATTAGATTCTATGAAACTTTTCAAAATGCATGTTTCGGTCAAAAAGTCATAGTATATTATACCCTAGTTTATATTAGTTTCGGTAAAAAAAATTAAATTAAATCGAAGTCTGTTCAAAATGCTACAAAACTTTTCAGATCATTTATATATTTTACAGGGGAAAGTTATGAGTCAAGTCCATTCAAATATATTTCTGAAAATTAGATTTTATGAAGCTTTTCGAAATGCAAGTTTCGGTTAAAAATCATGATATATTATACAGTAGTTTCGGTCAAAAAAATCAAAATAAATTGTGGGCTATTCGAAATGATACGAATCTTTTCAGATCATTTATATATGTTACAGGGGAAGGTTATGATTGCGGTCCATGCAAAAATATTTTTGAAAATTAGATTTTTTGAAGCTTTTCGAAATGCAAGTTTCGGTATAAAAAATCATGATATATTATACACTAGTTTCGGTCAAAAAAATAAAATCAAATTGGGGGCTATTCGAAATTATACTAATCTTTTCAGATCATTTATATATGTTACAAGGGATGGTTAGGATGGAAGTCTATACAAAAAAAAACATCTGAAAATTAGATTCTATGAAACTTTTCGAAATGCAAGTTTCGGTCAAAAAATCATAGTATATTATACACAAGTTTATACTAATTTATGTCAAAATATCAAATTAAATCAAGGTCTTCTCGAAATGATACGCAACTTTTCAGATCATTTATATATTTTAAGAGGTAAGGTTATGATGGAAGTCCATGCAAAAAATAATCTAGAAATTAGATTCTATGAAACTTTTTGAAATGCAAGTTTCGGTCAAAAAATTATAGTATATTGTACACTAGTTTATACTCGTTTAGGTCAAAAAATCAAATTAAATCGAGGACAGTTCGAAATGATAACTTTTCAGATCATTTATATATATTTTACGGGGGAAGGTTATGATTGAAGTCCATGAAAAAATTTATCTAAAAATTATATTTAATGAAACTTTTCGAAATGCAAGTTTCGGTCAAAAAATCCTGATATATTATACACTAGTTTCGGTCAAGAAAATCAAATTAAATTGGGGTCTATTCGAAATGATACGAATATTTTCATAACATTTATATATGTCTCCAGGGAAGGTTATGATGGAAGTCGATGCAAAAAATAATCTTAAAATTAGATTCTATGAAACTTTTCGAAATGCATGTTTCGGTCAAAAAGTCATAGTATATTATACACTAGTTTATATTAGTTTCGGTAAAAAAAATTAAATTAAATCGAAGTCTGTTCAAAATGCTACAAAACTTTTCAGATCATTTATATATTTTACAGGGGAAGGTTATGATTCAAGTCCATACAAAAATATTTCTGAAAATTAGATTTTATGAAGCTTTTCGAAATGCAAGTTTCGGTTAAAAATCATGATATATTATACAATAGTTTCGGTCAAAAAAATCAAAATAAATTGTGGGCTATTCGAAATGATACGAATCTTTTCAGATCATTTATATATGTTACAGGGGAAGGTTATGATTGCGGTCCATGCAAAAATATTTTTGAAAATTAGATTTTATGAAGCTTTTCGAAATGCAAGTTTCGGTATAAAAAATCATGATATATTATACACTAGTTTCGGTCAAAAAAATAAAATCAAATTGGGGGCTATTCGAAATTATACTAATCTTTTCAGATCATTTATATATGTTACAAGGGATGGTTAGGATGGAAGTCTATACAAAAAAAACATCTGAAAATTAGATTCTATGAAACTTTTCGAAATGCAAGTTTCGGTCAAAAAATCATAGTATATTATACACAAGTTTATACTAATTTATGTCAAAATATCAAATTAAATCAAGGTCTTCTCGAAATGATACGCAACTTTTCAGATCATTTATATATTTTAAGAGGTAAGGTTATGATGGAAGTCCATGCAAAAAATCATCTAGAAATTAGATTCTATGAAACTTTTTGAAATGCAAGTTTCGGTCAAAAAATCATAGTATATTATACACTAGTTTATACTCATTTAGGTCAAAAAATCAAATTAAATCGAGGACAGTTCGAAATAATAACTTTTCATATCATTTATATATATTTTACGGGGGAAGGTTATGATTGAAGTCTATGCAAAAATTTATCTAAAAATTATATTTAATGAAACTTTTCGAAATGCAAGTTTCGGTCAAAAAATCATGATATATATACACTAGTTTCGGTCAAGAAAATCAAATTAAATCGGGGTCTATTCGAAATGATACGAATATTTTCATAACATTTATATATGTCTCCAGGGAAGGTTATTATGGAAGTCCATGCAAAAAATAATCTTAAAATTAGATTCTATGAAACTTTTCAAAATGCATGTTTCGGTCAAAAAGTCATAGTATATTATACCCTAGTTTATATTAGTTTCAGTAAAAAAATTAAATTAAATCGAAGTCTGTTCAAAATGCTACAAAACTTTTCAGATCATTTATATATTTTACAGGGGAAAGTTATGATTCAAGTCCATTCAAATATATTTCTGAAAATTAGATTTTATGAAGCTTTTCGAAATGCAAGTTTCGGTTAAAAATCATGATATATTATACAGTAGTTTCGGTCAAAAAAATCAAAATAAATTGTGGGCTATTCGAAATGATACGAATCTTTTCAGATCATTTATATATGTTACAGGGGAAGGTTATGATTGCGGTCCATGCAAAAATATTTTTGAAAATTAGATTTTTTGAAGCTTTTCGAAATGCAAGTTTCGGTATAAAAAATCATGATATATTATACACTAGTTTCGGTCAAAAAAATAAAATCAAATTGGGGGCTATTCGAAATTATACTAATCTTTTCAGATCATTTATATATGTTACAAGGGATGGTTAGGATGGAAGTCTATACAAAAAAAAACATCTGAAAATTAGATTCTATGAAACTTTTCGAAATGCAAGTTTCGGTCAAAAAATCATAGTATATTATACACAAGTTTATACTAATTTATGTCAAAATATCAAATTAAATCAAGGTCTTCTCGAAATGATACGCAACTTTTCAGATCATTTATATATTTTAAGAGGTAAGGTTATGATGGAAGTCCATGCAAAAAATCATCTAGAAATTAGATTCTATGAAACTTTTTGAAATGCAAGTTTCGGTCAAAAAATCATAGTATATTATACACTAGTTTATACTCATTTAGGTCAAAAAATCAAATTAAATCGAGGACAGTTCGAAATAATAACTTTTCATATCATTTATATATATTTTACGGGGGAAGGTTATGATTGAAGTCTATGCAAAAATTTATCTAAAAATTATATTTAATGAAACTTTTCGAAATGCAAGTTTCGGTCAAAAAATCATGATATATTATACACTAGTTTCGGTCAAGAAAATCAAATTAAATCGGGGTCTATTCGAAATGATACGAATATTTTCATAACATTTATATATGTCTCCAGGGAAGGTTATTATGGAAGTCCATGCAAAAAATAATCTTAAAATTAGATTCTATGAAACTTTTCAAAATGCATGTTTCGGTCAAAAAGTCATAGTATCTTATACCCTAGTTTATATTAGTTTCGGTAAAAAAAATTAAATTAAATCGAAGTCTGTTCAAAATGCTACAAAACTTTTCAGATCATTTATATATTTTACAGGGGAAAGTTATGAGTCAAGTCCATTCAAATATATTTCTGAAAATTAGATTTTATGAAGCTTTTCGAAATGCAAGTTTCGGTTAAAAATCATGATATATTATACAGTAGTTTCGGTCAAAAAAATCAAAATAAATTGTGGGCTATTCGAAATGATACGAATCTTTTCAGATCATTTATATATGTTACAGGGGAAGGTTATGATTGCGGTCCATGCAAAAATATTTTTGAAAATTAGATTTTTTGAAGCTTTTCGAAATGCAAGTTTCGGTATAAAAAATCATGATATATTATACACTAGTTTCGGTCAAAAAAATAAAATCAAATTGGGGGCTATTCGAAATTATACTAATCTTTTCAGATCATTTATATATGTTACAAGGGATGGTTAGGATGGAAGTCTATACAAAAAAAAACATCTGAAAATTAGATTCTATGAAACTTTTCGAAATGCAAGTTTCGGTCAAAAAATCATAGTATATTATACACAAGTTTATACTAATTTATGTCAAAATATCAAATTAAATCAAGGTCTTCTCGAAATGATACGCAACTTTTCAGATCATTTATATATTTTAAGAGGTAAGGTTATGATGGAAGTCCATGCAAAAAATAATCTAGAAATTAGATTCTATGAAACTTTTTGAAATGCAAGTTTCGGTCAAAAAATTATAGTATATTGTACACTAGTTTATACTCGTTTAGGTCAAAAAATCAAATTAAATCGAGGACAGTTCGAAATGATAACTTTTCAGATCATTTATATATATTTTACGGGGGAAGGTTATGATTGAAGTCCATGAAAAAATTTATCTAAAAATTATATTTAATGAAACTTTTCGAAATGCAAGTTTCGGTCAAAAAATCCTGATATATTATACACTAGTTTCGGTCAAGAAAATCAAATTAAATTGGGGTCTATTCGAAATGATACGAATATTTTCATAACATTTATATATGTCTCCAGGGAAGGTTATGATGGAAGTCGATGCAAAAAATAATCTTAAAATTAGATTCTATGAAACTTTTCGAAATGCATGTTTCGGTCAAAAAGTCATAGTATATTATACACTAGTTTATATTAGTTTCGGTAAAAAAAATTAAATTAAATCGAAGTCTGTTCAAAATGCTACAAAACTTTTCAGATCATTTATATATTTTACAGGGGAAGGTTATGATTCAAGTCCATACAAAAATATTTCTGAAAATTAGATTTTATGAAGCTTTTCGAAATGCAAGTTTCGGTTAAAAATCATGATATATTATACAATAGTTTCGGTCAAAAAAATCAAAATAAATTGTGGGCTATTCGAAATGATACGAATCTTTTCAGATCATTTATATATGTTACAGGGGAAGGTTATGATTGCGGTCCATGCAAAAATATTTTTGAAAATTAGATTTTATGAAGCTTTTCGAAATGCAAGTTTCGGTATAAAAAATCATGATATATTATACACTAGTTTCGGTCAAAAAAATAAAATCAAATTGGGGGCTATTCGAAATTATACTAATCTTTTCAGATCATTTATATATGTTACAAGGGATGGTTAGGATGGAAGTCTATACAAAAAAAACATCTGAAAATTAGATTCTATGAAACTTTTCGAAATGCAAGTTTCGGTCAAAAAATCATAGTATATTATACACAAGTTTATACTAATTTATGTCAAAATATCAAATTAAATCAAGGTCTTCTCGAAATGATACGCAACTTTTCAGATCATTTATATATTTTAAGAGGTAAGGTTATGATGGAAGTCCATGCAAAAAATCATCTAGAAATTAGATTCTATGAAACTTTTTGAAATGCAAGTTTCGGTCAAAAAATCATAGTATATTATACACTAGTTTATACTCATTTAGGTCAAAAAATCAAATTAAATCGAGGACAGTTCGAAATAATAACTTTTCATATCATTTATATATATTTTACGGGGGAAGGTTATGATTGAAGTCTATGCAAAAATTTATCTAAAAATTATATTTAATGAAACTTTTCGAAATGCAAGTTTCGGTCAAAAAATCATGATATATATACACTAGTTTCGGTCAAGAAAATCAAATTAAATCGGGGTCTATTCGAAATGATACGAATATTTTCATAACATTTATATATGTCTCCAGGGAAGGTTATTATGGAAGTCCATGCAAAAAATAATCTTAAAATTAGATTCTATGAAACTTTTCAAAATGCATGTTTCGGTCAAAAAGTCATAGTATATTATACCCTAGTTTATATTAGTTTCGGTAAAAAAAATTAAATTAAATCGAAGTCTGTTCAAAATGCTACAAAACTTTTCAGATCATTTATATATTTTACAGGGGAAAGTTATGAGTCAAGTCCATTCAAATATATTTCTGAAAATTAGATTTTATGAAGCTTTTCGAAATGCAAGTTTCGGTTAAAAATCATGATATATTATACAGTAGTTTCGGTCAAAAAAATCAAAATAAATTGTGGGCTATTCGAAATGATACGAATCTTTTCAGATCATTTATATATGTTACAGGGGAAGGTTATGATTGCGGTCCATGCAAAAATATTTTTGAAAATTAGATTTTTTGAAGCTTTTCGAAATGCAAGTTTCGGTATAAAAAATCATGATATATTATACACTAGTTTCGGTCAAAAAAATAAAATCAAATTGGGGGCTATTCGAAATTATACTAATCTTTTCAGATCATTTATATATGTTACAAGGGATGGTTAGGATGGAAGTCTATACAAAAAAAAACATCTGAAAATTAGATTCTATGAAACTTTTCGAAATGCAAGTTTCGGTCAAAAAATCATAGTATATTATACACAAGTTTATACTAATTTATGTCAAAATATCAAATTAAATCAAGGTCTTCTCGAAATGATACGCAACTTTTCAGATCATTTATATATTTTAAGAGGTAAGGTTATGATGGAAGTCCATGCAAAAAATAATCTAGAAATTAGATTCTATGAAACTTTTTGAAATGCAAGTTTCGGTCAAAAAATTATAGTATATTGTACACTAGTTTATACTCGTTTAGGTCAAAAAATCAAATTAAATCGAGGACAGTTCGAAATGATAACTTTTCAGATCATTTATATATATTTTACGGGGGAAGGTTATGATTGAAGTCCATGAAAAAATTTATCTAAAAATTATATTTAATGAAACTTTTCGAAATGCAAGTTTCGGTCAAAAAATCCTGATATATTATACACTAGTTTCGGTCAAGAAAATCAAATTAAATTGGGGTCTATTCGAAATGATACGAATATTTTCATAACATTTATATATGTCTCCAGGGAAGGTTATGATGGAAGTCGATGCAAAAAATAATCTTAAAATTAGATTCTATGAAACTTTTCGAAATGCATGTTTCGGTCAAAAAGTCATAGTATATTATACACTAGTTTATATTAGTTTCGGTAAAAAAAATTAAATTAAATCGAAGTCTGTTCAAAATGCTACAAAACTTTTCAGATCATTTATATATTTTACAGGGGAAGGTTATGATTCAAGTCCATACAAAAATATTTCTGAAAATTAGATTTTATGAAGCTTTTCGAAATGCAAGTTTCGGTTAAAAATCATGATATATTATACAATAGTTTCGGTCAAAAAAATCAAAATAAATTGTGGGCTATTCGAAATGATACGAATCTTTTCAGATCATTTATATATGTTACAGGGGAAGGTTATGATTGCGGTCCATGCAAAAATATTTTTGAAAATTAGATTTTATGAAGCTTTTCGAAATGCAAGTTTCGGTATAAAAAATCATGATATATTATACACTAGTTTCGGTCAAAAAAATAAAATCAAATTGGGGGCTATTCGAAATTATACTAATCTTTTCAGATCATTTATATATGTTACAAGGGATGGTTAGGATGGAAGTCTATACAAAAAAAACATCTGAAAATTAGATTCTATGAAACTTTTCGAAATGCAAGTTTCGGTCAAAAAATCATAGTATATTATACACAAGTTTATACTAATTTATGTCAAAATATCAAATTAAATCAAGGTCTTCTCGAAATGATACGCAACTTTTCAGATCATTTATATATTTTAAGAGGTAAGGTTATGATGGAAGTCCATGCAAAAAATCATCTAGAAATTAGATTCTATGAAACTTTTTGAAATGCAAGTTTCGGTCAAAAAATCATAGTATATTATACACTAGTTTATACTCATTTAGGTCAAAAAATCAAATTAAATCGAGGACAGTTCGAAATAATAACTTTTCAGATCATTTATATATATTTTACGGGGGAAGGTTATGATTGAAGTATATGCAAAAATTTATCTAAAAATTATATTTAATGAAACTTTTCGAAATGCAAGTTTCGGTCAAAAAATCATGATATATTATACACTAGTTTCGGTCAAGAAAATCAAATTAAATCGGGGTCTATTCGAAATGATACGAATATTTTCATAACATTTATATATGTCTCCAGGGAAGGTTATTATGGAAGTCCATGCAAAAAATAATCTTAAAATTAGATTCTATGAAACTTTTCAAAATGCATGTTTCGGTCAAAAAGTCATAGTATATTATACCCTAGTTTATATTAGTTTCGGTAAAAAAATTAAATTAAATCGAAGTCTGTTCAAAATGCTACAAAACTTTTCAGATCATTTATATATTTTACAGGGGAAAGTTATGAGTCAAGTCCATTCAAATATATTTCTGAAAATTAGATTTTATGAAGCTTTTCGAAATGCAAGTTTCGGTTAAAAATCATGATATATTATACAGTAGTTTCGGTCAAAAAAATCAAAATAAATTGTGGGCTATTCGAAATGATACGAATCTTTTCAGATCATTTATATATGTTACAGGGGAAGGTTATGATTGCGGTCCATGCAAAAATATTTTTGAAAATTAGATTTTTTGAAGCTTTTCGAAATGCAAGTTTCGGTATAAAAAATCATGATATATTATACACTAGTTTCGGTCAAAAAAATAAAATCAAATTGGGGGCTATTCGAAATTATACTAATCTTTTCAGATCATTTATATATGTTACAAGGGATGGTTAGGATGGAAGTCTATACAAAAAAAAACATCTGAAAATTAGATTCTATGAAACTTTTCGAAATGCAAGTTTCGGTCAAAAAATCATAGTATATTATACACAAGTTTATACTAATTTATGTCAAAATATCAAATTAAATCAAGGTCTTCTCGAAATGATACGCAACTTTTCAGATCATTTATATATTTTAAGAGGTAAGGTTATGATGGAAGTCCATGCAAAAAATCATCTAGAAATTAGATTCTATGAAACTTTTTGAAATGCAAGTTTCGGTCAAAAAATCATAGTATATTATACACTAGTTTATACTCATTTAGGTCAAAAAATCAAATTAAATCGAGGACAGTTCGAAATAATAACTTTTCATATCATTTATATATATTTTACGGGGGAAGGTTATGATTGAAGTCTATGCAAAAATTTATCTAAAAATTATATTTAATGAAACTTTTCGAAATGCAAGTTTCGGTCAAAAAATCATGATATATTATACACTAGTTTCGGTCAAGAAAATCAAATTAAATCGGGGTCTATTCGAAATGATACGAATATTTTCATAACATTTATATATGTGTCCAGGGAAGGTTATTATGGAAGTCCATGCAAAAAATAATCTTAAAATTAGATTCTATGAAACTTTTCAAAATGCATGTTTCGGTCAAAAAGTCATAGTATATTATACCCTAGTTTATATTAGTTTCGGTAAAAAAATTAAATTAAATCGAAGTCTGTTCAAAATGCTACAAAACTTTTCAGATCATTTATATATTTTACAGGGGAAAGTTATGAGTCAAGTCCATTCAAATATATTTCTGAAAATTAGATTTTATGAAGCTTTTCGAAATGCAAGTTTCGGTTAAAAATCATGATATATTATACAGTAGTTTCGGTCAAAAAAATCAAAATAAATTGTGGGCTATTCGAAATGATACGAATCTTTTCAGATCATTTATATATGTTACAGGGGAAGGTTATGATTGAGGTCCATGCAAAAATATTTTTGAAAATTAGATTTTATGAAGCTTTTCGAAATGCAAGTTTCGTTATAAAAAATCATGATATATTATACACTAGTTTCGGTCAAAAAAATAAAATCATATTGGGGGCTATTCGAAATGATACTAATCTTTTCAGATCATTTATATATGTTACAAGGGATGGTTAGGATGGAAGTCTATACTAAAAAAAACATCTGAAAATTAGATTCTATGAAACTTTTCGAAATGCAAGTTTCGGTCAAAAAATCATAGTATATTATACACAAGTTTATACTAATTTATGTCAAAATATCAAATTAAAACAAGGTCTTCTCGAAATGATACGCAACTTTTCAGATCATTTATATATTTTAAGAGGTAAGGTTATGATGGAAGTCCATGCAAAAAATCATCTAGAAATTAGATTCTATGAAACTTTTTGAAATGCAAGTTTCGGTCAAAAAATCATAGTATATTATACACTAGTTTATACTCATTTAGGTCAAAAAATCAAATTAAATCGAGGACAGTTCGAAATAATAACTTTTCAGATCATTTATATATATTTTACGGGGGAAGGTTATGATTGAAGTCTATGCAAAAATTTATCTAAAAATTATATTTAATGAAACTTTTCGAAATGCAAGTTTCGGTCAAAAAATCATGATATATTATACACTAGTTTCGGTCAAGAAAATCAAATTAAATCGGGGTCTATTCGAAATGATACGAATATTTTCATAACATTTATATATGTCTCCAGGGAAGGTTATTATGGAAGTCCATGCAAAAAATAATCTTAAAATTAGATTCTATGAAACTTTTCAAAATGCATGTTTCGGTCAAAAAGTCATAGTATATTATACCCTAGTTTATATTAGTTTCGGTAAAAAAATTAAATTAAATCGAAGTCTGTTCAAAATGCTACAAAACTTTTCAGATCATTTATATATTTTACAGGGGAAGGTTATGATTCAAGTCCATTCAAATATATTTCTGAAAATTAGATTTTATGAAGCTTTTCGAAATGCAAGTTTCGGTTAAAAATCATGATATATTTTACAGTAGTTTCGGTCAAAAAAATCAAAATAAATTGTGGGCTATTCGAAATGATACGAATCTTTTCAGATCATTTATATATGTTACAGGGGAAGGTTATGATTGAGGTCCATGCAAAAATATTTTTGAAAATTAGATTTTATGAAGCTTTTCGAAATGCAAGTTTCGTTATAAAAAATCATGATATATTATACACTAGTTTCGGTCAATAAATAAAATCATATTGGGGGTTATTCGAAATGATACTAATCTTTTCAGATCATTTATATATGTTACAAGGGATGGTTAGGATGGAAGTCTATACTAAAAAAAACATCTGAAAATTAGATTCTATGAAACTTTTTGAAATGCAAGTTTCGGTCAAAAAATCATAATATATTATACACAAGTTTATACTAATTTATGTCAAAATATCAAATTAAATCAAGGTCTTCTCGAAATGATACGCAACTTTTCAGATCATTTATATATTTTAAGAGGTAAGGTTATGATGGAAGTCCATGCAAAAAATAATCTAGAAATTAGATTCTATGAAACTTTTTGAAATGCAAGTTTCGGTTAAAAAATTATAGTATATTGTACACTAGTTTATACTCGTTTAGGTCAAAAAATCAAATTAAATCGAGGACAGATCGAAATGATAACTTTTCAGATCATTTCTATATATTTTACGGGGGAAGGTTATGATTGAAGTCCATGCAAAAATTTATCTAAAAATTATATTTAATGAAACTTTTCGAAATGCAAGTTTCGGTCAAAAAATCCTGATATATTATACACTAGTTTCGGTCAAGAAAATCAAATTAAATTGGGGTCTATTCGAAATGATACGAATATTTTCATAACATTTATATATGTCTCCAGGGAAGGTTATTATGGAAGTCCATGCAAAAAATAATCTTAAAATTAGATTCTATGAAACTTTTCAAAATGCATGTTTCGGTCAAAAAGTCATAGTATATTATACCCTAGTTTATATTAGTTTCGGTAAAAAAATTAAATTAAATCGAAGTCTGTTCAAAATGCTACAAAACTTTTCAGATCATTTATATATTTTACAGGGGAAGGTTATGATTCAAGTCCATTCAAATATATTTCTGAAAATTAGATTTTATGAAGCTTTTCGAAATGCAAGTTTCGGTTAAAAATCATGATATATTATACAGTAGTTTCGGTCAAAAAAATCAAAATAAATTGTGGGCTATTCGAAATGATACGAATCTTTTCAGATCATTTATATATGTTACAGGGGAAGGTTATGATTGAGGTCCATGCAAAAATATTTTTGAAAATTAGATTTTATGAAGCTTTTCGAAATGCAAGTTTCGTTATAAAAAAACATGATATATTATACACTAGTTTCGGTCAAAAAAATAAAATCATATTGGGGGCTATTCAAAATGATACTAATCTTTTCAGATCATTTATATATGTTACAAGGGATGGTTAGGATGGAAGTCTATACTAAAAAAAACATCTGAAAATTAGATTCTATGAAACTTTTTGAAATGCAAGTTTCGGTCAAAAAATCATAATATATTATACACAAGTTTATACTAATTTATGTCAAAATATCAAATTAAATCAAGGTCTTCTCGAAATGATACGCAACTTTTCAGATCATTTATATATTTTAAGAGGTAAGGTTATGATGGAAGTCCATGCAAAAAATAATCTAGAAATTAGATTCTATGAAACTTTTTGAAATGCAACTTTCGGTCAAAAAATTATAGTATATTGTACACTAGTTTATACTCGTTTAGGTCAAAAAATCAAATTAAATCGAGGACAGATCGAAATGATAACTTTTCAGATCATTTATATATATTTTAAGGGGGAAGGTTATGATTGAAGTCCATGCAAAAATTTATCTAAAAATTATATTTAATGAAACTTTTCGAAATGCAAGTTTTGGTCAAAAAATCCAGATATATTATACACTAGTTTCGGTCAAGAAAATCAAATTAAATTGGGGTCTATTCGAAATGATACGAATATTTTCATAACATTTATATATGTCTCCAGGGAAGGTTATTATGGAAGTCCATGCAAAAAATAATCTTAAAATTAGATTCTATGAAACTTTTCAAAATGCATGTTTCGGTCAAAAAGTCATAGTATATTATACCCTAGTTTATATTAGTTTCGGTAAAAAAAATTAAATTAAATCGAAGTCTGTTCAAAATGCTACAAAACTTTTCAGATCATTTATATATTTTACAGGGGAAAGTTATGAGTCAAGTCCATTCAAATATATTTCTGAAAATTAGATTTTATGAAGCTTTTCGAAATGCAAGTTTCGGTTAAAAATCATGATATATTATACAGTAGTTTCGGTCAAAAAAATCAAAATAAATTGTGGGCTATTCGAAATGATACGAATCTTTTCAGATCATTTATATATGTTACAGGGGAAGGTTATGATTGAGGTCCATGCAAAAATATTTTTGAAAATTACATTTTATGAAGCTTTTCGAAATGCAAGTTTCGTTATAAAAAAACATGATATATTATACACTAGTTTCGGTCAAAAAAATAAAATCATATTGGGGGCTATTCGAAATGATACTAATCTTTTCAGATCATTTATATATGTTACAAAGGATGGTTAGGAAGGAAGTCTATACTAAAAAAAACATCTGAAAATTAGATTCTATGAAACTTTTTGAAATGCAAGTTTCGGTCAAAAAATCATAATATATTATACACAAGTTTATACTAATTTATGTCAAAATATCAAATTAAATCAAGGTCTTCTCGAAATGATACGCAACTTTTCAGATCATTTATATATTTTAAGAGGTAAGGTTATGATGGAAGTCCATGCAAAAAATAATCTAGAAATTAGATTCTATGAAACTTTTTGAAATGCAACTTTCGGTCAAAAAATTATAGTATATTGTACACTAGTTTATACTCGTTTAGGTCAAAAAAATCAAATTAAATCGAGGACAGATCGAAATGATAACTTTTCAGATCATTTATATATATTTTAAGGGGGAAGGTTATGATTGAAGTCCATGCAAAAATTTATCTAAAAATTATATTTAATGAAACTTTTCGAAATGCAAGTTTCGGTCAAAAAATCCTGATATATTATACACTAGTTTCGGTCAAGAAAATCAAATTAAATTGGGGTCTATTCGAAATGATACGAATATTTTCATAACATTTATATATGTCTCCAGGGAAGGTTATTATGGAAGTCCATGCAAAAAATAATCTTAAAATTAGATTCTATGAAACTTTTCAAAATGCATGTTTCGGTCAAAAAGTCATAGTATATTATACCCTAGTTTATATTAGTTTCGGTAAAAAAAATTAAATTAAATCGAAGTCTGTTCAAAATGCTACAAAACTTTTCAGATCATTTATATATTTTACAGGGGAAAGTTATGAGTCAAGTCCATTCAAATATATTTCTGAAAATTAGATTTTATGAAGCTTTTCGAAATGCAAGTTTCGGTTAAAAATCATGATATATTATACAGTAGTTTCGGTCAAAAAAATCAAAATAAATTGTGGGCTATTCGAAATGATACGAATCTTTTCAGATCATTTATATATGTTACAGGGGAAGGTTATGATTGAGGTCCATGCAAAAATATTTTTGAAAATTAGATTTAATGAAGCTTTTCGAAATGCAAGTTTCGTTATAAAAAATCATGATATATTATACACTAGTTTCGGTCAAAAAAATAAAATCATATTGGGGGCTATTCGAAATGATACTAATCTTTTCAGATCATTTATATATGTTACAAGGGATGGTTAGGATGGAAGTCTATACTAAAAAAAACATCTGAAAATTAGATTCTATGAAACTTTTCGAAATGCAAGTTTCGGTCAAAAAATCATAATATATTATACACAAGTTTATACTAATTTATGTCAAAATATCAAATTAAATCAAGGTCTTCTCGAAATGATACGCAACTTTTCAGATCATTTATATATTTTAAGAGGTAAGGTTATGATGGAAGTCCATGCAAAAAATAATCTAGAAATTAGATTCTATGAAACTTTTTGAAATGCAAGTTTCGGTTAAAAAATTATAGTATATTGTACACTAGTTTATACTCGTTTAGGTCAAAAAATCAAATTAAATCGAGGACAGTTCGAAATGATAACTTTTCAGATCATTTATATATATTTTACGGGGGAAGGTTATGATTGAAGTCCATGCAAAAATTTATCTAAAAATTATATTTAATGAAACTTTTCGAAATGCAAGTTTCGGTCAAAAATTCATGATATATTATACACTAGTTTCGGTCAAGAAAATCAAATTAAATCGTGGTCTTTTCGAAATGATACGAACATTTTTCATATCATTTATATATGTCTCCAGGGAAGGTTATGATGGAAGTCGATGCAAAAAATAATCTTAAAATTTGATTCTATGAAACTTTTCGAAATGCATGTTTCGGTCAAAAAGTCAAAGTATATATTATACACTAGTTTATATTAGTTTCGGTAAAAAATTAAATTAAATCGAAGTCTGTTCAAAATGCTACAAAACTTTTCAGATCATTTATATATTTTACAGGGGAAGGTTATGATTCAAGTCCATTCAAAAATATTTCTGAAAATTAGATTTTATGAAGCTTTTCGAAATGCAAGTTTCGGTTAAAAATCATGATATATTATACAGTAGTTTCGGTCAAAAAAATCAAAATAAATTGTGGGCTATTCGAAATGATACGAATCTTTTCAGATCATTTATATATGTTACAGGGGAAGGTTATGATTGCGGTCCATGCAAAAATATTTTTGAAAATTAGATATTATGAAGCTTTTCGAAATGCAAGTTTCGGTATAAAAAATCATGATATATTATACACTAGTTTCGGTCAAAAAAATAAAATCAAATTGGGGGCTATTCGAAATGATACTAATCTTTTCAGATCATTTATATATGTTACAAGGGATGGTTAGGATGGAAGTCTATACCAAAAAAAACATCTGAAAATTAGATTCTATGAAACTTTTGGAAATGCAAGTTTCGGTCAAAAAATCATAATATATTATACACAAGTTTATACTAATTTATGTCAAAATATCAAATTAAATCAAGGTCTTCTCGAAATGATACGCAACTTTTCAGATCATTTATATATTTTAAGAGGTAAGGTTATGATGGAAGTCCATGCAAAAAATAATCTAGAAATTAGATTCTATGAAACTTTTTGAAATGCAAGTTTCGGTCAAAAAATTATAGTATATTGTACACTAGTTTATACTCGTTTAGGTCAAAAAATCAAATTAAATCGAGGACAGATCGAAATGATAACTTTTCAGATCATTTATATATATTTTACGGGGGAAGGTTATGATTGAAGTCCATGCAAAAATTTATCTAAAAATTATATTTAATGAAACTTTTCGAAATGCAAGTTTCGGTCAAAAAATCCTGATATATTATACACTAGTTTCGGTCAAGAAAATCAAATTAAATTGGGGTCTATTCGAAATGATACGAATATTTTCATAACATTTATATATGTCTCCAGGGAAGGTTATTATGGAAGTCCATGCAAAAAATAATCTTAAAATTAGATTCTATGAAACTTTTCAAAATGCATGTTTCGGTCAAAAAGTCATAGTATATTATACCCTAGTTTATATTAGTTTCGGTAAAAAAAATTAAATTAAATCGAAGTCTGTTCAAAATGCTACAAAACTTTTCAGATCATTTATATATTTTACAGGGGAAGGTTATGATTCAAGTCCATTCAAATATATTTCTGAAAATTAGATTTTATGAAGCTTTTCGAAATGCAAGTTTCGGTTAAAAATCATGATATATTATACAGTAGTTTCGGTCAAAAAAATCAAAATAAATTGTGGGCTATTCGAAATGATACGAATCTTTTCAGATCATTTATATATGTTACAGGGGAAGGTTATGATTGAGGTCCATGCAAAAATATTTTTGAAAATTAGATTTTATGAAGCTTTTCGAAATGCAAGTTTCGTTATAAAAAATCATGATATATTATACACTAGTTTCGGTCAAAAAAATAAAATCATATTGGGGGCTATTCGAAATGATACTAATCTTTTCAAATCATTTATATATGTTACAAGGGATGGTTAGGATGGAAGTCTATACTAAAAAAAACATCTGAAAATTAGATTCTATGAAACTTTTTGAAATGCAAGTTTCGGTCAAAAAATCATAATATATTATACACAAGTTTATACTAATTTATGTCAAAATATCAAATTAAATCAAGGTCTTCTCGAAATGATACGCAACTTTTCAGATCATTTATATATTTTAAGAGGTAAGGTTATGATGGAAGTCCATGCAAAAAATAATCTAGAAATTAGATTCTATGAAACTTTTTGAAATGCAACTTTCGGTCAAAAAATTATAGTATATTGTACACTAGTTTATACTCGTTTAGGTCAAAAAATCAAATTAAATCGAGGACAGATCGAAATGATAACTTTTCAGATCATTTATATATATTTTAAGGGGGAAGGTTATGATTGAAGTCCATGCAAAAATTTATCTAAAAATTATATTTAATGAAACTTTTCGAAATGCAAGTTTTGGTCAAAAAATCCAGATATATTATACACTAGTTTCGGTCAAGAAAATCAAATTAAATTGGGGTCTATTCGAAATGATACGAATATTTTCATAACATTTATATATGTCTCCAGGGAAGGTTATTATGGAAGTCCATGCAAAAAATAATCTTAAAATTAGATTCTATGAAACTTTTCAAAATGCATGTTTCGGTCAAAAAGTCATAGTATATTATACCCTAGTTTATATTAGTTTCGGTAAAAAAAATTAAATTAAATCGAAGTCTGTTCAAAATGCTACAAAACTTTTCAGATCATTTATATATTTTACAGGGGAAAGTTATGAGTCAAGTCCATTCAAATATATTTCTGAAAATTAGATTTTATGAAGCTTTTCGAAATGCAAGTTTCGGTTAAAAATCATGATATATTATACAGTAGTTTCGGTCAAAAAAATCAAAATAAATTGTGGGCTATTCGAAATGATACGAATCTTTTCAGATCATTTATATATGTTACAGGGGAAGGTTATGATTGAGGTCCATGCAAAAATATTTTTGAAAATTACATTTTATGAAGCTTTTCGAAATGCAAGTTTCGTTATAAAAAAACATGATATATTATACACTAGTTTCGGTCAAAAAAATAAAATCATATTGGGGGCTATTCGAAATGATACTAATCTTTTCAGATCATTTATATATGTTACAAAGGATGGTTAGGAAGGAAGTCTATACTAAAAAAAACATCTGAAAATTAGATTCTATGAAACTTTTTGAAATGCAAGTTTCGGTCAAAAAATCATAATATATTATACACAAGTTTATACTAATTTATGTCAAAATATCAAATTAAATCAAGGTCTTCTCGAAATGATACGCAACTTTTCAGATCATTTATATATTTTAAGAGGTAAGGTTATGATGGAAGTCCATGCAAAAAATAATCTAGAAATTAGATTCTATGAAACTTTTTGAAATGCAACTTTCGGTCAAAAAATTATAGTATATTGTACACTAGTTTATACTCGTTTAGGTCAAAAAATCAAATTAAATCGAGGACAGATCGAAATGATAACTTTTCAGATCATTTATATATATTTTAAGGGGGAAGGTTATGATTGAAGTCCATGCAAAAATTTATCTAAAAATTATATTTAATGAAACTTTTCGAAATGCAAGTTTCGGTCAAAAAATCCTGATATATTATACACTAGTTTCGGTCAAGAAAATCAAATTAAATTGGGGTCTATTCGAAATGATACGAATATTTTCATAACATTTATATATGTCTCCAGGGAAGGTTATTATGGAAGTCCATGCAAAAAATAATCTTAAAATTAGATTCTATGAAACTTTTCAAAATGCATGTTTCGGTCAAAAAGTCATAGTATATTATACCCTAGTTTATATTAGTTTCGGTAAAAAAAATTAAATTAAATCGAAGTCTGTTCAAAATGCTACAAAACTTTTCAGATCATTTATATATTTTACAGGGGAAAGTTATGAGTCAAGTCCATTCAAATATATTTCTGAAAATTAGATTTTATGAAGCTTTTCGAAATGCAAGTTTCGGTTAAAAATCATGATATATTATACAGTAGTTTCGGTCAAAAAAATCAAAATAAATTGTGGGCTATTCGAAATGATACGAATCTTTTCAGATCATTTATATATGTTACAGGGGAAGGTTATGATTGAGGTCCATGCAAAAATATTTTTGAAAATTAGATTTAATGAAGCTTTTCGAAATGCAAGTTTCGTTATAAAAAATCATGATATATTATACACTAGTTTCGGTCAAAAAAATAAAATCATATTGGGGGCTATTCGAAATGATACTAATCTTTTCAGATCATTTATATATGTTACAAGGGATGGTTAGGATGGAAGTCTATACTAAAAAAAACATCTGAAAATTAGATTCTATGAAACTTTTCGAAATGCAAGTTTCGGTCAAAAAATCATAATATATTATACACAAGTTTATACTAATTTATGTCAAAATATCAAATTAAATCAAGGTCTTCTCGAAATGATACGCAACTTTTCAGATCATTTATATATTTTAAGAGGTAAGGTTATGATGGAAGTCCATGCAAAAAATAATCTAGAAATTAGATTCTATGAAACTTTTTGAAATGCAAGTTTCGGTTAAAAAATTATAGTATATTGTACACTAGTTTATACTCGTTTAGGTCAAAAAATCAAATTAAATCGAGGACAGTTCGAAATGATAACTTTTCAGATCATTTATATATATTTTACGGGGGAAGGTTATGATTGAAGTCCATGCAAAAATTTATCTAAAAATTATATTTAATGAAACTTTTCGAAATGCAAGTTTCGGTCAAAAATTCATGATATATTATACACTAGTTTCGGTCAAGAAAATCAAATTAAATCGTGGTCTTTTCGAAATGATACGAACATTTTTCATAACATTTATATATGTCTCCAGGGAAGGTTATGATGGAAGTCGATGCAAAAAATAATCTTAAAATTTGATTCTATGAAACTTTTCGAAATGCATGTTTCGGTCAAAAAGTCAAAGTATATATTATACACTAGTTTATATTAGTTTCGGTAAAAAATTAAATTAAATCGAAGTCTGTTCAAAATGCTACAAAACTTTTCAGATCATTTATATATTTTACAGGGGAAGGTTATGATTCAAGTCCATTCAAAAATATTTCTGAAAATTAGATTTTATGAAGCTTTTCGAAATGCAAGTTTCGGTTAAAAATCATGATATATTATACAGTAGTTTCGGTCAAAAAAATCAAAATAAATTGTGGGCTATTCGAAATGATACGAATCTTTTCAGATCATTTATATATGTTACAGGGGAAGGTTATGATTGCGGTCCATGCAAAAATATTTTTGAAAATTAGATATTATGAAGCTTTTCGAAATGCAAGTTTCGGTATAAAAAATCATGATATATTATACACTAGTTTCGGTCAAAAAAATAAAATCAAATTGGGGGCTATTCGAAATGATACTAATCTTTTCAGATCATTTATATATGTTACAAGGGATGGTTAGGATGGAAGTCTATACCAAAAAAAACATCTGAAAATTAGATTCTATGAAACTTTTGGAAATGCAAGTTTCGGTCAAAAAATCATAATATATTATACACAAGTTTATACTAATTTATGTCAAAATATCAAATTAAATCAAGGTCTTCTCGAAATGATACGCAACTTTTCAGATCATTTATATATTTTAAGAGGTAAGGTTATGATGGAAGTCCATGCAAAAAATAATCTAGAAATTAGATTCTATGAAACTTTTTGAAATGCAAGTTTCGGTCAAAAAATTATAGTATATTGTACACTAGTTTATACTCGTTTAGGTCAAAAAATCAAATTAAATCGAGGACAGATCGAAATGATAACTTTTCAGATCATTTATATATATTTTACGGGGGAAGGTTATGATTGAAGTCCATGCAAAAATTTATCTAAAAATTATATTTAATGAAACTTTTCGAAATGCAAGTTTCGGTCAAAAAATCCTGATATATTATACACTAGTTTCGGTCAAGAAAATCAAATTAAATTGGGGTCTATTCGAAATGATACGAATATTTTCATAACATTTATATATGTCTCCAGGGAAGGTTATTATGGAAGTCCATGCAAAAAATAATCTTAAAATTAGATTCTATGAAACTTTTCAAAATGCATGTTTCGGTCAAAAAGTCATAGTATATTATACCCTAGTTTATATTAGTTTCGGTAAAAAAAATTAAATTAAATCGAAGTCTGTTCAAAATGCTACAAAACTTTTCAGATCATTTATATATTTTACAGGGGAAGGTTATGATTCAAGTCCATTCAAATATATTTCTGAAAATTAGATTTTATGAAGCTTTTCGAAATGCAAGTTTCGGTTAAAAATCATGATATATTATACAGTAGTTTCGGTCAAAAAAATCAAAATAAATTGTGGGCTATTCGAAATGATACGAATCTTTTCAGATCATTTATATATGTTACAGGGGAAGGTTATGATTGAGGTCCATGCAAAAATATTTTTGAAAATTAGATTTTATGAAGCTTTTCGAAATGCAAGTTTCGTTATAAAAAATCATGATATATTATACACTAGTTTCGGTCAAAAAAATAAAATCATATTGGGGGCTATTCGAAATGATACTAATCTTTTCAAATCATTTATATATGTTACAAGGGATGGTTAGGATGGAAGTCTATACTAAAAAAAACATCTGAAAATTAGATTCTATGAAACTTTTCGAAATGCAAGTTTCGGTCAAAAAATCATAATATATTATACACAAGTTTATACTAATTTATGTCAAAATATCAAATTAAATCAAGGTCTTCTCGAAATGATACGCAACTTTTCAGATCATTTATATATTTTAAGAGGTAAGGTTATGATGGAAGTCCATGCAAAAAATAATCTAGAAATTAGATTCTATGAAACTTTTTGAAATGCAAGTTTCGGTTAAAAAATTATAGTATATTGTACACTAGTTTATACTCGTTTAGGTCAAAAAATCAAATTAAATCGAGGACAGTTCGAAATGATAACTTTTCAGATCATTTATATATATTTTACGGGGGAAGGTTATGATTGAAGTCCATGCAAAAATTTATCTAAAAATTATATTTAATGAAACTTTTCGAAATGCAAGTTTCGGTCAAAAATTCATGATATATTATACACTAGTTTCGGTCAAGAAAATCAAATTAAATCGTGGTCTTTTCGAAATGATACGAACATTTTTCATAACATTTATATATGTCTCCAGGGAAGGTTATGATGGAAGTCGATGCAAAAAATAATCTTAAAATTTGATTCTATGAAACTTTTCGTAATGCATGTTTCGGTCAAAAAGTCAAAGTATATATTATACACTAGTTTATATTAGTTTCGGTAAAAAATTAAATTAAATCGAAGTCTGTTCAAAATGCTACAAAACTTTTCAGATCATTTATATATTTTACAGGGGAAGGTTATGATTCAAGTCCATTCAAAAATATTTCTGAAAATTAGATTTTATGAAGCTTTTCGAAATGCAAGTTTCGGTTAAAAATCATGATATATTATACAGTAGTTTCGGTCAAAAAAATCAAAATAAATTGTGGGCTATTTGAAATGATACGAATCTTTTCAGATCATTTATATATGTTACAGGGGAAGGTTATGATTGCGGTCCATGCAAAAATATTTTTGAAAATTAGATATTATGAAGCTTTTCGAAATGCAAGTTTCGGTATAAAAAATCATGATATATTATACACTAGTTTCGGTCAAAAAAATAAAATCAAATTGGGGGCTATTCGAAATGATACTAATCTTTTCAGATCATTTATATATGTTACAAGGGATGGTTAGGATGGAAGTCTATACCAAAAAAAACATCTGAAAATTAGATTCTATGAAACTTTTCGAAATGCAAGTTTCGGTCAAAAAATCATAATATATTATACACAAGTTTATACTAATTTATGTCAAAATATCAAATTAAATCAAGGTCTTCTCGAAATGATACGCAACTTTTCAGATCATTTATATATTTTAAGAGGTAAGGTTATGATGGAAGTCCATGCAAAAAATAATCTAGAAATTAGATTCTATGAAACTTTTTGAAATGCAAGTTTCGGTCAAAAAATTATAGTATATTGTACACTAGTTTATACTCGTTTAGGTCAAAAAATCAAATTAAATCGAGGACAGTTCGAAATGATAACTTTTCAGATCATTTATATATATTTTACGGGGGAAGGTTATGATTGAAGTCCATGAAAAAATTTATCTAAAAATTATATTTAATGAAACTTTTCGAAATGCAAGTTTCGGTCAAAAAATCCTGATATATTATACACTAGTTTCGGTCAAGAAAATCAAATTAAATTGGGGTCTATTCGAAATGATACGAATATTTTCATAACATTTATATATGTCTCCAGGGAAGGTTATGATGGAAGTCGATGCAAAAAATAATCTTAAAATTAGATTCTATGAAACTTTTCGAAATGCATGTTTCGGTCAAAAAGTCATAGTATATTATACACTAGTTTATATTAGTTTCGGTAAAAAAATTAAATTAAATCGAAGTCTGTTCAAAATGCTACAAAACTTTTCAGATCATTTATATATTTTACAGGGGAAGGTTATGATTCAAGTCCATTCAAAAATATTTCTGAAAATTAGATTTTATGAAGCTTTTCGAAATGCATGTTTCGGTTAAAAATCATGATATATTATACAATAGTTTCGGTCAAAAAAATCAAAATAAATTGTGGGCTATTCGAAATGATACGAATCTTTTCAGATCATTTATATATGTTACAGGGGAAGGTTATGATTGCGGTCCATGCAAAAATATTTTTGAAAATTAGATTTTATGAAGCTTTTCGAAATGCAAGTTTCGGTATAAAAAATCATGATATATTATACACTAGTTTCGGTCAAAAAAATAAAATCAAATTGGGGGCTATTCGAAATTATACTAATCTTTTCAGATCATTTATATATGTTACAAGGGATGGTTAGGATGGAAGTCTATACAAAAAAAACATCTGAAAATTAGATTCTATGAAACTTTTCGAAATGCAAGTTTCGGTCAAAAAATCATAGTATATTATACACAAGTTTATACTAATTTATGTCAAAATATCAAATTAAATCAAGGTCTTCTCGAAATGATACGCAACTTTTCAGATCATTTATATATTTTAAGAGGTAAGGTTATGATGGAAGTCCATGCAAAAAATCATCTAGAAATTAGATTCTATGAAACTTTTTGAAATGCAAGTTTCGGTCAAAAAATCATAGTATATTATACACTAGTTTATACTCATTTAGGTCAAAAAATCAAATTAAATCGAGGACAGTTCGAAATAATAACTTTTCAGATCATTTATATATATTTTACAGGGGAAGGTTATGATTGAAGTCTATGCAAAAATTTATCTAAAAATTATATTTAATGAAACTTTTCGAAATGCAAGTTTCGGTCAAAAAATCATGATATATTATACACTAGTTTCGGTCAAGAAAATCAAATTAAATCGGGGTCTATTCGAAATGATACGAATATTTTCATAACATTTATATATGTCTCTAGGGAAGGTTATTATGGAAGTCCATGCAAAAAATAATCTTAAAATTAGATTCTATGAAACTTTTCAAAATGCATGTTTCGGTCAAAAAGTCATAGTATATTATACCCTAGTTTATATTAGTTTCGGTAAAAAAATTAAATTAAATCGAAGTCTGTTCAAAATGCTACAAAACTTTTCAGATCATTTATATATTTTACAGGGGAAGGTTATGATTCAAGTCCATTCAAATATATTTCTGAAAATTATATTTTATGAAGCTTTTCGAAATGCAAGTTTCGGTTAAAAATCATGATATATTATACAGTAGTTTCGGTCAAAAAAATCAAAATAAATTGTGGGCTATTCGAAATGATACGAATCTTTTCAGATCATTTATATATGTTACAGGGGAAGGTTATGATTGAGGTCCATGCAAAAATATTTTTGAAAATTAGATTTTATGAAGCTTTTCGAAATGCAAGTTTCGTTATAAAAAATCATGATATATTATACACTAGTTTCGGTCAAAAAAATAAAATCATATTGGGGGCTATTCGAAATGATACTAATCTTTTCAGATCATTTATATATGTTACAAGGGATGGTTAGGATGGAAGTCTATACTAAAAAAAACATCTGAAAATTAGATTCTATGAAACTTTTCGAAATGCAAGTTTCGGTCAAAAAATCATAATATATTATACACAAGTTTATACTAATTTATGTCAAAATATCAAATTAAATCAAGGTCTTCTCGAAATGATACGCAACTTTTCAGATCATTTATATATTTTAAGAGGTAAGGTTATGATGGAAGTCCATGCAAAAAATAATCTAGAAATTAGATTCTATGAAAATTTTGAAATGCAAGTTTCGGTTAAAAAATTATAGTATATTGTACACTAGTTTATACTCGTTTAGGTCAAAAAATCAAATTAAATCGAGGACAGATCGAAATGATAACTTTTCAGATCATTTATATATATTTTACGGGGGAAGGTTATGATTGAAGACCATGAAAAAATTTATCTAAAAATTATATTTAATGAAACTTTTCGAAATGCAAGTTTCGGTCAAAAAATCCTGATATATTATACACTAGTTTCGGTCAAGAAAATCAAATTAAATTGGGGTCTATTCGAAATGATACGAATATTTTCATAACATTTATATATGTCTCCAGGGAAGGTTATTATGGAAGTCCATGCAAAAAATAATCTTAAAATTAGATTCTATGAAACTTTTCGAAATGCATGTTTCGGTCAAAAAGTCATAGTATATTATACACTAGTTTATATTAGTTTCGGTAAAAAATTAAATTAAATCGAAGTCTGTTCAAAATGCTACAAAACTTTTCAGATCATTTATATATTTTACAGGGGAAGGTTATGATTCAAGTCCATTCAAAAATATTTCTGAAAATTAGATTTTATGAAGCTTTTCGAAATGCAAGTTTCGGTTAAAAATCATGATATATTATACAATAGTTTCGGTCAAAAAAATCAAAATAAATTGTGGGCTATTCGAAATGATACGAATCTTTTCAGATCATTTATTTATGTTACAGGGGAAGGTTATGATTGCGGTCCATGCAAAAATATTTTTGAAAATTAGATTTTATGAAGCTTTTGGAAATGCAAGTTTCGGTATAAAAAATCATGATATATTATACACTAGTTTCGGTCAAAAAAATAAAATCAAATTGGGGGCTATTCGAAATTATACTAATCTTTTCAGATCATTTATATATGTTACAAGGGATGGTTAGGATGGAAGTCTATACAAAAAAAACATCTGAAAATTAGATTCTATGAAACTTTTCGAAATGCAAGTTTCGGTCAAAAAATCATAGTATATTATACACAAGTTTATACTAATTTATGTCAAAATATCAAATTAAATCAAGGTTTTCTCGAAATGATACGCAACTTTTCAGATCATTTATATATTTTAAGAGGTAAGGTTATGATGGAAGTCCATGCAAAAAATCATCTAGAAATTAGATTCTATGAAACTTTTTGAAATGCATGTTTCGGTCAAAAAATCATAGTATATTATACACTAGTTTATACTCGTTTAGGTCAAAAAATCAAATTAAATCGAGGACAGTTCGAAATGATAACTTTTCAGATCATTTATATATATTTTACGGGGGAAGGTTATGATTGAAGTCCATGCAAAAATTTATCTAAAAATTATATTTAATGAAACTTTTCGAAATGCAAGTTTCGGTCAAAAATTCATGATATATTATACACTAGTTTCGGTCAAGAAAATCAAATTAAATCGTGGTCTTTTCGAAATGATACGAACATTTTTCATAACATTTATATATGTCTCCAGGGAAGGTTATGATGGAAGTCGATGCAAAAAATAATCTTAAAATTAGATTCTATGAAACTTTTCGAAATGCATGTTTCGGTCAAAAAGTCAAAGTATATATTATACACTAGTTTATATTAGTTTCGGTAAAAAATTAAATTAAATCGAAGTCTGTTCAAAATGCTACAAAACTTTTCAGATCATTTATATATTTTACAGGGGAAGGTTATGATTCAAGTCCATTCAAAAATATTTCTGAAAATTAGATTTTATGAAGCTTTTCGAAATGCAAGTTTCGGTTAAAAAACATGATATATTATACAGTAGTTTCGGTCAAAAAAATCAAAATAAATTGTGGGCTATTCGAAATGATACGAATCTTTTCAGATCATTTATATATGTTACAGGGGAAGGTTATGATTGCGGTCCATGCAAAAATATTTTTGAAAATTAGATATTATGAAGCTTTTCGAAATGCAAGTTTCGGTATAAAAAATCATGATATATTATACACTAGTTTCGGTCAAAAAAATAAAATCAAATTGGGGGCTATTCGAAATGATACTAATCTTTTCAGATCATTTATATATGTTACAAGGGATGGTTAGGATGGAAGTCTATACCAAAAAAAACATCTGAAAATTAGATTCTATGAAACTTTTTGAAATGCAAGTTTCGGTCAAAAAATCATAATATATTATACACAAGTTTATACTAATTTATGTCAAAATATCAAATTAAATCAAGGTCTTCTCGAAATGATACGCAACTTTTCAGATCATTTATATATTTTAAGAGGTAAGGTTATGATGGAAGTCCATGCAAAAAATAATCTAGAAATTAGATTCGATGAAACTTTTTGAAATGCAAGTTTCGGTTAAAAAATTATAGTATATTGTACACTAGTTTATACTCGTTTAGGTCAAAAAATCAAATTAAATCGAGGACAGTTCGAAATGATAACTTTTCAGATCATTTATATATATTTTACGGGGGAAGGTTATGATTGAAGTCCATGAAAAAATTTATCTAAAAATTATATTTAATGAAACTTTTCGAAATGCAAGTTTCGGTCAAAAAATCCTGATATATTATACACTAGTTTCGGTCAAGAAAATCAAATTAAATTGGGGTCTATTCGAAATGATACGAATATTTTCATAACATTTATATATGTCTCCAGGGAAGGTTATGATGGAAGTCGATGCAAAAAATAATCTTAAAATTAGATTCTATGAAACTTTTCGAAATGCATGTTTCGGTCAAAAAGTCATAGTATATTATACACTAGTTTATATTAGTTTCGGTAAAAAAATTAAATTAAATCGAAGTCTGTTCAAAATGCTACAAAACTTTTCAGATCATTTATATATTTTACAGGGGAAGGTTATGATTCAAGTCCATTCAAAAATATTTCTGAAAATTAGATTTTATGAAGCTTTTCGAAATGCAAGTTTCGGTTAAAAATCATGATATATTATACAATAGTTTCGGTCAAAAAAATCAAAATAAATTGTGGGCTATTCGAAATGATACGAATCTTTTCAGATCATTTATATATGTTACAGGGGAAGGTTATGATTGCGGTCCATGCAAAAATATTTTTGAAAATTAGATTTTATGAAGCTTTTGGAAATGCAAGTTTCGGTATAAAAAATCATGATATATTATACACTAGTTTCGGTCAAAAAAATAAAATCAAATTGGGGGCTATTCGAAATTATACTAATCTTTTCAGATCATTTATATATGTTACAAGGGATGGTTAGGATGGAAGTCTATACAAAAAAAACATCTGAAAATTAGATTCTATGAAACTTTTCGAAATGCAAGTTTCGGTCAAAAAATCATAGTATATTATACACAAGTTTATACTAATTTATGTCAAAATATCAAATTAAATCAAGGTTTTCTCGAAATGATACGCAACTTTTCAGATCATTTATATATTTTAAGAGGTAAGGTTATGATGGAAGTCCATGCAAAAAATCATCTAGAAATTAGATTCTATGAAACTTTTTGAAATGCATGTTTCGGTCAAAAAATCATAGTATATTATACACTAGTTTATACTCGTTTAGGTCAAAAAATCAAATTAAATCGAGGACAGTTCGAAATGATAACTTTTCAGATCATTTATATATATTTTACGGGGGAAGGTTATGATTGAAGTCCATGCAAAAATTTATCTAAAAATTATATTTAATGAAACTTTTCGAAATGCAAGTTTCGGTCAAAAATTCATGATATATTATACACTAGTTTCGGTCAAGAAAATCAAATTAAATCGTGGTCTTTTCGAAATGATACGAACATTTTTCATAACATTTATATATGTCTCCAGGGAAGGTTATGATGGAAGTCGATGCAAAAAATAATCTTAAAATTAGATTCTATGAAACTTTTCGAAATGCATGTTTCGGTCAAAAAGTCAAAGTATATATTATACACTAGTTTATATTAGTTTCGGTAAAAAATTAAATTAAATCGAAGTCTGTTCAAAATGCTACAAAACTTTTCAGATCATTTATATATTTTACAGGGGAAGGTTATGATTCAAGTCCATTCAAAAATATTTCTGAAAATTAGATTTTATGAAGCTTTTCGAAATGCAAGTTTCGGTTAAAAAACATGATATATTATACAGTAGTTTCGGTCAAAAAAATCAAAATAAATTGTGGGCTATTCGAAATGATACGAATCTTTTCAGATCATTTATATATGTTACAGGGGAAGGTTATGATTGCGGTCCATGCAAAAATATTTTTGAAAATTAGATATTATGAAGCTTTTCGAAATGCAAGTTTCGGTATAAAAAATCATGATATATTATACACTAGTTTCGGTCAAAAAAATAAAATCAAATTGGGGGCTATTCGAAATGATACTAATCTTTTCAGATCATTTATATATGTTACAAGGGATGGTTAGGATGGAAGTCTATACCAAAAAAAACATCTGAAAATTAGATTCTATGAAACTTTTTGAAATGCAAGTTTCGGTCAAAAAATCATAATATATTATACACAAGTTTATACTAATTTATGTCAAAATATCAAATTAAATCAAGGTCTTCTCGAAATGATACGCAACTTTTCAGATCATTTATATATTTTAAGAGGTAAGGTTATGATGGAAGTCCATGCAAAAAATAATCTAGAAATTAGATTCTATGAAACTTTTTGAAATGCAAGTTTCGGTTAAAAAATTATAGTATATTGTACACTAGTTTATACTCGTTTAGGTCAAAAAATCAAATTAAATCGAGGACAGTTCGAAATGATAACTTTTCAGATCATTTATATATATTTTACGGGGGAAGGTTATGATTGAAGTCCATGAAAAAATTTATCTAAAAATTATATTTAATGAAACTTTTCGAAATGCAAGTTTCGGTCAAAAAATCCTGATATATTATACACTAGTTTCGGTCAAGAAAATCAAATTAAATTGGGGTCTATTCGAAATGATACGAATATTTTCATAACATTTATATATGTCTCCAGGGAAGGTTATGATGGAAGTCGATGCAAAAAATAATCTTAAAATTAGATTCTATGAAACTTTTCGAAATGCATGTTTCGGTCAAAAAGTCATAGTATATTATACACTAGTTTATATTAGTTTCGGTAAAAAAATTAAATTAAATCGAAGTCTGTTCAAAATGCTACAAAACTTTTCAGATCATTTATATATTTTACAGGGGAAGGTTATGATTCAAGTCCATTCAAAAATATTTCTGAAAATTAGATTTTATGAAGCTTTTCGAAATGCAAGTTTCGGTTAAAAATCATGATATATTATACAATAGTTTCGGTCAAAAAAATCAAAATAAATTGTGGGCTATTCGAAATGATACGAATCTTTTCAGATCATTTATATATGTTACAGGGGAAGGTTATGATTGCGGTCCATGCAAAAATATTTTTGAAAATTAGATTTTATGAAGCTTTTCGAAATGCAAGTTTCGGTATAAAAAATCATGATATATTATACACTAGTTTCGGTCAAAAAAATAAAATCAAATTGGGGGCTATTCGAAATTATACTAATCTTTTCAGATCATTTATATATGTTACAAGGGATGGTTAGGATGGAAGTCTATACAAAAAAAACATCTGAAAATTAGATTCTATGAAACTTTTCGAAATGCAAGTTTCGGTCAAAAAATCATAGTATATTATACACAAGTTTATACTAATTTATGTCAAAATATCAAATTAAATCAAGGTCTTCTCGAAATGATACGCAACTTTTCAGATCATTTATATATTTTAAGAGGTAAGGTTATGATGGAAGTCCATGCAAAAAATCATCTAGAAATTAGATTCTATGAAACTTTTTGAAATGCAAGTTTCGGTCAAAAAATCATAGTATATTATACACTAGTTTATACTCATTTAGGTCAAAAAATCAAATTAAATCGAGGACAGTTCGAAATAATAACTTTTCAGATCATTTATATATATTTTACGGGGGAAGGTTATGATTGAATTCTATGCAAAAATTTATCTAAAAATTATATTTAATGAAACTTTTCGAAATGCAAGTTTCGGTCAAAAAATCATGATATATTATACACTAGTTTCGGTCAAGAAAATCAAATTAAATCGGGGTCTATTCGAAATGATACGAATATTTTCATAACATTTATATATGTCTCCAGGGAAGGTTATTATGGAAGTCCATGCAAAAAATAATCTTAAAATTAGATTCTATGAAACTTTTCAAAATGCATGTTTCGGTCAAAAAGTCATAGTATATTATACCCTAGTTTATATTAGTTTCGGTAAAAAAATTAAATTAAATCGAAGTCTGTTCAAAATGCTACAAAACTTTTCAGATCATTTATATATTTTACAGGGGAAGGTTATGATTCAAGTCCATTCAAATATATTTCTGAAAATTAGATTTTATGAAGCTTTTCGAAATGCAAGTTTCGGTTAAAAATCATGATATATTATACAGTAGTTTCGGTCAAAAAAATCAAAATAAATTGTGGGCTATTCGAAATGATACGAATCTTTTCAGATCATTTATATATGTTATAGGGGAAGGTTATGATTGAGGTCCATGCAAAAATATTTTTGAAAATTAGATTTTATGAAGCTTTTCGAAATGCAAGTTTCGTTATAAAAAATCATGATATATTATACACTAGTTTCGGTCAAAAAAATAAAATCATATTGGGGGCTATTCGAAATGATACTAATCTTTTCAGATCATTTATATATGTTACAAGGGATGGTTAGGATGGAAGTCTATACTAAAAAAACATCTGAAAATTAGATTCTATGAAACTTTTCGAAATGCAAGTTTCGGTCAAAAAATCATAATATATTATACACAAGTTTATACTAATTTATGTCAAAATATCAAATTAAATCAAGGTCTTCTCGAAATGATACGCAACTTTTCAGATCATTTATATATTTTAAGAGGTAAGGTTATGATGGAAGTCCATGCAAAAAATAATCTAGAAATTAGATTCTATGAAACTTTTTGAAATGCAAGTTTCGGTTAAAAAATTATAGTATATTGTACACTAGTTTATACTCGTTTAGGTCAAAAAATCAAATTAAATCGAGGACAGATCGAAATGATAACTTTTCAGATCATTTATATATATTTTACGGGGGAAGGTTATGATTGAAGTCCATGCAAAAATTTATCTAAAAATTATATTTAATGAAACTTTTCGAAATGCAAGTTTCGGTAAAAAAATCCTGATATATTATACACTAGTTTCGGTCAAGAAAATCAAATTAAATTGGGGTCTATTCGAAATGATACGAATATTTTCATAACATTTATATATGTCTCCAGGGAAGGTTATTATGGAAGTCCATGTAAAAAATAATCTTAAAATTAGATTCTATGAAACTTTTCGAAATGCATGTTTCGGTCAAAAAGTCATAGTATATTATACACTAGTTTATATTAGTTTCGGTAAAAAATTAAATTAAATCGAAGTCTGTTCAAAATGCTACAAAACTTTTCAGATCATTTATATATTTTACAGGGGAAGGTTATGATTCAAGTCCATTCAAAAATATTTCTGAAAATTAGATTTTATGAAGCTTTTCGAAATGCAAGTTTCGGTTAAAAATCATGATATATTATACAATAGTTTCGGTCAAAAAAATCAAAATAAATTGTGGGCTATTCGAAATGATACGAATCTTTTCAGATCATTTATATATGTTACAGGGGAAGGTTATGATTGCGGTCCATGCAAAAATATTTTTGAAAATTAGATTTTATGAAGCTTTTCGAAATGCAAGTTTCGGTATAAAAAATCATGATATATTATACACTAGTTTCGGTCAAAAAAATAAAATCAAATTGGGGGCTATTCGAAATTATACTAATCTTTTCAGATCATTTATATATGTTACAAGGGATGGTTAGGATGGAAGTCTATACAAAAAAAACATCTGAAAATTAGATTCTATGAAACTTTTCGAAATGCAAGTTTCGGTCAAAAAATCATAGTATATTATACACAAGTTTATACTAATTTATGTCAAAATATCAAATTAAATCAAGGTCTTCTCGAAATGATACGCAACTTTTCAGATCATTTATATATTTTAAGAGGTAAGGTTATGATGGAAGTCCATGCAAAAAATCATCTAGAAATTAGATTCTATGAAACTTTTTGAAATGCAAGTTTCGGTCAAAAAATCATAGTATATTATACACTAGTTTATACTCATTTAGGTCAAAAAATCAAATTAAATCGAGGACAGTTCGAAATAATAACTTTTCAGATCATTTATATATATTTTACGGGGGAAGGTTATGATTGAAGTCTATGCAAAAATTTATCTAAAAATTATATTTAATGAAACTTTTCGAAATGCAAGTTTCGGTCAAAAAATCATGATATATTATACACTAGTTTCGGTCAAGAAAATCAAATTAAATCGGGGTCTATTCGAAATGATACGAATATTTTCATAACATTTATATATGTCTCCAGGGAAGGTTATTATGGAAGTCCATGCAAAAAATAATCTTAAAATTAGATTCTATGAAACTTTTCAAAATGCATGTTTCGGTCAAAAAGTCATAGTATATTATACCCTAGTTTATATTAGTTTCGGTAAAAAAATTAAATTAAATCGAAGTCTGTTCAAAATGCTACAAAACTTTTCAGATCATTTATATATTTTACAGGGGAAGGTTATGATTCAAGTCCATTCAAATATATTTCTGAAAATTAGATTTTATGAAGCTTTTCGAAATGCAAGTTTCGGTTAAAAATCATGATATATTATACAGTAGTTTCGGTCAAAAAAATCAAAATAAATTGTGGGCTATTCGAAATGATACGAATCTTTTCAGATCATTTATATATGTTATAGGGGAAGGTTATGATTGAGGTCCATGCAAAAATATTTTTGAAAATTAGATTTTATGAAGCTTTTCGAAATGCAAGTTTCGTTATAAAAAATCATGATATATTATACACTAGTTTCGGTCAAAAAAATAAAATCATATTGGGGGCTATTCGAAATGATACTAATCTTTTCAGATCATTTATATATGTTACAAGGGATGGTTAGGATGGAAGTCTATACTAAAAAAAACATCTGAAAATTAGATTCTATGAAACTTTTCGAAATGCAAGTTTCGGTCAAAAAATCATAATATATTATACACAAGTTTATACTAATTTATGTCAAAATATCAAATTAAATCAAGGTCTTCTCGAAATGATACGCAACTTTTCAGATCATTTATATATTTTAAGAGGTAAGGTTATGATGGAAGTCCATGCAAAAAATAATCTAGAAATTAGATTCTATGAAACTTTTTGAAATGCAAGTTTCGGTTAAAAAATTATAGTATATTGTACACTAGTTTATACTCGTTTAGGTCAAAAAATCAAATTAAATCGAGGACAGATCGAAATGATAACTTTTCAGATCATTTATATATATTTTACGGGGGAAGGTTATGATTGAAGTCCATGCAAAAATTTATCTAAAAATTATATTTAATGAAACTTTTCGAAATGCAAGTTTCGGTCAAAAAATCCTGATATATTATACACTAGTTTCGGTCAAGAAAATCAAATTAAATTGGGGTCTATTCGAAATGATACGAATATTTTCATAACATTTATATATGTCTCCAGGGAAGGTTATTATGGAAGTCCATGCAAAAAATAATCTTAAAATTAGATTCTATGAAACTTTTCGAAATGCATGTTTCGGTCAAAAAGTCATAGTATATTATACACTAGTTTATATTAGTTTCGGTAAAAAATTAAATTAAATCGAAGTCTGTTCAAAATGCTACAAAACTTTTCAGATCATTTATATATTTTACAGGGGAAGGTTATGATTCAAGTCCATTCAAAAATATTTCTGAAAATTAGATTTTATGAAGCTTTTCGAAATGCAAGTTTCGGTTAAAAATCATGATATATTATACAATAGTTTCGGTCAAAAAAATCAAAATAAATTGTGGGCTATTCGAAATGATACGAATCTTTTCAGATCATTTATTTATGTTACAGGGGAAGGTTATGATTGCGGTCCATGCAAAAATATTTTTGAAAATTAGATTTTATGAAGCTTTTCGAAATGCAAGTTTCGGTATAAAAAATCATGATATATTATACACTAGTTTCGGTCAAAAAAATAAAATCAAATTGGGGGCTATTCGAAATTATACTAATCTTTTCAGATCATTTATATATGTTACAAGGGATGGTTAGGATGGAAGTCTATACAAAAAAAACATCTGAAAATTAGATTCTATGAAACTTTTCGAAATGCAAGTTTCGGTCAAAAAATCATAGTATATTATACACAAGTTTATACTAATTTATGTCAAAATATCAAATTAAATCAAGGTTTTCTCGAAATGATACGCAACTTTTCAGATCATTTATATATTTTAAGAGGTAAGGTTATGATGGAAGTCCATGCAAAAAATCATCTAGAAATTAGATTCTATGAAACTTTTTGAAATGCAAGTTTCGGTCAAAAAATCATAGTATATTATACACTAGTTTATACTCGTTTAGGTCAAAAAATCAAATTAAATCGAGGACAGTTCGAAATGATAACTTTTCAGATCATTTATATATATTTTACGGGGGAAGGTTATGATTGAAGTCCATGCAAAAATTTATCTAAAAATTATATTTAATGAAACTTTTCGAAATGCAAGTTTCGGTCAAAAATTCATGATATATTATACACTAGTTTCGGTCAAGAAAATCAAATTAAATCGTGGTCTTTTCGAAATGATACGAACATTTTTCATAACATTTATATATGTCTCCAGGGAAGGTTATGATGGAAGTCGATGCAAAAAATAATCTTAAAATTAGATTCTATGAAACTTTTCGAAATGCATGTTTCGGTCAAAAAGTCAAAGTATATATTATACACTAGTTTATATTAGTTTCGGTAAAAAATTAAATTAAATCGAAGTCTGTTCAAAATGCTACAAAACTTTTCAGATCATTTATATATTTTACAGGGGAAGGTTATGATTCAAGTCCATTCAAAAATATTTTTTAAAATTAGATTTTATGAAACTTTTCGAAATGCAAGTTTCGGTTAAAAATCATGATATATTATACAGTAGTTTCGGTCAAAAAAATCAAAATAAATTGTGGGCTATTCGAAATGATACGAATCTTTTCAGATCATTTATATATGTTACAGGGGAAGGTTATGATTGAGGTCCATGCAAAAATATTTTTGAAAATTAGATTTTATGAAGCTTTTCGAAATGCAAGTTTCGGTATAAAAAATCATGATATATTATACACTAGTTTCGGTCAAAAAAATAAAATCAAATTGGGGGCTATTCGAAATGATACTAATCTTTTCAGATCATTTATATATGTTACAAGGGATGGTTAGGATGGAAGTCTATACTAAAAAAAACATCTGAAAATTAGATTCTATGAAACTTTTTGAAATGCAAGTTTCGGTCAAAAAATCATAATATATTATACACAAGTTTATACTAATTTATGACAAAATATCAAATTAAATCAAGGTCTTCTCGAAATGATACGCAACTTTTCAGATCATTTATATATTTTAAGAGGTAAGGTTATGATGGAAGTCCATGCAAAAAATAATCTAGAAATTAGATTCTATGAAACTTTTTGAAATGCAAGTTTCGGTTAAAAAATTATAGTATATTGTACACTAGTTTATACTCGTTTAGGTCAAAAAATCAAATTAAATCGAGGACAGATCGAAATGATAACTTTTCAGATCATTTATATATATTTTACGGGGGAAGGTTATGATTGAAGTCCATGCAAAAATTTATCTAAAAATTATATTTAATGAAACTTTTCGAAATGCAAGTTTCGGTCAAAAAATCCTGATATATTATACACTAGTTTCGGTCAAGAAAATCAAATTAAATTGGGGTCTATTCGAAATGATACGAATATTTTCATAACATTTATATATGTCTCCAGGGAAGGTTATTATGGAAGTCCATGCAAAAAATAATCTTAAAATTAGATTCTATGAAACTTTTCGAAATGCATGTTTCGGTCAAAACGTCATAGTATATTATACACTAGTTTATATTAGTTTCGGTAAAAAATTAAATTAAATCGAAGTCTGTTCAAAATGCTACAAAACTTTTCAGATCATTTATATATTTTACAGGGGAAGGTTATGATTCAAGTCCATCCAAAATATTTCTGAAAATTAGATTTTATGAAGCTTTTCGAAATGCAAGTTTCGGTTAAAAATCATGATATATTATACAGTAGTTTCGGTCAAAAAAATCAAAATAAATTGTGGGCTATTCGAAATGATACGAATCTTTTCAGATCATGTATATATGTTACAGGGGAAGGTTATGATTGAGGTCTATGAAAAATTATTTTTGAATATTAGATTTTATGAAGCTTTTCAAAATGCAAGTTTCGGTATAAAAAATCATGATATATTATACACTAGTTTCGGTCAAAAAAATAAAATCAAATTGGGGGCTATTCGCAATGATAATAATCTTTTCAGATCATTTATATATGTTACAAGGGATGGTTAGGATGGAAGTCTATACAAAAAAAAACATCTGAAAATTAGATTCTATGAAACTTTTCCAAATGCAAGTTTCGGTCAAAAAATCATAGTATATTATACACAAGTTTATACTAATTTATGTCAAAATATCAAATTAAATCAAGGTCTTCTCGAAATGATACGAAAATTTTCAGATAAATTATATATTTTAAGAGGTAAGATTATGATGAAAGTCCATGCAAAAAATCATCTGGAAATTAGATTCTATGAATCTTTTTGAAATGCAAGTTTCGGTCAAAAAATCATAGTACACTAGTTTATACTAGTTTAGGTCAAAAAATCAAATTAAATCAAGGACTGTTCGAAATGATAACTTTTCAGATCATTTATATATATTTTACGGGGGAAGGTTATGATTGAAGTCCATGCAAAAATTTATCTAAAAATTATATTTAATGAAACTTTTCGAAATGCAAGTTTCGGTCAAAAATTCATGATATATTATACACTAGTTTCGGTCAAGAAAATCAAATTAAATCGGGGTCAATTCAAAATGATACGAATATTTTCATAACATTTATATATGTCTCCGGGGAAGGTTATGATGGAAGTCCATGCAAAAAATTATCTTAAAATTAGATTCTATGAATGTTTTCGAAATGCATGTTTCGGTCAAAAAGTCATAGTATATTATACACTAGTTTATATTAGTTTCGGTAAAAAAGTAAATTAAATTGAAGTCTGTTCAAAATGCTACAAAACTTTTCAGATCATTTATATATTTTACAGGGGAAGGTTATGATTAAGGTCCATTCAAAAATATTTCTGAAATTAGATTTTATGAAGCTTTTCGAAATGCAAGTTTCGGTTAAAAAATCATGATATATTAAACAGTAGTTTCGGTCAAAAAAATCAAAATAAATTGTGGGCTATTCGAAATGATACGAATCTTTTCAGATCATTTATATATGTTACAGGGGAAGGTTATGATTGAGGTCCATGCAAAAATATTTTTTAAAATTATATTTTATGAAGCTTTTCGAAATGCAAGTTTCGTTATAAAAAATCATGATATATTATACACTAGTTTCGGTCAAAAAAATAAAATCAAATTGGGGGCTATTCGAAATGATACTAATCTTTTCAGATCATTTATATATGTTACAAGGGATGGTTAGGATGGAAGTCTATACTAAAAAAAACATCTGAAAATTAGATTCTATGAAACTTTTCGAAATGCAAGTTTCGGTCAAAAAATCATAATATATTATACACAAGTTTATACTAATTTAGGTCAAAATATCAAATTAAATCGAGGTCTTCTCGAAATGATACGAAACTTTTCAGATCATTTATATTTTTTAAGAGGGAAGGTTATGCTGGAAGTCCATGCAAAAAATTATCTGGAAATTAGATTCTATGAAACTTTTTGAAATGCAAGTTTCGGTCAAAAAATCATAGTACACTAGTTTATACTCGTTTAGGTCAAAAAATCAAATTAAATCGAGGACAGTTCGAAATGATAACTTTTCAGATCATTTAAATATATTTTACGGGGGAAGGTTATGATTGAAGTCCATTCAAAAATTTATCTAAAAATTATATTTAATGAAACTTTTCGAAATGCAAGTTTCGGTCAAAAATTCATGATATATTATACACTAGTTTCGGTCAAGAAAATCAAATTAAATCGTGGTCTTTTCGAAATGATACGAACATTTTTCATAACATTTATATATGTCTCCAGGGAAGGTTATGATGGAAGTCGATGCAAAAAATAATCTTAAAATTAGATTCTATGAAACTTTTCGAAATGCATGTTTCGGTCAAAAAGTCAAAGTATATATTATACACTAGTTTATATTAGTTTCGGTAAAAAATTAAATTAAATCGAAGTCTGTTCAAAATGCTACAAAACTTTTCAGATCATTTATATATTTTACAGGGGAAGGTTATGATTCAAGTCCATTCAAAAATATTTTTTAAAATTAGATTTTATGAAGCTTTTCGAAATGCAAGTTTCGGTTAAAAATCATGATATATTATACAGTAGTTTCGGTCAAAAAAATCAAAATAAATTGTGGGCTATTCGAAATGATACGAATCTTTTCAGATCATTTATATATGTTACAGGGGAAGGTTATGATTGAGGTCCATGCAAAAATATTTTTGAAAATTAGATTTTATGAAGCTTTTCGAAATGCAAGTTTCGGTATAAAAAATCATGATATATTATACACTAGTTTCGGTCAAAAAAATAAAATCAAATTGGGGGCTATTCGAAATGATACTAATCTTTTCAGATCATTTATATATGTTACAAGGGATGGTTAGGATGGAAGTCTATACTAAAAAAAACATCTGAAAATTAGATTCTATGAAACTTTTCGAAATGCAAGTTTCGGTCAAAAAATCATAATATATTATACACAAGTTTATACTAATTTAGGTCAAAATATCAAATTAAATCGAGGTCTTCTCGAAATGATACGAAACTTTTCAGATCATTTATATTTTTTAAGAGGGAAGGTTATGCTGGAAGTCCATGCAAAAAATTATCTGGAAATTAGATTCTATGAAACTTTTTGAAATGCAAGTTTCGGTCAAAAAATCATAGTACACTAGTTTATACTAGTTTAGGTCAAAAAATCAAATTAAATCGAGGACTGTTCGAAATGATAACTTTTCAGATCATTTATATATATTTTACGGGGGAAGGTTATGATTGAAATCCATGCAAAAATTTATCTAAAAATTATATTTAATGAAACTTTTCGAAATGCAAGTTTCGGTCAAAAAATCATGATATATTATACACTAGTTTCGGTCAAGAAAATCAAATTTAATCGGGGTCTATTCGAAATGATACGAATATTTTCATAACATTTATATATCTCTTCAGGGAAGGTTATTATGGAAGTCCATGCAAAAAAAATCTTAAAATTAGATTCTATGAAACTTTTCGAAATGCATGTTTTCGTCAAAATGTCATTGTATATAATACACTAGTTTATATTAGTTTCGGTAAAAAATTAAATTAAATCGAAGTCTGTTCAAAATGCTACAAAACTTTTCAGATCATTTATATATTTTACAGGGGAAGGTTATGATTCAAGTCCATTCAAAAATATTTCTGAAAATTAGATTTTATGAAGCTTTTCGAAATGCAAGTTTCGGTTAAAAATCATGATATATTATACAGTAGTTTCGGTCAAAAAAATCAAAAAAATTGTGGGCTATTCGAAATGATACGAATCTTTTCAGATCATATATATATGTTACAGGGGAAGGTTATGATTGAGGTCCATGCAAAAATATTTTTGAAAATTAGATTTTATGAAGCTTTTCGAAATGCAAGTTTCGTTATAAAAAATCATGATATATTATACACTAGTTTCGGTCAAAAAAATAAAATCATATTGGGGGCTATTCGAAATGATACTAATCTTTTCAGATCATTTATATATGTTACAAGGGATGGTTAGGATGGAAGTCTATACTAAAAAAAACATCTAAAAATTAGATTCTATGAAACTTTTCGAAATGCAAGTTTCGGTCAAAAAATCATAATATATTATACACAAGTTTATACTAATTTATGTCAAAATATCAAATTAAATCAAGGTCTTCTCGAAATGATACGCAACTTTTCAGATCATTTATATATTTTAAGAGGTAAGGTTATGATGGAAGTCCATGCAAAAAATAATCTAGAAATTAGATTCTATGAAACTTTTTGAAATGCAAGTTTCGGTCAAAAAATTATAGTATATTGTACACTAGTTTATACTCGTTTAGGTCAAAAAATCAAATTAAATCGAGGACAGATCGAAATGATAACTTTTTAGATCATTTATATATATTTTACGGGGGAAGGTTATGATTGAAGTCCATGCAAAAATTTATCTAAAAATTATATTTAATGAAACTTTTCGAAATGCAAGTTTCGGTCAAAAAATCCTGATATATTATACACTAGTTTCGGTCAAGAAAATCAAATTAAATTGGGGTCTATTCGAAATGATACGAATATTTTCATAACATTTATATATGTCTCCAGGGAAGGTTATTATGGAAGTCCATGCAAAAAATAATCTTAAAATTAGATTCTATGAAACTTTTCGAAATGCATGTTTCGGTCAAAAAGTCATAGTATATTATACACTAGTTTATATTAGTTTCGGTAAAAAATTAAATTATATCGAAGTCTGTTCAAAATGCTACAAAACTTTTCAGATCATTTTTATATTTTACAGGGGAAGGTTATGATTCAAGTCCATTCAAAAATATTTCTGAAAATTAGATTTTATGAAGCTTTTCGAAATGCAAGTTTCGGTTAAAAATCATGATATATTATACAATAGTTTCGGTCAAAAAAATCAAAATAAATTGTGGGCTATTCGAAATGATACGAATCTTTTCAGATCATTTATTTATGTTACAGGGGAAGGTTATGATTGCGGTCCATGCAAAAATATTTTTGAAAATTAGATTTTATGAAGCTTTTCGAAATGCAAGTTTCGGTATAAAAAATCATGATATATTATACACTAGTTTCGGTCAAAAAAATAAAATCAAATTGGGGGCTATTCGAAATTATACTAATCTTTTCAGATCATTTATATATGTTACAAGGGATGGTTAGGATGGAAGTCTATACAAAAAAAAACATCTGAAAATTAGATTCTATGAAACTTTTCGAAATGCAAGTTTCGGTCAAAAAATCATAGTATATTATACACAAGTTTATACTAATTTATGTCAAAATATCAAATTAAATCAAGGTTTTCTCGAAATGATACGCAACTTTTCAGATCATTTATATATTTTAAGAGGTAAGGTTATGATGGAAGTCCATGCAAAAAATCATCTAGAAATTAGATTCTATGAAACTTTTTGAAATGCATGTTTCGGTCAAAAAATCATAGTATATTATACACTAGTTTATACTCGTTTAGGTCAAAAAATCAAATTAAATCGAGGACAGTTCGAAATGATAACTTTTCAGATCATTTATATATATTTTACGGGGGAAGGTTATGATTGAAGTCCATGCAAAAATTTATCTAAAAATTATATTTAATGAAACTTTTCGAAATGCAAGTTTCGGTCAAAAATTCATGATATATTATACACTAGTTTCGGTCAAGAAAATCAAATTAAATCGTGGTCTTTTCGAAATGATACGAACATTTTTCATAACATTTATATATGTCTCCAGGGAAGGTTATGATGGAAGTCGATGCAAAAAATAATCTTAAAATTAGATTCTATGAAACTTTTCGAAATGCATGTTTCGGTCAAAAAGTCAAAGTATATATTATACACTAGTTTATATTAGTTTCGGTAAAAAATTAAATTAAATCGAAGTCTGTTCAAAATGCTACAAAACATTTCAGATCATTTATATATTTTACAGGGGAAGGTTATGTTTCAAGTCCATTCAAAAATATTTTTTAAAATTAGATTTTATGAAGCTTTTCGAAATGCAAGTTTCGGTTAAAAATCATGATATATTATACAGTAGTTTCGGTCAAAAAAATCAAAATAAATTGTGGGCTATTCGAAATGATACGAATCTTTTCAGATCATTTATATATGTTACAGGGGAAGGTTATGATTGAGGTCCATGCAAAAATATTTTTGAAAATTAGATTTTATGAAGCTTTTCGAAATGCAAGTTTCGGTATAAAAAATCATGATATATTATACACTAGTTTCGGTCAAAAAAATAAAATCAAATTGGGGGCTATTCGAAATGATACTAATCTTTTCAGATCATTTATATATGTTACAAGGGATGGTAAGGATGGAAGTCTATACTAAAAAAAACATCTGAAAATTAGATTCTATGAAACTTTTCGAAATGCAAGTTTCGGTCAAAAAATCATAATATATTATACACAAGTTTATACTAATTTAGGTCAAAATATCAAATTAAATCGAGGTCTTCTCGAAATGATACGAAACTTTTCAGATCATTTATATTTTTTAAGAGGGAAGGTTATGCTGGAAGTCCATGCAAAAAATTATCTGGAAATTAGATTCTATGAAACTTTTTGAAATGCAAGTTTCAGTCAAAAAATCATAGTACACTAGTTTATACTAGTTTAGGTCAAAAAATCAAATTAAATCGAGGACTGTTCGAAATGATAACTTTTCAGATCATTTATATATATTTTACGGGGGAAGGTTATGATTGAAATCCATGCAAAAATTTATCTAAAAATTATATTTAATGAAACTTTTCGAAATGCAAGTTTCGGTCAAAAAATCATGATATATTATACACTAGTTTCGGTCAAGAAAATCAAATTTAATCGGGGTCTATTCGAAATGATACGAATATTTTCATAACATTTATATATCTCTCCAGGGAAGGTTATAATGGAAGTCCATGCAAAAAAAATCTTAAAATTAGATTCTATGAAACTTTTCGAAATGCATGTTTTCGTCAAAATGTCATAGTATATAATACACTAGTTTATATTAGTTTCGGTAAAAAAATTAAATTAAATCGAAGTCTGTTCAAAATGCTACAAAACTTTTCAGATCATTTATATATTTTACAGGGGAAGGTTATGATTCAAGTCCATTCAAAAATATTTCTGAAAATTAGATTTTATGAAGCTTTTCGAAATGCAAGTTTCGGTTAAAAATCATGATATATTATACAGTAGTTTCGGTCAAAAAAATCAAAAAAAATTGTGGGCTATTCGAAATGATACGAATCTTTTCAGATCATTTATATATGTTACAGGGGAAGGTTATGATTGAGGTCCATGCAAAAATATTTTTGAAAATTAGATTTTATGAAGCTTTTCGAAATGCAAGTTTCGGTATAAAAAATCATGATATATTATACACTAGTTTCGGTCAAAAAAATAAAATCAAATTGGGGGCTATTCGAAATGATACTAATCTTTTCAGATCATTTATATATGTTACAAGGGATGGTTAGGATGGAAGTCTATACTAAAAAAAACATCTTAAAATTAGATTCTATGAAACTTTTTGAAATGCAAGTTTCGGTCAAAAAATCATAATATATTATACACAAGTTTATACTAATTTATGACAAAATATCAAATTAAATCAAGGTCTTCTCGAAATGATACGCAACTTTTCAGATCATTTATATATTTTAAGAGGTAAGGTTATGATGGAAGTCCATGCAAAAAATAATCTAGAAATTAGATTCTATGAAACTTTTTGAAATGCAAGTTTCGGTCAAAAAATTATAGTATATTGTACACTAGTTTATACTCGTTTAGGTCAAAAAATCAAATTAAATCGAGGACAGTTCGAAATGATAACTTTTCAGATCATTTATATATATTTTACGGGGGAAGGTTATGATTGAAGTCCATGCAAAAATTTATCTAAAAATTATATTTAATGAAACTTTTCGAAATGCAAGTTTCGGTCAAAAAATCCTGATATATTATACACTAGTTTCGGTCAAGAAAATCAAATTAAATTGGGGTCTATTCGAAATGATACGAATATTTTCATAACATTTATATATGTCTCCAGGGAAGGTTATTATGGAAGTCCATGCAAAAAATAATCTTAAAATTAGATTCTATGAAACTTTTCGAAATGCATGTTTCGGTCAAAAAGTCATAGTATATTATACACTAGTTTATATTAGTTTCGGTAAAAAATTTAATTAAATCGAAGTCTGTTCAAAATGCTACAAAACTTTTCAGATCATTTATATATTTTACAGGGGAAGGTTATGATTCAAGTCCATCCAAAATATTTCTGAAAATTAGATTTTATGAAGCTTTTCGAAATGCAAGTTTCGGTTAAAAATCATGATATATTATACAGTAGTTTCGGTCAAAAAAATCAAAATAAATTGTGGGCTATTCGAAATGATACGAATCTTTTCAGATCATGTATATATGTTACAGGGGAAGGTTATGATTGAGGTCTATGAAAAATTATTTTTGAAAATTAGATTTTATGAAGCTTTTCAAAATGCAAGTTTCGGTATAAAAAATCATGATATATTATACACTAGTTTCGGTCAAAAAAATAAAATCAAATTGGGGGCTATTCGCAATGATAATAATCTTTTCAGATCATTTATATATGTTACAAGGGATGGTTAGGATGGAAGTCTATACAAAAAAAAACATCTGAAAATTAGATTCTATGAAACTTTTCCAAATGCAAGTTTCGGTCAAAAAATCATAGTATATTATACACAAGTTTATACTAATTTATGTCAAAATATCAAATTAAATCAAGGTCTTCTCGAAATGATACGAAAATTTTCAAATAATTTATATATTTTAAGAGGTAATATTATGATGAAAGTCCATGCAAAAAATCATCTGGAAATTAGATTCTATGAAACTTTTTGAAATGCAAGTTTCGGTCAAAAAATCATAGTACACTAGTTTATACTAGTTTAGGTCAAAAAATCAAATTAAATCAAGGACTGTTCGAAATGATAACTTTTCAGATCATTTATATATATTTTACGGGGGAAGGTTATGATTGAAGTCCATGCAAAAATTTATCTAAAAATTATATTTAATGAAACTTTTCGAAATGCAAGTTTCGGTCAAAAATTCATGATATATTATACACTAGTTTCGGTCAAGAAAATCAAATTAAATCGGGGTCAATTCAAAATGATACGAATATTTTCATAACATTTATATATGTCTCCGGGGAAGGTTATGATGGAAGTCCATGCAAAAAATTATCTTAAAATTAGATTCTATGAAAGTTTTCGAAATGCATGTTTCGGTCAAAAAGTCATAGTATATTATACACTAGTTTATATTAGTTTCGGTAAAAAATTAAATTAAATTGAAGTCTGTTCAAAATGCTACAAAACTTTTCAGATCATTTATATATTTTACAGGGGAAGGTTATGATTAAGGTCCATTCAAAAATATTTCTGAAATTAGATTTTATGAAGCTTTTCGAAATGCAAGTTTCGGTTAAAAAATCATGATATATTAAACAGTAGTTTCGGTCAAAAAAATCAAAATAAATTGTGGGCTATTCGAAATGATACGAATCTTTTCAGATCATTTATATATGTTACAGGGGAAGGTTATGATTGAGGTCCATGCAAAAATATTTTTTAAAATTAGATTTTATAAAGCTTTCCGAAATGCAAGTTTCGGTATAAAAAATCATGATATATTATACCCTAGTTTCGGTCAAAAAAATAAAATCAAATTGGGGGCTATTCGAAATGATACTAATCTTTTTAGATCATTTATATATGTTACAAGGGATGGTTAGGATGGAAGTCTATACAAAAAAAACATCTGAAAATTAGATTCTATGAAACTTTTCGAAATGCAAGTTTCGGTCAAAAAATCATAGTATATTATACACAAGTTTATACAAATTTGGTTCAAAATATCAAATTAAATCAAGGTCTTCTCGAAATGATACGAAACTTTTCAGATCATTTATATATTTTAAGAGGGAAGATTATGATGGAAGTCCATGCAAAAAATCATCTGGAAATTAGATTCTATGAAACTTTTTGAAATGCAAGTTTCGGTCAAAAAATCATAGTATATTATACACTAGTTTATACTCGTTTAGGTCAAAAAATCAAATTAAATCGAGGACTGTTCGAAATGATAACTTTTCAGATCATTTATATATATTTTACGGGGGAAGGTTATGATTGAAGTCCATGCAAAAATTTATCTAAAAATTATATTTAATGAAACTTTTCGAAATGCAAGTTTTCGTCAAAAAATCATGATATATTATACACTAGTTTCGGTCAAGAAAATCAAATTAATCGGGGTCTATTCGAAATGATACGAATATTTTCATAACATTTATATATGTCTCCAGGGAAGGTTATGATGGAAGTCCATGCAAAAAATAATCTTAAAATAAGATTCTATGAAAGTTTTCGAAATGCATGTTTCGGTCAAAAAGTCATAGTATATTACACACTAGTTTATATTAGTTTCGGTAAAAAATTAAATTAAATCGAAGTCTGTTCAAAATGCTACAAAAGTTTCCAGATCATTTATATATTTTACAGGGGAAGGTTATGATTCAAGTCCATCCAAAATATTTCTGAAAATTAGATTTTATGAAGCTTTTCGAAATGCAAGTTTCGGTTAAAAATCATGATATATTATACAGTATTTTTGGTCAAAAAAATCAAAATAAATTGTGGGCTATTCGAAATGATACGAATCTTTTCAGATCATTTATATATGTTACAGGGGAAGGTTTATATTGAGGTCCATGCAAAAATATTTTTGAAAATTAGATTTTATGAAGCTTTTCGAAATGCAAGTTTCGGTATAAAAAATCCTGATATATTATACACTAGTTTCGGTCAAAAAAAAAAAATCAAATTGGGGGCTATTCGAAATGATACTAATCTTTTCAGATCATTTATATATGTTACAAGGGATGGTTAGGATGGAAGTCTATACAAAAAAAACATCTGAAAATTAGATTCTATGAAACTTTTCGAAAAGCAAGTTTCGGTCAAAAAATCATAGTATATTATAAACAAGTTTATACTAATTTATGTCAAAATATCAAATTAAATCAAGGTCTTCTCGAAATGATACGAAACTTTTCAGATCATTTATATATTTTAAGAGGTAAGGTTATGATGGAAGTCCATGCAAAAAATCATCTGGAAATTAGATTCTATAAAACTTTTTGAAATGCAAGTTTCGGTCAAAAAATCATAGTATATTATACACTAGTTTATACTCGTTTAGGTCAAAAAAAATCAAATTAAATCGAGGACAGTTCGAAATGATAACTTTTCAGATCATTTATATATATTTTACGGGGGAAGGTTATGATTGAAGTCCATGCAAAAATTTATCTAAAAAATATATTTAATGAAACTTTTCGAAATGCAAGTTTCGGTCAAAAATTCATGATATATTATACACTAGTTTCGGTCAAGAAAATCAAATTAAATCGGGGTCAATTCAAAATGATACAAATATTTTCATACCATTTATATATGTCTCCGGGGAAGGTTATGATGGAAGTCCATGCAAAAAATAATCTTAAAATTAGATTCTATGAAAGTTTTCGAAATGCATGTTTCGGTCAAAAAGTCATAGTATATTATACACTAGTTTATATTAGTTTCGGTAAAAAATTAAATTAAATTGAAGTCTGTTCAAAATGCTACAAAATTTTTCAGATCATTTATATATTTTACAGGGGAAGGTTATGATTAAGGTCCATTCAAAAATATTTCTGAAAATTAGATTTTATGAAGCTTTTCGAAATGCAAGTTTCGGTTAAAAAATCATGATATATTAAACAGTAGTTTCGGTCAAAAAAATCAAAATAAATTGTGGGCTATTCGAAATAATACGAATCTTTTCAGATCATTTATATATGTTACAGGGAAGGTTATGATTGAGGTCCATGCAAAAATATTTTTTAAAATTAGATTTTATAAAGCTTTCCGAAATGCAAGTTTCGGTACAAAAAATCATGATATATTATACCCTAGTTTCGGTCAAAAAAATAAAATCAAATTGGGAGCAATTCGAAATGATACTAATCTTTTTAGATCATTTATATATGTTACAAGGGATGGTTAGGATGGAAGTCTATACAAAAAAAAACATCTGAAAATTAGATTCTATGAAACTTTTCGAAATGCAAGTTTCGGTCAAAAAATCATAGTATATTATACACAAGTTTATACTAATTTAGTTCAAAATATCAAATTAAATCCAGGTCTTCTCGAAATGATACGAAACTTTTCAGATCATTTATATATTTTAAGAGGGAAGATTATGATGGAAGTCCATGCAAAAAATCATCTGGAAATTAGATTCTATGAAATTTTTTGAAATGCAAGTTTCGGTCAAAAAATCATAGTATATTATACACTAGTTTATACTCGTTTAGGTCAAAAAATCAAATTGTATCGAGGACTGTTCGAAATGATAACTTTTCAGATCATTTATATATATTTTACGGGGGAAGGTTATGATTGAAGTCCATGCAAAAATTTATCTAAAAATTATATTTAATGAAACTTTTCGAAATGCAAGTTTTCGTCAAAAAATCATGATATATTATACACTAGTTTCGGTCAAGAAAATCAAATTAAATCGGGGTCTATTCGAAATGATACGAATATTTTCATAACATTTATATATGTCTCCAGGGAAGGTTATGATGGAAGTCCATGCAAAAAATAATCTTAAAATAAGATTCTATGAAAGTTTTCGAAATGCATGTTTCGGTCAAAAAGTCATAGTATATTACACAATAGTTTATATTAGTTTCGGTAAAAAATTAAATTAAATCGAAGTCTGTTCAAAATGCTACAAAACTTTCCAGATCATTTATATATTTTACAGGGGAAGGTTATGATTCAAGTCCATCCAAAATATTTCTGAAAATTAGATTTTATGAAGCTTTTCGAAATGCAAGTTTCGGTTAAAAATCATGATATATTATACAGTAGTTTTGGTCAAAAAAATCAAAATAAATTGTGGGCTATTCGAAATGATACGAATCTTTTCAGATCATTTATATATGTTACAGGGGAAGGTTATGATTGAGGTCCATGCAAAAATATTTTTGAAAATTAGATTTTATGAAGCTTTTCGAAATGCAAGTTTCGGTATAAAAAATCCTGATATATTATACACTAGTTTCGGTCAAAAAAATAAAATCAAATTGGGGGCTATTCAAAATGATACTAATCTTTTCAGATCATTTATATATGTTACAAGGGATGGTTAGGATGGAAGTCTATACAAAAAAAACATCTGAAAATTAGATTCTATGAAACTTTTCGAAAAGCAAGTTTCGGTCAAAAAATCATAGTATATTATAAACAAGTTTATACTAATTTATGTCAAAATATCAAATTAAATCAAGGTCTTCTCGAAATGATACGAAACTTTTCAGATCATTTATATATTTTAAGAGGTAAGGTTATGATGGAAGTCCATGCAAAAAATCATCTGGAAATTAGATTCTATGAAACTTTTTGAAATGCAAGTTTCGGTCAAAAAATTATAGTATATTATACACTAGTTTATACTCGTTTAGGTCAAAAAAAATCAAATTAAATCGAGGACAGTTCGAAATGATAACTTTTCAGATCATTTATATAGATTTTACGGGAGAAGGTTATGATTGAAGTCCATGCAAAAATTTATCTAAAAATTATATTTAATGAAACTTTTCGAAATGCAAGTTTCGGTCAAAAATTCATGATATATTATACACTAGTTTCGGTCAAGAAAATCAAATTAAATCGGGGTTTATTCGAAATAATACGAATATTTTCATAACATTTATTTATGTCTCCAGGGAAGGTTATGATGGAAGTCCATGCAAAAAATAATCTTAAAATTAGATTCTATGAAACTTTTCGAAATGCATGTGTCGGTCAAAAAGTCATAGTATATTATACACTAGTTTATATTAGTTTCGGCAAAAAATTAAATTAAATCGAAGTCTGTTCAAAATGCTACAAAACTTTTCAGATCATTTATATATTTTACAGGGGAAGGTTATGATTCAAGTCCATTCAAAAATATTTCTGAAAATTAGATTTTATGAAGCTTTTCGAAATGCAAGTTTCGGTTAAAAAATCATGATATATTATACACTAGTTTCGATCAAAAAAATAAAAAAAAATTGTGGGCTATTCGAAATGATATGAATCTTTTCAGATCATTTATATATGTTACAGGGGAAGGTTATGATTGAGGTCCATGCAAAAATATTTTTGGAAATTAGATTTTATGAAGCTTTTCGAAATGTAAGTTACGGTATAAAAATCATTATATATTATACACTAGTTTCGGTCAAAAAAATAAAATCAAATTGGGGGATATTCGAAATGATACTAATCTCTTCAGATCATTTATATATGTTACCAGGGATGATTAGGATGGAAGTCTATACAAAAAAAAACATCTGAAAATTAGATTCTATGAAACTTTTCGAAATGCAAGTTTCGGTCAAAAAATCATAGTATATTATACACAAGTTTATACTAATTTAGGTCAAAATATCAAATTAAATCCAGGTCTTCTCGAAATGATACGAAACTTTTCAGATCATTTATAAATTTTAAGAGGGAAGGTTATGATGGAAGTCCATGCAAAAAATCATCTGGAAATTAGATTCTATGAAACTTTTTGAAATGCAAGTTTAGGTCAAAAAATCATAGTATATTATACACTAGTTTATACTCGTTTTGGTCAAAAAATCAAATTAAATTGAGGACAGTTCGAAATGATAACTTTTCAAATCATTAATATATATTTTACGGGGGAAGGTTATGATTGAAGTCCATGCAAAAATTTATCTAAAAATTATATTTAATGAAACTTTTCGAAATGCAACTTTCGGTCAAAAATTCATGATATATTATACACTAGTTTCGGTCAAGAAAATCAAATTAAATCGGGGTTTATTCGAAATGATACGAATATTTTCATAACATTTATTTATGTCTCCAGGGAAGGTTATAATGGAAGTCCATGCAAAAAATAATCTTAAAATTAGATTCTATGAAACTTTTCGAAATGCATGTTTCGGTCAAAAAGTCATAGTATATTATACACTAGTTTATATTAGTTTCGGTAAAAAATTAAATTAAATCGAAGTCTGTTCAAAATGCTACAAAACTTTTCAGATCATTTATATATTTTACAGGGGAAGGTTATGATTCATGTCCATTCAAATATATTTCTGAAAATTAGATTTTATGAAGCTTTTCGAAATGCAAGTTTCGGTTAAAAAATCATGATATATTATACACTAGTTTCGATCAAAAAAATAAAAAAAAATTGCGGGCTATTCGAAATGATATGAATCTTTTCAGATCATTTATATATGTTACAGGGGAAGGTTATGATTGAGGTCCATGCAAAAATATTTTTGGAAATTAGATTTTATGAAGCTTTTCGAAATGTAAGTTACGGTATAAAAATCATGATATATTATACACTAGTTTCGGTCAAAAAAATAAAATCAAATTGGGGGCTATTCGAAATGATACTAATCTCTTCAGATCATTTATATATGTTACCAGGGATGATTAGGATGGAAGTCTATACAAAAAAAAACATCTGAAAATTAGATTCTATGAAACTTTTCGAAATGCAAGTTTCGGTCAAAAAATCATAGTATATTATACACAAGTTTATACTAATTTAGGTCAAAATATCAAATTAAATCCAGGTCTTCTCGAAATGATACGAAACTTTTCAGATCATTTATAAATTTTAAGAGGGAAGGTTATGATGGAAGTCCATGCAAAAAATCATCTGGAAATTAGATTCTATGAAACTTTTTGAAATGCAAGTTTCGGTCAAAAAATCATAGTATATTATACACTAATTTATACTCGTTTAGGTCAAAAAATCAAATTAAATCGAGGACAGTTCGAAATGATAACTTTTCAAATCATTAATATATATTTTACGGGGGAAGGTTATGATTGAAGTCCATGCAAAAATTTATCTAAAAATTATATTTAATGAAACTTTTCGAAATGCAACTTTCGGTCAAAAATTCATGATATATTATACACTAGTTTCGGTCAAGAAAATCAAATTAAATGGGGGTTTATTCGAAATGATACGAATATTTTCATAACATTTATTTATGTCTCCAGGGAAGATTATGATGGAAGTCATGCAAAAAATAATCTTAAAATTAGATTCTATGAAACTTTTCGAAATGCATGTTTCGGTCAAAAAGTCATAGTATATTATACACTAGTTTATATTAGTTTCGGTAAAAAATTAAATTAAATCGAAGTCTGTTCAAAATGCTACAAAACTTTTCAGATCATTTATATATTTTACAGGGGAAGGTTATGATTCATGTCCATTCAAATATATTTCTGAAAATTAGATTTTATGAAGCTTTTCGAAATGCAATTTTCGGTTAAAAAATCATGATATATTAAACACTAGTTTCGGTCAAAATAATCAAAATAAATTGTGGGCTATTTGAAATGATACGAATATTTTCAGATCATTTATATATGTTACAGAGGAAGGTTATGATTGAGGTCCATGCAAAAATATTTTTGAAAATTAGATTTTATGAAGCTTTCCGAAATGCAAGTTTCGGTATAAACAATCATGGTATATTATACCCTAGTTTCGGTCAAAAAAATAAAATCAAATTGGGGGCTCTTCGAAATGATACTAATCTTTTCAGATCATTTATATATGTTACAAGGGATGGTTAGGATGGAAGTCTATACAACAAAAAACATCTGAAAATTAGATTCTATGAAACTTTTCAAAATGCAAGTTTCGGTCAAAAAATCATAGTATATTATACACAAGTTTATACTAATTTAGGACAAAATAACAAATTAAATCCAGGTCTTCTCGAAATGATACGAAACATTTTAGATCATTTATATATTTTAAGAGGTAAGGTTATGATGGAAGTCCATGCAAAAAATCATCTGGAAATTAGATTCTATGAAACTTTTTGAAATGCAAGTTTCGGTCAAAAAATCATAGTATATTATACACTAGTTTATACTAGTTTATGTCAAAAAAATCAAATTAAATAGAGGACTGTTCGAAATGATAACTTTTCAGATCATTGATATATATTTTACAGGGGAAGGTTATGATTGAAGTCCATGCAAAAATTTATCTAAAAATTATATTTAATGAAACTTTTCGAAATGCAAGTTTCGGTCAAAAAATCATGATATATTATACACTAGTTTCGGTCAAGAAAATCAAATTAAATCGGGGTCTATTCGAAATGATACGAATATTTTCATAACATTTATATATGTTGCGAGGGAAGGTTATGATGGAAGTCTATGCAAAAAATAATCTTAAAATTAGATTCTATGAAACTTTTCCAAATGCATGTTTTGGTCAAAAAGTCATAGTATATTATACACTAGTTTATATTAGTTTAGCTAAAAAACTAAAATCAAATCGAAGTCTGTTCAAAATGCTACATATAATTTCAAATCATTGATATATTTTACGGGGGAAGGTTATGATTCAAGTCCATTCAAAAATATTTCTGAAAATTAGATTTTATGAAGCTTTTCGAAATGCAAGTTTCGGTTAAAAAATCATGATATATAATACATTAGTTCGGTCAAAAAAAATCAAAATACATTGTGGGCTATTCGAAATGATACGAATCTTTTCAGATAATTTATATATGTTACAGGGGAAGATTATGATTGAGGTCCATGCAAAAATATTTCTGAAAAATAGATTTTATGAAGCTTTTCCAAATGCAAGTTTCGGTATAAAAAATCATGATATATTATACACTAGTTTCGGTCAAAAAAATAAAATCAAATTGGGGGCTATTCGAAATGATACAAATCTCTTCAGATCATTTATATATGTTACAAGGGATGATTAGGATGGAAGTCTATACAAAAAAAAGTAGGATCAAGCGCTTACCACTGCACTAAAAGCAATTGCTGTTAGTGAAGGCGCAACTTTATTTCCTTATAGTATAGAGTCTTTCAAGGGGCTGCGCCTATTAAGCGCCATGGGTCGGGATGTTAAGCCCATTGAATCCCTAAGGGTGACGCTGAATTAATAAATCCAACAATCTCCCCCCCAGTGTTAGCCGGGGGGATTCGAACCCATGACCTGGCTCTGATACCACTTGTAGGATCAAGCGCTTACCACTGCACTAAAAGCAATTGCTGTTAGTGAAGGCGCAACTTTATTTCCTTATAGTATAGAGTCTTTCAAGGGGCTGCGCCTATTAAGCGCCATGGGTTGGGATGTTAAGCCCATTGAATCCCTAAGGGTGACGCTGAATTAATAAATCTAACAAAAAAAAGTTCTGAAAATTAGATTCTATGAAACTTTTCGAAATGCAAGTTTCGGTCAAAATATCATAGTATACTATACACAAGTTTATACTAATTTAGGTCAAAATATCAAATTAAATCGAGGTCTTCTCGAAATGATACGAAACATTTCAGATCATTTACATATTTTAAGAGGTAAGCTTATGATGGAAGTCCATGCAAAAAATCATCTAGAAATTAGATTTTATGAAACTTTTTGAAATGCAAGTTTCGGTCAAAAACCATAGTATATTATACACTAGTTTATACTAGTTTAGGTCAAAAAATCAAATTAAATCAAGGACTGTTCGAAATGATAACTTTTCAGATCATTTATATATATTTTACGGGGGAAGGTTATGATTGAAGTCCATGCAAAAATTTATCTAAAAATTATATTTAATGAAACTTTTCGAAATGCAAGTTTCGGTCAAAAAATCATGATATATTATACACTAGTATCGGTCAAGAAAATCAAATTAAATCAGGGTCTATTCGAAATGATACGAATCTTTTCATAACATTTATATATGTTGCGAGGGAAGGTTATGATGGAAGTCTATGCAAAAAATAATCTTAAAATTAGATTCTATGAAACTTTTCGAAATGCATGTTTCGGTCAAAAAGTCATAGTATATTATACACTAGTTTATATTAGTTTTGGTAAAAAATAAAATTAAATCGAAGTCTGTTCAAAATGCTACAAAACTTTTCAGATCATTTATATATTTTACAGGGGAAGGTTATGATTCAAGTCCATTCAAAAATATTTCTTAAAATTAGATTTTATGAAGCTTTTCGAAATGCTAGTTTCGGTTAAAAAATCATGATATATTTATACACTAGTTCGGTCAAAAAAAATCAAAAAAAATTGTGGGCTATTCGAAATGATAAGAATCTTTTCATATCATTTATATATGTTACAGGGGAAGGTTATGATTGAGGTCCATGCAAAAATATTTCTGAAAATTAGATTTTATGAAGCTTTACAAAATGCAAGTTTCGGTATAAAAAATCATGATATATTATACACTAGTTTCGGTCAAAAAAATAAAATCAAATGGGGGATATTCGAAATGATACTAATCTTTTCAGATCATTTATATATGTTACAAGGGATGTTTAGGATGGAAGTCTATACAAAAAAAAAACATCTGAAAATTAGATTCTATGAAACTTTTTGAAATGCAAGTTTCGATCAAAAAATCATAGTATATTATACACACCTTTATATTAATTTAGGTCAAAATATCTAATTAAATCGAGGTCTTCTCGAAATGATACGAAACTTTTCAGATAATTTATATATTTTAAGATGGAAGGTTATGATGGAAGTCCATGCAAAAAATCATCTGGAAATTAGATTCTATGAAACTTTTTGATATGCATGTTTCGGTCAAAAAATCATAGTATATTATACACTAGTTTATACTAGTTTAGGTCAAAAAATCAAATTAAATCGAGGACTGTTCAAAATGATAACTTTTCAGATCATTTATATATATTTTACGGGGGAAGGTTATGATTGAAGTCCATGCAAAAATTTATTTAAAAATTATATTTAATGAAACTTTTCGAGATGCAAGTTTCGGTCAAACAATCATGATATATTATACACTAGTTTCGGTCAAGAAAATAAAATTAAATCGAGGTCTATTCGAAATGATACGAATATTTTCATAACATTTAGATATGTTGAGAGGGAAGCTTATGATGGAAGTCCATGCAAAAAATAATCTTAAAATTAGATTCTATGAAACTTTTCGAAATGCATGTTTCGGTCAAAAAGTCATAGTATATTATACACTAGTTTATATTAGTTTCGGTAAATAAATAAATTAAATCGAAGTTTGTTCGAAATGCTACAAAACTTTTCAGATCATTTATATATTTTACAGGGGAAGGTTATGATTCAAGTCCATTCAAAAATATTTATGAAAATTAGATTTTATGAAGCTTTTCGAAATCCAAGTTTCGGTTAAAAAAATCATGATATATTATACACTAGTTTCGGTCAAAATAATCAAAATAAATTGTGGGTTATTCAAAATGATACGAATCTTTTCAGATCATTTATATATGTTACAGGGGAAGGTTATGATTAAGGTCCATGCAAAAATATTTCTGAAAATTAGATTTTATGAAGCTTTTCGAAATGCAAGTTTCGGTATAAAAAATCATGATATATTATACACTAGTTTCGGTCAAAAAAATAAAATCAAATTGGGGGCTATTCGAAATGATACTAATCTTTTCAGATCATTTATATATGTTACAAGGGATGTTTAGGATGGAAGTCTATAAAAAAACATCTGAAAATTAGATTCTATGAAACTTTTCGAAATACAAGTTTCGGTCAAAAAATCATAGTATATTATCCACAAGTTTATACTAATTTAGGTCAAAATATCAAATTAAATCGAGGTCTTCTCGAAATGATACAAAACTTTTCAGATCATTTATATATTTTAAGAGGGAAGGTTATGATGGAAATCCATGCAAAAAATCATCTGGAAATTAGATTCTATGAAACTTTTTGAAATGCAAGTTTCCGTCAAAAAATCATAATATATTATACACTAGTTTATACTAGTTTAGATCAAAAAATTAAATTAAATCGAGGACGGTTCAAAATGATAACTTTTCAGATCATTTATATATATTTTACGGGGGAAGGTTATGATTGAAGTTCATACAAAAATTTATCTAAAAATTATATTTAATGAAACTTTTCGAAATGCAAGTTTCGGTCAAAAAATCATGATATATTATACACTAGTTTCGGTCAAGAAAATCAAATTAAATCGGGGTCTATTCGAAATGCTACAAATATTTTCATAACATTTATATATGTTGCGAGGGAAGGTTACGATGGAAGTCTATGCAAAAAATAATCTTAAATTTAGATTCTATGAAACTTTTCGAAATGCATGTTTCGGTCAAAAAGTCATAGTATATTATACACTAGTTTATATTAGTTTCGGTAAAAAATAAAATTAAATCGAAGTCTGTTCAAAATGCTTCAAAACTTTTCAGATCATTTATATATTTTACAGGGGAAGGTTATGATTCAAGTCCATTCAAAAATATTTGTGAAAATTAGATTTTATGAAGCTTTTCGAAATGCAAGTTTCGGTTAAAAAATCATGATATATTATACACTAGTTCGGTCCAAAAAAATCAAAAAAAATTGTGGGCTATTCGAAATGATACTAATTTTTCAGATCATTTATATATGTTACTGGGGAAGGTTATGATTGATGGTCCATGCAAAAATATTTCTGAAAATTAGATTTTATGAAGCTTTTCAAAATGTAAGTTTCGGTATAAAAAATCATGATATATTATACACTAGTTTCGGTCAAAAAAATAAAATCAAATTGGGGGCTATTTGAAATGATACTAATATTTTCAGATCATTTATATATGTTAAAAGGGATGTTTAGGATGGAAGACTATACAAAAAAAAACATCTGAAAATTAGATTCTATGAAACTTTTCGAAATGCAAGTTTCGATCAAAAAATCATAGTATATTATACACACGTTTATATTAATTTAGGTCAAAATACCTAATTAAAATAAGGTCTTCTCGAAATGATGCGAAACTTTTAAGATCATTTATATATTTTAAGAGGGAAGGTTATGATGGAAGTCCATGCAAAAAATCATCTGGAAATTAGATTCTATGAAACTTTTTGATATGCATGTTTCGGTCAAAAAATCATAGTATATTATACACTAGTTTATACTAGTTTAGGTCAAAAAATCAAATTAAATCGAGGACTGTTCAAAATGATAACTTTTCAGATCATTTATATATATTTTACGGTGGAAGGTTATGATTGAAGTCCATGAAAATATTTATCTAAAAATTATATTTAATGAAACTTTTCGAGATGCAAGTTTCGGTCAAACAATCATGATATATTATACACTAGTTTTTGTCAAGTAAATCAAATTAAATCGGGGTCTATTCGAAATGATACGAATATTTTCATAACATTTAGATATGTTGAGAGGGAAGGTTATGATGGAAGTCCATGCAAAAAAATAATCTTAAAATTAGATTCTATGAAACTGTTCGAAATGCATGTTTCGGTCAAAAAGTCATAGTATATTATAAACTAGTTTATATTAGTTTCGGTAAATAAATAAATTAAATCGAAGTTTGTTCGAAATGCTACAAAACTTTTCAGATCATTTATATATTTTACAGGGGAAGGTTATGATTCAAGTCCATTCAAAAATATTTATGAAAATTAGATTTTATGAAGCTTTTCGAAATGCAAGTTTCGGTTAAAAAAAATCATGATATATTATACACTAGTTTCGGTCAAAATAATCAAAATAAATTGTGGGTTATTCGAAATGATACGAATCTTTTCATATCATTTATATATGTTACATTGGAAGGTTATGATTGAGGTCCATGCAAAAATATTTCTGAAAATTAGATTTTATGAAGCTTTTCGAAATGCAAGTTTGGGTATAAAAAATCATGATATATTATACACTAGTTTCGGTCAAAAAATAAAATCAAATTGGGTGCTATTCGAAATGATACTAATCTTTTCAGATCATTTATATATGTTATAAGGGATGTTTAAGATGGAAGTCTATAAAAAAAACATCTGAAAATTAGATTCTATGAAACTTTTCGAAATACAAGTTTCGGTCAAAAAATCATAGTATATTATACACAAGTTTATACTAATTTAGGTCAAAATATCAAATGAAATCGAGGTCTTCTCGAAATGATACAAAACTTTTAAGATCATTTATATATTTTAAGAGGGAAGGTTATGATGGAAGTCCATGCAAAAAAATCATATGGAAATTAGATTCTATGAAACTTTTTGAAATGCAAGTTTCGGTCAAAAAATCATAGTATATTATACACTAGTTTATACTAATTTAGGTCAAAAAATTAAATTAAATTGAAGACTGTTCAAAATGATAACTTTTCAGATCATTTATATATATTTTACGGGGGAAGGTTATGATTGAAGTTCATACAAAAATTTATCTAAAAATTATATTTAATGAAACTTTTCGAAATGCAAGTTTCGGTCAAAAAATCATGATATTTTATACACTAGTTTCGGTCAAGAAAATCAAATTAAATCGGGGTCTATTCGAAATGATACGAATATTTTCATAACATTTATATATGTTGCGAGGGAAGGTTATGATGGAAGTCCATGCAAAAAAAAATTAAAATTAGATTCTAATAAACTTTTCGAAATGCATGTTTCGGTCAAAAATTCATAGTATATTATAAACTAATTTATATTAGTTTCGGTAAAAAATTAAATTAAATCGAAGTCTGTTCAAAATGCTACAAAACTTTCCAGATCATTTATATATTTTACAGAGGAAGGTTATGATTCATGTCCATGCAAAAATATTTCTAAAATTTAGATTTTATGAAGCTTTTTGGAATGCATGTTTCGGTTACAAAATCATGATATATTAAACACTAGTTTCAGTAAAAAAAATCAAAATAAATTGTGGGCTATTTGAAATGATACGAATATTTTCAGATCATTTATATATGTTACAGGGGAAGGTTATGATTGAGGTCCATGCAAAAATATTTCTGAAAATTAGATTTTATGAAGCTTTTCGAAATGCAAGTTTCGGTATAAAAAATAATGATATATTATACCCTAGTTTCGGTCAAAAAATAAAATCAAATTGGGGGTTATTTGAAATGATACGAATCTTTTCAGATCATTAATATATCTTACAAGGGATGGTTAGGATGGAAGTCTATAAAAAAAACATCTGAAAATAAGATTTTATGAAACTTTTCGAAATGCATGTTTCGGTCAAAAAAGCATAGTATATTATACACAAGTTTATACTAATTTAGGTCAAAAAATCAAATTAAATCGAGGATTTCTCGAAATGTACGAAACATTACAGATCATTTATATATTTTACGTGGGAAGGTTATGATGGAAGTCCATGCAAAGAATCTTCTGGAAATTAGATTCTACGAAACTTTTCGAAGTGCAAGTTTCGGTTAAAAAATCATAGTATATTATACACTAGTTTATACTAGTTTAGGTCAAAAAATCAAATTAAATCGAGGACTGTTCGAAATGATAACTTTTCAGATCATTTATATATTTTACGGGGGAAGGTTATGATTGAAGTCCATGCAAAAAATTATCTAAAAATTATATTTAATGAAACTTTTCGAAATGCAAGTTTCGGTCAAAATATCATGATATATTATACACTAGTTTCGGTCAAGAAAATCAAATTAAATCGGGGTCTATTCGAAATGATACGAATATTTTTAGAACATTTATATATTCTATGAGGGAAGGTTATGATGGAAGTCCATGCAAAAAACTATCTTCAAATTAGATTCTATGAAACTTTTCGAAATGCATGTTTCGGTCAAAAAATCATATTATATTATACACTAGTTTATATTAGTTTCGATTAAAAAATTAAATTAAATTGAAGTCTGTTCGAAATGCTACAAAACTTTGTAGATTATTTATATATTTTACAGGGGAAGGTTATGATTGAGGTCCATGCAAAAATATTTCTGAAAATTATATTTTATGATGCATTTCGAAATGCAAGTTTCGGTTAAATAATCATGATATATTATACACTTGTTTCATTCAACAAAATCAAATTAAATTGTGGGCTATTCGAAATGATACAAATCTTTTATAATCATTTATATATGTTACAGGGGAAGGTTATGATTGAGGTCCTCGTAAAAATATTTCTGAAAATTAGATTTTATGAAGCTTTTCGAAATGCAAGTTTCGGTATAAAAAATCATGATATATTATACACAACTTTCGGTCAAAAAATCAAATGAAATTGGGGGTTATTCAGAATGATACGAATCTTTTCTGGTCATTTATATATGTTACATGGGAAGGTTATGATGGAAGTCCATACAAAAAAACATCTGAAAATTAGATTCTATGAAACTTTTTGAAATGCAAGTTTCGGTCAAAAAATCATAGTATATTATACACAAGTTTATACTAGTTTAGGTTAAAAAATCAAATTATATCGAGGATTTCTCGAAATGATACGAAACTTTTCAGATCATTTATATATATTACGAGGGAAGGTTATGATGGAAGTCCGTGCAAAAAATCATCTGGAAATTAGATTCTATGGAACTTTTCAAAATGCAAGTTTTGGTCAAAAAATCATAGATTATATACACTAGTTTATACTAGTTTAGGTCAAAAAATCAAATTTAATCGAGGATTGTTCGAATAGATAACTTTTCAGATCATTTATATATTTTACAGGGAAGGTTATGATTGAAGTCCATGCTAAAATTTATCTAAAAAATTAGAATTAATGAAACTTTTTGAACTGCAAGTTTCTGTCAAAAAATCACGAGAGAAGGTTATGATTGAAGTCCATGCAAAATCCAATCTTAAAATTAGATTCAGTGAAACTTTACAAAATGCATGGTTCGGTCAAAAAATCATAGTATATTATACACTAGTTTATATTAGTTTCGGTCAAAAATTAAATTAAATCGAAGACTGTTAAAAATGCTACAAAACTTTTCAGATCATTTATATATTTTACAGGGGAACGTTATGATTGAAGTCCATGCAAACAAATTTCTGAAAATTAGATTTTATGAAGCTTTTTGAAATTCAAGTTTCGGTCAAAAAATCATGATATATTATTATACACTAGTTTCGGTAAAAAATTAAATTAAATTGGGGGCTATTCGAAATGAGACGAATCTTTTCAGATCATTTCTATATGTTACAAGGGAAGGTTATGATGGAAGTCCACGCAAAAAAAAAACATCTGAAAATTAGATTATATTGAACTTTTCCAAAAGCAAGTTTCGGTCAAAAAATCATAGTATATTATACTCATGTTTATACTAATTTAGGTCAAAAAATCAAATTAAATCGATGATTTCTCGAAATGATTTGAAGCTTTTCAGATCATGTATATATTTTACGAGGGAAGGTTATGATGGAAGTCCATGCAAAAAATCATCTGGAAAGTAGATTCTATGAAACTTTTTGAAATGTAAGTTTCTGTCAAAAAATCATAGTATATTATACACTAGTTTATATTAGTTTAGGTCAAAAAATCAAATTAAATCGAGGATTGTTCAAAATGATGACTTTTCAAATCATTTATATATTTTACAGGGGAAGTTTATGATTGAAGTCCATGCAAAAATTTATCTAAAAATTAGATTTAATGAAACTTTTCGAAATGCAAGTTTCGGTCAAAAAATCAAGATAATTATACACTTGTTTCGGTCAAGAAAATCAAATTAAATTGGGGGCTATTCTAAATGATACGAATATTTTCAAAACATTTATATATCTTACGAGGGAAGTTATGATGGAAGTCCATGCAAATAAAAAGCTTAAAATTAGATTCTATGAAACCTTTGTGAAATGCATGTTTCAGTCAAAAAATCATAGTATATTATACACTAGTTTATATTAGTTTCGGTCAAAAATTAAATTAAATCGAAGACTGTTCGAAATGCTACAAAACTTTTCAGATCATTTATATATTTTACAGGGGAAGGTTATGATTGAAGTCCATGCAAAAAAAATTCTGAAAATTAGATTTAGGAAGCTTTTCAAAATGCAAGTTTAGGTAAAAAAAATCATGATACATTATACACTAGTTTTGGTCGAAAAAATCAAGTTTAGGTTATGATTGAAGTCCATGCAAAAATATTTCTGAAAATTAGATTTTATGAAGCTTTTCGAAATGCAAGTTTCGGTCAAAAATCATGATATATTATACACAAGTTTTGGTCAAAAAATCATAGTATATTATATAAGGGTAGGTTATGATTGAAGTCCATGCAAAAAAACATCTGAAAATTAGATTCTATGAAACTTTTAGAAATGCAAGTTTCGGTCAAAATATCATATTATATTATACACGTGTTTATAATAATTTAGGTCAAAAAATCAAATTAAATCGACGATTTCTTGAAATAATACGAAACTTTTCAGATCATTTATATATTTTAAGAGGGAAGGTTATGATGGATGTCCATGCAAAAAATCATCTGGAAATTAGATTCTATGAAACTTTTCGAAATGCAAGTTTCGGTCAAACAATAATAGTATATTATACACAAGTTTATACTAATTTAGGTCAAAAAATAAAATTAAATCGAGAATTTCTCGAAATGATACGAAACTTTTCAGATCATTTAAATATTTTACGACGGAATGTTATGATGGAATTCCATGAAAAAAATCATCTGGAAATTAGATTCTATGAACTTTTCGAAATGCAAGTTTCGGCCAAAAAAATGACAGTATATTATACACTATTTTATACTAGTTGAGGTTTAAAAATCAAATTAAATTGAGGACTGTTCGAAATGATAACTTTTCAGATCATTTATGTATATTACGGGAAAGGTGATGATTGAAGTCCATGCAAAATTTATCTAAAAATTAGATTTAATGAAACTTTTCGAAATGCAAGTTTCTATCAAAAAATCATTATATATTATACACTAGTTTCGGTCAAGAAAATCAAATTAAATCGAGGTCTATTCGAAATGACACGAATATTTTCAAAACATTTATGTATGTTTCGAAGGAAGGTTAAGATGGAAGTCCATGCAAAAACCAATCTTAAAATTAGATTCTATGTAACTTTTCGAAATGCATGTTTCGATTAAAAAATCATAGTAAATTATACACTAGTTTATATTAGTTTCGTTAAAAAAAATTAAACTAAATCAAAGACTGTTCGAAATGCTACAAAACTTTTCAGATAATTTATATATTTTACAGGGGAAGGTTATGATTGAAGTTCATACAAAAGTATTACTGAAAATTAGATTTTATAAAGCTTTTCGAAATGCAAGTTTCGGTCAAAAAATCATGATATATATACACTAGTTTCGGTCAAAAAAATCAAATTAAATTGGGGGTTATTCGAAATGATACGAATCTTTTCAGATCTTTTTATATATGTAACAAGGGAAGGTTATAATGGAAGTCCATGCAAAAAAACATTTGAATATTAGATTCTATGAAACTTTTCGAAATGCTAGTTTCGGTCAAAAAATCATAGTATAATATACACAAGTTTATAATAATTTAGGTCAAAATATCAAATTAAATCGAGGATTTCTCGAAATGATACGAAACTTTTCAGATCATTTATATATTTTACGAGGGGAGGTTATGATGGAAGTCCATGCAAAAAATCATCTGGAAATAAGATTCAATGAAACTTTTCGAAATGCAAGTTTCGGCCAAAAATATCATAGTATATTATACAATAGTTTATACTAGTTTAGGTCAAAAAATCAAATTAAATTGAGGACTTTTCGAAATGATAACTTTTCAGGTTATTTATATATATTACGGGGAAGGTTATGATTGAATTCCACGCAAAAATTTATCTAAAAATTAGATTTAATGAAACGTTTCGAAATGCAAGTTTCGGTCAAAAAAATCATTATATATTATACACTAGTTTCGGTCAAGTAAATCAAATTAAATCGGGGTCTATTCGAAATGATACAAATATTTTCAGAACATTTATATATGTTTCGAGGGAAAGTTAAGATTGAATGCCATGCAAAAACCAATCTTAAAATTAGATTCTATGAAACTTTTCAACATGCATGTTTCGAATAAAAAATCATAGTATATTATACACTAGTTTATATTAGTTTCTGTAAAAAAAATTAAACTAAATCAAAGACTGTTCAAAATGCTACAAAACTTTTCAGATCATTTATATATTTTACAGTGAATGGTTATGATTGAAGTCCATGCAAAAATATTTCTGAAAATTAGATTTTATAAAGCTTTTCGAAAATGCAAGTTTCAGTCAAAAAATCATGAAATATTATACACTAGTTTTGGTCAAAAAAATCAAATTAAATTGGGGGTTATTCGAAATGATACGAATCTTTTCAGATCTTTTTATATACGTTACAAGGGAAGGTTATAATGGAAGTCCATGCAAAAAAACATCTGAAAATTAGATTCTATGAAACTTTTCGAATTGCAAGTTTCGGTCAAAAAGTCATAATATATTATACACAAGTTAATACTAATTTAGGTCAAAAAATCAAATTAAATCGAGGATTTCTCAAAATGATACGAAACTTTTCAGATCATTTATATATTTACGAGGGAAGGTTATGATGGAAGTCCATGCAAAATATCATCTGGAAGTTAGATTCTATGAAACTTTTCGAAATGCAAGTTTCGGCCAAAAATATCAGAGTATATTATACAATAGTTTATAATAGTTTAGGTCAAAAAAACAAATTAAATTGAGGACTGTTCGAAATGATAACTTTTCAGATCATTTTTATATATTACGGGGAAGGTTATAATTGAAATCAATGCAAAAATTTATTTAAAAATTAGGTATAATGAAACTTTTCGAAATGCAAGTTTCGGTCAAAAAATCATTATATATTATACACTAGTTTAGGTCAAGAAAATCAAATTAAATAGGGATCTATTTGAAATGACACGAATATATTCAGAACATTTATATATGTTTCGAGAGAAGGTTAAGATTGAAGTCCATGCAAAAACTAATCTTAATATTAGATTCTATGGAACTTTTCGAAATGCATGTTTCGGTTAAAAAATCATAGTATATTTACTAGTTTATATTAGTTACGGTAAAAAAACATTAAACTACATAGAAGACTAAACGAAATGCTACAAAACTTTTCAGATCATTTATATATTTTACAGGGGAATGTTATGATTGAAGTCCATGCAAAAATATTTCTGAAAATTAGATTTTATGAAGCTTTTCGAAATGCAAGTTTCGGTCAAAAAATCATGATATATTGTACACAAGTTTCGGTCAAAAAAATCAAATTAAATTGGGGGTTATTTGAAATGATATGAATCTTTTCAGATTTTTTTATATATGTTACATGGGAAGGTTATAATGGAAGTCCATGCAAAAAAACATCTGAAAATTAGATTCTATGAAACTTTTCAAAATGCAATTTTCGGTTAAAAAATAATAGTATATTATACACAAGTTTATACTAATTTAGGTCAAAAAATCAAATTAAATCAAGGATTTCTCGAAATGATACGAAACTTTTCAGATCATATATATATATATATATATATATATATATATATATATATATATATATATATATATATATATATATATATATATATATATATATATATATATATATATTTTACGAGGGAAGGTTATGATGGAAGTCCATGCAAAAGATCATCTGGAAATAGGATTCTAAGAAACGTTTCAAAATGCAAGTTTCGGTCAAAAAATAATAGTATATTATACACTTGTTTATACTAGTTTAGATCATTTATATATTTTACGGAGGAAGGTTATGATTGAAGTCCATGCAAAAATATATCTAAAAAATAGATTTAATGAAACTTTTTGAAATTCAAGTTTCAATCAAAAAATCATGATATATTATACACTAGTTTCAGTCTAGAAAATCAAATTAAATTGGGGAATATTCGAAATGATACGAATATTTTCAAAACATTTATATATGTTACGAGGGAAGGTTATGATGGAAGTCCATGCAAAAAATAATCTTAAAATCAGATTCTATGAAACTTTTTGAAATGCATGTTTCGGTAAAAAATCATAGTATATTATACACTAGTTTATATTATTTTCTGTCAAAATTTAAATTAAATCGAAGACTGTTCGAAATGCTACAAAATATTTTCATATCATTTATTTATTTTACAGGGGAAGGTTATAAAGGAAGTCCATGAAAAAAAATTTCTAAAAATTAGATTTGATGAAGCTTTTCGAAATGCAAGTTTCGGTCAAAAAATCATAATATATTATACACTAGTTTCGGTCAAAAAAATCAAATTAAATCAAGACTATACGAAATGATACGAACTATTCGAAATGGTACGAATTTTTTCAGATCATTTATATATGTTACAATGGAAGGTTATGATGGAAGTCCATGCAAAAAAAACATTTGAAAATTAGATTCTATGAAACTTTTCGAAATGCAAGTTTCGGTCAAAAAAATCATAATGTATTATACCTAGTTTATACTAGTTTCAGTCAAAAAATCAATTTAAATCGAGGATTGTTCGAAATGCTACAAAACTTTTCAGTTCATTTGTATATTTTAAGGGGGGAGGTTATGATTGAAGTCCAAGCACAGACTTATATGAAAATTAGATTTTATGAAACTTTTCGAAATGCAATTTTTGGTCAAAAAATCATGATATATTATACACTAGTTTCGGTTTAAAAAATCAAAGTAAATCGGGGGCTATTTGAAATGATAACAATCTTTTCAGATAATTTATATATGTTACGAGGGAAGGTTATGATGGAAGTCCATGGAAAAAAACATCCGAAAATTAGATTCTATGAAAGTTTTCGAAATGCAAGTTTCGGTCAAAAAATCATAGTATACTATACACAAGTTTATACTAATTTAGGTCAAAAAATTAAATTAAATCGAGGATTTTTCGAAATGATACGAAACTTTTCAGATCATTTATATATTTTACGAGGGAAGGTTAAATGGAAGTCCTTGCAAAGACCAATCTTAAAATTAGATTCTATGAAACTTTTCGAAATGCATGTTTCGGTCAAAAAATCATAGTATATTATACACTAGTTTATATTAGTTTCGTTAAAAAAAAAAAAAAAATCGAAGACTGTTCGAAATGCTACAAAACTTTTTAGATCATTTATATATTTTACAGGGGAAGGTTATGATTGAAGTCCATGCAAAAATATTTCTTGAAATTAGATTTTATGAAGCTTTTTGAAATGCAAGTTTCGGTCAAAAAATCATGATATATTATACATAAGTTTCGGTCAAAAAACTCAAATTAAATTGGGGGTTACTCGAAATGATATGAATCTTTTCAGATCATTTATATATGTTACAAGGGAAGGTTATGATTGAACTCCTTGCAAAAAAACATATGAAAATTAGATTCTATGAAACTTTTCGAAATGCAAGTTTCGGTCAAAAAATCATAGTATATTATACACAAGTTTATACTAATGTAGGTCAAAAAATCAAATTAAATCGAGGATTTCTTTAAATGATTCGAAACGTTTCAGATCATTTATATATTTTACGAGAGAAGGTTATGATAGAAGTCCATGCGAAAAATCATCTGGAAATTAGATTCTATGAAACTTTTCGAAATGCAAGTTTCGGTCAAAAAATTATAGTATATTATACACTAGTTTATACTAGTTTAGGTCAAAAAAATCAAATTAAATCGAGGACTGTTCGAAATGATAACTTTTCATATCATTTATATATTTTACGGGGGAAGGTTGTGATTGAAGTCCATGCAAAAACTTATCTAAAAATTAAATTTAATGAAACTTTTCGAAATTTAAGTTTCGGTCAAAACAATTATGATATATTATACACTAGTTTCGGTCAAGAAAATCATATTAAATCAGAATTAAATCGGGGGCTATTCGAAATGATACGAATATTTTCATAACATTTATAAATTTTACGAGAGAAGGTTATGATGGAAGTCCATGGAAATAACATGCTTAAAATTAGATTCTATGAAACTTTTCGAAATGCATGTTTCGGTCAAAAAAATCATAGTATATTATACAGTAGTTTATATTAGTTTCGGTCAAGAATTAAATTAAATCGAAGACTATTCGAAATGCTACAAAACTTTTCAGATCATTTATATATTTTACATGTGAAGGTTATGATTGAAGTCTGTGCAAATTTTTTTCCGAAAATTAGATTTATGAAGCTTTTCGAAATGCAAGTTTAGGTCAAAAAATCATGATATATTATACACTAGTTTCGGTCAAAAAAATCAAATTAAATCGAGGGCTATTTGAAATGATACGAATCTTTTCAGATCAGGGTGATAAGTTCTTTAATTTGTCAATAGAAAGTTGGCAACCATAACGGTAGCATAAATCATCATTACCCAACTACTATAATATCTTTTACCATGTGTTCAAGGTTACCTAAGCACACTGCTCCACCATCTCTTTAAGGCTTACAACGTTTTCTTAATTTCCTTATTTCCAACCTCGTCAATGATACAAAACATCCAAAATTTCAATACATATTCTCCTATACACACTTGTCGCATAACCCAATTATTGGTTATCCTTCTAATACTTGAATTGTTACCGCATCGAATACAATCCAAATCGGTTCACTTCAATCGAAACATTTATCCAAGTTAAAAGAATTAATAACACCAACAAATTCATCTTCTTTCTTTTAGATATCATAATCTCGATGATCCATTTAGTTTGATACTTGATTCTCATTCCAATCACACTCTCAACAGTACCATCTCATCATTTGGTTGGTGATAGAAACTTCCAACATTTTCCCGACACATATTGTTAATAACACACAATCTACTTTACTATTTATTCTTCCTCAAAGATTTATATACTCTAATCATTCACAATTGGAATATGCCGCACTCCTTTAACGCCCCGAAAATCTAAATTTAATTATTTAATTATTTATTTAATTAATTTAGAAAATTTGGAGAGTTTGGATTATTTTGAGAATTTTGGAGAAAATGAGTATTTTTATATAATAAGGATAAATAGTGTTTTATTATACTATTTTATTTTTATTATTAAAAATATGTTAAAGAAAAGGATAAGATGGTACTTTTGTGAAATCATGAGGGTAATATGGGAAAAGGCTAAGCTGGAATATTATAGCCAAAGAAGAGGATACGATCAGTTTCTCATATTTTGTTTCTATCGTGTATTAGAAGTGCTCTGAAGAAAGAGGAACTCAGAGTCAGGAGGCTGTGGAGAACCCAAGAGAAGCGTGTAAAGCGTCGAAATTCTCTAAGGTATGGGGAGTTTTCATAATCTATGATAAATGTATAGGAATTGGAATATGAATGGATTAGGATAGTATGAATTTTAGGAGTTTTGGGGTTTTGAGTTAGTTGAGTTTTAGGAGAAATCTTGATGAATTAGAGCAATTAGGATGAGTTATAATCGTATATTTGTCTGTATAATTGTTGTCTGGATGTTGTTGAGGTCTAATTGATGTTTTTGAATGGTTTTTGGGTGTTATGATGTGAAATCCGTAATGGGGTTTGGGAATTTTGGAAATTGGAACAGTCTGCAATTGTGTAGCAGAAGACTGCTGAAACGCGTGCGTTAACCGGTTAACGCTTTGGTTAACCGGTTAACCATTGGAAATTTTGGGGCATTTTCTGAAAATACGCAGGCATTAACCGGTTAACGCTTTGGTTAACCGGTTAACACTGTTGGGACAGCAAATTTTATTTTCTTTAAAAATTCATATCTTTTAAACCGTAAGTCCGATTCGCATTCCGTTTGAAGCGTCGGGACGAGTACAAAATGAACTTTATTTTGATGAATAGAAACGAGGAAAATGCAACAGTTTTGATAAATGAATTTGTGAAATAACCTTATAATTATCTTATAAATTACCGGGTACGGGTTAATTCTTGATGTGTCAGAGTGGTTAGGAAACCAGTGTTCAGGGTGTAATGTCATGATGATATATATGAATATTTACTGGTTGTTTTGCTGATTGAAATGAATGATGCAAATTATTTTGGTGAATTTTTCGATGTAGCGCATCATTGCATTTCATAACATTCACGATGGGGCTTCGGCCTATTCATTTGCTTCAATCCCATTGTGTGGATTGAAGTGTCTCGGTGATTATGGTGTGCTCCCTTGTGGAGGGTTGATGGTCATGTATCCATCTTATGGTGTGCTCCCTTGTGGAGGGTTGATGGTCATGTATCCATCTTATGGTGAAAATGGTACCACATGCATATTGCATATCAGGATGTAGAATTGCATATTTTGGATGAATTTCATGACTGTGTTGGTGTTAATTGATTTCATGATGGTGTTGTGGTTGTTGCTGAATTTTGTAGTTGACGATGTTATGTTATGTGTACTAATTTATTTATGATTCTATATTCTTATAAGTTTATGATATATTATGATTACTCACCCTGCCTGCTTGGAAATGTTGCCTCCTTCGTGGGTAACTTGCAGATGTCGAAGAATAGTCCTGCAGTGCAATAGGAGTAATTCATGAGTCTCGGAGCATGCTTTAGTGTCCCTTAGGAGTGGTTATGGTTTATGTGTCCTGCTCTGTGTCATGTAACACTGGGATGGGTTTTATTCTGTTAACTGTTTCAGTTATGTTATCATTGGATAAATGTTTTCCTACTTATATGATGTTAAATTCAGGATGGTGAAAATTATACTTATGAGGTTTTGAATTTTGAAGTTAAATTCCGCTGTGAAATGTTTATGATATTTTGATGTTGATTAACCCGTGTTACGGGACAGGACACTGTTGTGTATTTTTGATGAAAATGTGATACCCTTGTGATGATTACTCTGATATTATTTCAATATTATGTTTGGGGTAGAAGGGTGTTACATTAGTGGTATCAGAGCAGGTTGGTCTGTCCGGCCAAGTCTTGTTGTTGTCAGTCAGTGATCCAGTCGTTATTTATTTAACGATTATTCTCTTCTGATGTGGTAAGTGTTGTGCAGAATGGCTGGAAACAACTCGCGTGCTCTCACTTATGCTATTGCAGCTCTTGCTCAGACTGCTGCTCGAAACAATGCGCATGATGAGTTTCGTGCATTGGAGAAATTCCAGAGGAATAATCCACTTGTGTTTGAAGGAACTCATGACCCGGCGAGTGCACAGAAGTGGCTCAAGGCAATTGAGAAGATTTTCAGAGTGATGGCGTGTTCTGACGCGCAGAAGGTTCAATTCGGAACTCATATGTTGTTCGAGGAAGCTGAAGACTGGTGGGATAATGCTCGTCAGCGTCTCGAGGATGAGGTTGTTGTGGTGACTTGGACTGTGTTTAAGGTGGAGTTCCTTAAGAAGTATTTTCCGGAAGATGCTCGTGGTAAGTTGGAGATAGAATTCCTTGAGCTGAAGCAAGGAAACTTGACTGTGGCAGAGTATGCTGCCAAATTTGAAAGGCTGGTGAAGTTTTGTCCTCACTACAACAGGGCAGATGCTGAACTTTCCAAGTGTCTTAAGTTTGAGAATGGGCTGAGACCTGAAATTAAGCAGGGAATTGGATGCCAAAAAATTCGCAAGTATGCAGAGTTGGTGGATAAGAGCCGTATTTATGATGAGGATAGTCGAGCTCGGTCAGCTCACTATAAACAGCTGAGCGAGAAGAAAGGCAAGAGTCAGTATAGAGGAAAACCTTATGTAACTACTGGTGATAAGGGGAAGCAAAAGGCATATGATGAGAAGAAGCAAAGTAGGGGAGTTGCTAATGTACCTGTTAAGTGTTACAAGTGTGGAGAGGTCGGTCATAAGGCCGATATGTGTACCACCAGAGTTATGAAATGTTATCGTTGTGGCAAGCTTGGGCATAAGGTGAGTGATTGTCCTAATGAAGGCCCAACCTGTTATAATTGTGGTGAACAGGGGCATATCAGCACCCAATGCCAGAAACCAAAGAAGAATGCTGCTACTACTCAGAATGCTGGAAGAGTGTTTGCATTAGCTGGTTCAGAATCTCCAAAGAAGGACAACTTGATCAGAGGTATCTGTTTTATTAATAATATTGAGTTGATTGCTATTATTGACACTGGAGCTACACATTCATTTATTTCTCTTGAGTGTGCTAATAGATTGGGTTTAAAGTTGTCTAATATGAATGGTAATATGATAATAGAGACTCCTGCTAATGGTTCTGTGACTACCATGCTTGTATGTTTGAAATGTCCTTTGACAATTTTCGAGAAGAATTTTGTGATGGATTTGGTGTGCCTACCATTACACCAAATCGATGTTATCCTTGGTATGAACTGGTTGGAATTAAATTATGTTCATATTAACTGTTATAATAAAACGGTGCAGTTCCTTGATTTGAGCGAGAATGGTGAGTTGATGTTTTTATCTGCTAAGCAAATGGATGAACTTGTTTTAGATGAAGCTTTGATGTTTGCAGTGTCTACCTCATTGCAAGTTAATGATAAGACTGTCAGTGCAGAGTTGCTTGTGGTTTGTGAATTTCAAGATGTGTTTCCTGGTGATATAAGTGATTTACCACTGGAACGTGAGATTGATTTTTCTGTGGACTTAGTACCGGGTACGAGTCCTGTCTCGATGGATCCTTATAGAATGTCGGCTTCAGAGTTGAATGAGTTGAAGAAACAATTAGAATATTGTTAGAGAAGAGGTTCATTAGACCCAGTGTTTCTCCTTGGGGTGCTCCGGTGTTGCTTGTTAAGAAGATGGATGGTAGTATGAGATTGTGTGTCGATTACCGACAGTTGAATAAAGTGACTATCAAGAATAAGTACCTACTTCCGAGGATCGATGATTTGATGGATCAGCTAGTAGGTGCTTATGTCTTTAGTAAAATTGATCTGAGGTCTGGTTATCATCAGATTCGAGTTAAAGCTGATAATATTCCGAAGACAGCTTTCAGGACGAGATATGGGCATTATGAGTATACGGTGATGCCGTTTGGGGTTTCTAATGCGCCTGGTGTGTTTATGGAATATATGAATAGAATCTTTCATGAGTATCTGGATAAGTTCGTGGTGGTTTTCATAGATGATATCTTGGTATATTCTAAATCAGAAGAAGAACATGCCGAGCATTTGAGAGTTGTATTGCAAGTGTTGAGAGAAAAGAAACTGTTTGCTAAATTATCTAAGTGTGAATTTTGGCTAATGGAAGTGAGTTTCCTCGGCCATGTAATTTCAAGTGGTGGAATTTCTGTGGATCCTTCAAAGATTGATGCGGTATTGCAGTGGGATACTCCGAAGTCAGCTACAGAAATTCGTAGTTTTCTTGGGTTGGCTGGTTACTATCGTAAGTTCATTGAAGGTTTTTCTAAGATAGCTTTACCGTTGACGCAATTTACTAGGAAGGGTCAAGCGTATGTGTGGGATGTTGCTTGTGAAGAGAGTTTCATAGAACTGAAGAAAAGATTAACGACCGCGCCAGTGTTGGTCTTACCGAATCCAGATGAGTCCTTTGTAGTTTATTGTGATGCTTACAAGATGGGTCTTGGTGGAGTTTTGATGCAGGATAATAAGGTGGTTGCTTATGCTTCTAGAAAGTTAAGAGTTCATGAGAGGAACTATCCTACTCACGACTTAGAGTTAGCAGCTGTGGTGTTTGTGCTTAAGATTTGGAGGCACTACTTGTTTGGTTCGAAATTTGAAGTATTCAGTGATCACAAAAGTTTAAGGTACTTGTTTGATCAGAAAGAGTTAAATATGAGACAGAGGCGGTGGCTTGAATTATTGAAAGATTTTGATTTTGATTTGAATTACCATCCGGGTAAGGCAAATGTTGTGGTTGATGCTTTGAGTAGGAAATCGTTGCATATTTCAATGCTTATGGTGAAAGAATTGGAAATGATCGAACAATTCAGAGATATGAGCTTGTTGTGTGAAACTACTGCTGATAGTGTGAAATTGGGAATGTTAAAGCTGACCAGTGAGATTTTGGAAGAGATTCGTAAGGGTCAGAAATCTGATTTGAAATTAGTCGATCAATTGATGTTGGTTGATCAAGGTAATGCAGGTGACTTTCGAGTCGATGAAGATGGAATTTTGAGATTCTGAGATAGACTATATGTGCCGGATATTGCAGGAATTAAAAAGAGTATTTTAGAAGAAGGGCACAAGAGTCGACTGAGTATTCATCCTGGTGCTACGAAGATGTATCAGGATTTACGCAGATTGTTTTAGTGGCCGGGTATGAAAAGAGACATTGCTGAGTTTGTATATGCTTGTTTGACATGTCAGAAGTCAAAGATAGAACATCAGAGACCTTCAGGTATGATGCAACCATTGAATGTTCCTGAGTGGAAATGGGATAGTATTTCTATGGATTTCGTAACTGGGTTACCTAAGACTGCTAGAGGTAATGATTCGATTTGGGTAATTGTTGATCGGTTAACTAAGTCGGCATATTTCTTGCCGATGAGGATTAACCATTCAATGCAAAGGTTAGCTGAGATTTATATTGAGGAAATTGTGAAGTTGCATGGTGTGCCTTCAAGTATTGTATCGGATAGAGATCCGCGGTTTACATCGAGGTTTTGGAAGAGTTTGCAGGATGCCTTGGGTACTAAGTTGAGGATGAGTTCTGCTTATCACCCTCAAACGGATGGTCAGGCGGAAAGAACAATCCAATCTTTAGAAGATTTGCTGAGAGTTTGTGTGTTAGATCAAGGAGGGTCTTGGGATAGCCATTTGTCGTTGGTCGAGTTTACGTACAATAACAGTTTTCATGCTAGTATCGGAATGGCTCCATATGAGGCGTTGTATGGTAAACGTTGTCGTACTCTATTATGTTGGTATGAGTTAGGAGAGAGTTTGGTGCTTGGGCCAGAGATTGTCCAAGAAACAACTGAAAAGATAAAAATGATTCAGGAAAGGATGAAAACGTCACAGAGTCGTCAAAAGATTTATCACGATAAGAGAAGGAAAGCACTTGAGTTCCAAGAGGGAGATCATGTGTTCTTAAGAGTTACTCCTATGACTGGTGTGGGAAGAGCTTTGAAGTCCAGAAAGCTCACTCCACGTTTCGTCGGTCCGTATCAGATTATGCAGAGGATAGGGGAAGTGGCCTATCAGGTGGCTTTACCTCCCTCTCTTGCGAATTTACATGATGTATTCCATGTATCACAGTTGAGGAAGTACATTCCGGACCCGTCGCATGTAATTCAGATAGATGATGTTCAGGTGAGAGATAATCTGACGATTGAAGTTGTACCAGTAAGGATTGATGGTAGGGAATTGAAGCGACTTCGAGGTAAGGAAATTGCTTTAGTGAAGGTATTGTGGGGAGGACCAGCTGGAGAAAGTTGGACTTGGGAGCGCGAAGATCAGATGAGGGAGTCGTATCCGACTCTATTTACTTCAGGTAATTTTCGAGGACGAAAATTCTTTAAGTAGGGGAGAGTTGTAACGCCCCGAAAATCTAAATTTAATTATTTAATTATTTATTTAATTAATTTAGAAAATTTGGTGAGTTTGGATTATTTTGAGAATTTTGGAGAAAATGAGTATTTTTATATAATAAGGATAAATAGTGTTTTATTATACTATTTTATTTTTATTATTAAAAATATGTTAAAGAAAAGGATAAGATGGTACTTTTATGAAATCATGAGGGTAATATGGGAAAAGGCTAAGCTGGAATATTATAGCCAAAGAAGAGGATACGATCAGTTTCTCATATTTTGTTTCTATCGTGTTTTGGAAGTGCTCTGAAGAAAGAGGAACTCAGAGTCAGGAGGCTGTGGAGAACCCAAGAGAAGCGTGTAAAGCGTCGAAATTCTCTAAGGTATGGGGAGTTTTCATAATCTATGATAAATGTATAGGAATTGGAATATGAATGGATTAGGATAGTATGAATTTTAGGAGTTTTGGGGTTTTGAGTTAGGTTGAGTTTTAGGAGAAATCTTGATGAATTAGAGCAATTAGAATGAGTTATAATTGTATATTTGTCTGTATAATTGTTGTCTAGATGTTGTTGAGGTCTAATTGATGTTTTTGAATGGTTTTTGGGTGTTATGATGTGAAATCCGTAATGGGGTTTGGGAATTTTGGAAATTGGAACAGTCTGCAATTGTGTAGCAGAAGACTGCTGAAACACGTAAGTTAACCGGTTAACGCTTTGGTTAACCGGTTAACCATTGGAAATTTTGGGGCATTTTCTGAAAATACGCAGGCGTTAACCGGTTAACGCTTTGGTTAACCGGTTAACACTGTTGGGACAGCAAATTTTATTTTCTTTAAAAATTCATATCTTTTAAACCGTAAGTCCGATTCGCATTCCGTTTGAAGCGTCGGGACGAGTACAAAATGAACTTTATTTTGATGAATAGAAACGAGGAAAATGCAATAGTTTTGATAAATGAATTTGTGAAATAACCTTATAATTATCTTATAAATTACCGGGTACGGGTTAATTCTTGATGTGTCATAGTGGTTAGGAAACCAGTGTTCAGGGTGTAATGTCATGATGATATATATGAATATTTGCTGGTTGTTTTGCTGATTGAAATGAATGATGCGAATTATTTTGGTGAATTTTTCGATGTAGCGCATCATTGCATTTCATAACATTCACGATGGGGCTTCGTCCTATTTATTTGCTTCAATCCCATTGTGTGGATTGAAGTGTCTCGGTGATTATGGTGTGCTCCCTTGTGGAGGGTTGATGGTCATGTATCCATCTTATGGTGTGCTCCCTTGTGGAGGGTTGATGGTCATGTATCCATCTTATGGTGAAAATGGTACCACATGCATATTGCATATCAGGATGTAGAATTGCATATTTTGGATGAATTTCATGACTTTGTTGGTGTTAATTGATTTCATGATGGTGTTGTAGTTGTTGCTGAATTTTGTAGTTGACGATGTTATGTTATGTGTACTAATTTATTTATGATTCTATATTCTTATAAGTTTATGATATATTATGATTACTCACCCTGTCTGCTTGAAAATGTTGCCTCCTTCGTGGGTAACTTGCAGATGTCGAAGAATAGTCCTGCAGTGCAATAGGAGTAATTCATGAGTCTCAGAGCATGCTTTAGTGTCCCTTAGGAGTGGTTATGGTTTATGTGTCCTGCTCTGTGTCATGTAACACTAGGATGGGTTTTATTCTGTTAACTGTTTCAGTTATGTTATCATTGGATAAATGTTTTCCTACTTATATGATGTTAAATTCAGGATGGTGAAAATTATACTTATGAGGTTTTGAATTTTGAAGTTAAATTCCGCTGTGAAATGTTTATGATATTTGGATGTTGATTAACCTGTGTTACGGGACAGGACACTGTTGTGTATTTTTGATGAAAATGTGATACCCTTGTGATGATTACTCTGATATTATTTCAATATTATGTTTGGGGTAGAAGGGTGTTACAACTCCCATATACCCCTTCAGTACTTTTACTTTCTTATTACTACACATTTTATATCGGGGATCTCACCTTACCATTTCCAGCAAGAATCGTTCAACTTTAAACACAATTATATCTTTCAATACAGATCTCTAAAACATAAAATTATATTCCAAAATGAAGGGAATATCATGTAGATTCCATAAATTCAAGAATCGCTTAAATCTGAGTTACGGGTAAAATGTTATCATCCTTGTAATGGGATTGGTCAAGAAAACCCGTATACAAGCTTCCACCAAAAATCAGCACTAGACCCAAATATTCAAATGCATTTTTCTCTCTCCTCAAAAATTTGCAGCAAACAAAGTTTATATGTAAACTATAGAAAATTTTGTAAGCTTTCTGAAAATTCTAGAACTGCTACAGTCGGAGTTACGAGTGAAAAATTATGCCCCTTTTACCAAAGGTTGTTCCATAAATATGAAAATAAAAATTGAAATTTATGAACATGATCTCTACATCTCTCTCTTGCTTCCAATATCTTCCAACTATCCTAGCTTTTCACCCAACTCTGAAAATCATCTGACTTCAATCTAATTATACTCAAAACATACTAGTCTACCAGTTAATTCATCAAATTGTCTATTTCTTTGGAGTAGAACCTTAATCGACATCATCTTCTTAATCCACCATTAATAATCTGTGCACATCTCATATAACTGTCATCATACACATGCTCTCATATAATCTAAGAGTTATGTCACGTGCTTAGCAGATAAAACACCACTTCTCAACCGTCTCCAAACTCAGATCTACACTCTAGAGGCAAGTCACCATCATCTTCAAGAGGCATCAAGAATTACACCTCACCAGTATAACATTAGTCGCCACATTGCCCTCTATTCTCCAAGAAGCAAACCGCAACCATATTGACTCGTCCTCTTTCAAAAGCATCTCAAACTTGACCAACAGATAAAAATCATGAGTTCATACTCTCGTCGATTCGTAACAACACAATTCCGACAACACTTATGCTCTTGTAATTAATATCACCTTGAACCAACTTCATATACCACAAACATCTTTGAGAAGAAAACTTCTCCCCCAACTCCTGGAGACAAATGGCTAGAAAACTAATAAGCAAGTATTGGCAGTGTTTCACACACCTGTTGCGTACTAAGGAATAAACAACATTAGACAACTTGGACGAACGTACTGACCTACTCTGATACCACTAATGTAACACCCCATTTCTACCCAACAAATATTAATAAATCAGAGTTACAAAATTTCAACGTACCAATAAGATGCTACATTCACAACTTAAAACAATAACATTTAATCGCATAGATACATAACACTGAAAGCTCGATGAAATGACAACAACGTAATTTATCCTTTGAAAATGAAACAACTTTTATAATTAAGCAGCAGATACATAATTCCAACTTAAATGATATAACATCTTTGTTCAACTGAAAACAACTTCGAAACAACAAGGTATTTTGCGAGTTCAACTTAAAATTCAGCAACGGAAATAAAATCAACAATAATTGCAACTAGCTTTCAACCCCCCGAGTGTTACGTATCAGAGCAATGAAACCGACTCGAATAATGAAGATAAACAATCTTTACTCTGGATTACCCACATGTTACCCCTGTAGAGGCAACATTCAAATAGAAGGGGTGAGATATCGAACAATATAATCAGATATATGATAAACAATATATTAGATCAAATTATACAAAATCACCACTTCACGACTTACGACCAATATCAATCAAGTCACAACACAATAACATAAGTAATGCGACTTATAAAATTCACATGCATGTGGTACCATTGGAGAATAACTCCCAACTTAAAAATCTTCCAATTAATAGAGGAATCAACAAGGTATAAGCCTTCAACTTAATTTTCTAATCCAGACCAACTTACTGAGCATCAGCACCAACTTGATATGTTACGTATGCAACAACATAAGTATCATAATAACAACAATAATAGTTATGTAATCACAAAACAACAACATACTATCACAACTTAGTAACAAAAAATATACTACAACAACTTAACAACAAATTCATACTACAACAACTTAACAACAACATATTATCATAACTTAACAACAACAACATATCAACATTGGCCACAGGCCTACAAGTTAACAACAACAACAACAACAACAACAACAATAACAACAACAACAACAACAACAACAACAACAACAACAACAACAACAAATCAACCTTGGCCATAGGCCTACAACTTAATGTTTTCCACTAATAAGGCAATGTAACCAGATTCACAACTTCCAACAAAGAACACAACACCAAGAATCAACCAATTATACCGCAACCAAACCGCAATATTATTTGTACCATTTTTTGACTAAAACCGGTTAATTAATTATCAACTAATAATTATATTATTCCTACTTCATACTAGGGTCTTTATTATGCCCTTGTTAATTCATGCTACACTATTAGTAACTAAATTCCAAAACCTTCTACTGAAATACTACATCACTACTACTGAACTTCTGGCTGCTACATATTAATTATTACTACTGCTACTAAATTTTAAATTTTAATTATGATTGGTTGTGCTACTAGTTTATCATTATTATTGCTATTCAAAAATAATTCATGCCAAACAAATGTTACTACTACTGCGACTTATGAAATTAATGTGATTTTTATGTCAATTTAGTCTCAGGAAAATAATTACTTAGTTCAATTATGCAAGGCAACAGACCGAAACCCACAACGTAGAAACAAAAATACAACACAACCTAGTGTGATGTGCATCACATTTTCATGACCATCGTCCCACGTGTGGCGTTCGTCGCATTCATCATGCCCCTGTCACATTGTGACGGTCGTAACAAGGGGTGAAGGTCGTAACACCCTCCAGACGGGCGTCATGCCTCTGGGACGGTCGTCCCAGCCCCAAACATGCGTTTTCTCTTCTTTGTTCTCTGCTTCCTTATTCTATCATACTTTTCCTTCTGATTGATCACAAACCAACATTTCAACCATCTCAGTACACATAATTTAGGAATATGATTATACTCACATTAACCTACATCAATTTCTTACGACTAATTCAACAACATCAACATTTATCCAATTTTAGTACAACCTACGAAATCAACATACACAAACAACATAATCAACATACACAGATAAAATAATCAACATACACAGACAACATACACAAAGGCAATCCTACAAATCTAATCCCACATACCATTCATCATCAACCCAATTATAGAGCCAGAATCCCATCCTTACCTTGGATTGAAGGTGACTCTAACTCTCCAATTGAAAACCTAGATTTTTGCCTCTTTCCTCTTTCCTCTACAACTTCACGTAACTCCTCCAAAACTTCTTATGTTTCCCTCTTACTAATAAACTTAATTCTCTTATTATCTAATTAACTTATAATTCTACATCCCCACTCTTACTACTTCTAACCATAAGCAAGCCCACACTAATAACAATAATATTATTCTAATATTATTTCTACAACTTGATCAACTTAATAATTTAATTAACAACAACACAACTTAAATCAACATTTCACAACTTCGACAATTAAGTCAACAAAATAGTTCGAAGATATTTAATTAAATAATTAATTAAATAAATAGGGCATTACATGGAGGGTTGCCTGTGTGGCAGTTTATATCCAGATCATTTAGATTTAAGAGCATATTTTGCATATAACTCTTTGTAGTTGTGATTGTTGTTGTTAATCATGAGTTAATTACCTTATGTGTGTTATGGTTACAGTTTGATATTAGTAATTTTGGTGAATTTTCCTTCTAAATAAATTCTCTTAGATATTATGTGTGTATCTATATTTCCTAATTTTTAACTCTCGTTTAATTTATTTTTTATATCGATTGTGGATGATGGAAATTGGCCCTTACAATAACATTTTAGGTACAAGTGACGAGTTTCAAAGTGACCGAAGCTCAACTGGTAGTGGGAATGGATTAAGCATGTACTTGAGCCCCAGGTTACAGGGTTCGATTCCCACAGAAAGCATAAACTCTACTAGATAGGGGGTAGAGAAGATCGTGAGGTGGCAGTGTCAGGATTGCCTTGCGAGGGGCCCGGGTTATAACATACAACAACACTCTACATAATAACGCCTTGATCTACATCATTATACGTAGTTTCCAACCATTGTTAAATGGGCTTTTTGTAGTATTAGTAGTAGTAGTAGTAGTAGTAGTAGTAGTAGTAGTAGTAGTAGTAGTAGTAGTAGTGGTAGTGGTAGTAGTAGTAGTAGTAGTAGTAGTAGTAGTAGTAGTAGTAGTAGTGGTAGTAGTAGTAGTAGTGGTAGTGGTTCCAACTGAGATATGTGTAGATTATGTGTAAAGGAAAATGCACAAGAGTAATTTCAACAAGGATGTAGGTCATAGGACCAAGGCTCTCCTTGAGGTGGTGTATTTAAATGTGTGTGGTTCGATGCAAGTCGACTCGTATGGTGCCAATAGGTACTTTGTCACATTTATCGAAGATTTTAGTAGGAAACTAGGGATATACATAATCAATAGGAAAGATGGGGTATTTAATGTGTTCAAGCGATTCAAGTCCATGGTTGAGCGAAAAAGTGGTCACAAGCTCAAAATTCTCAAAACGGATGGTGGAGGTGAGTATACCTCGAATGAGTTTGGGAAGTATTGTTATGAAGAGGGGATAGTGTGTGAGATTGTGCCACCCTATACGCCACAACAAAATGGTATTACAGCAAGGAAAATCGTTTGATAATGAACATGGTTCGAAGCATTATAAAGGGTAAAGACTTGTCGAATGAGCTATGGGGTGAAGTCGTTTCTACAACCTCCTATTGGTTAAATAGGTGTCTTACAAAGAAGCTTGATAAGGTAATTCTATAATAGGTGTGGTCTGGATTTAAACCAAACTTAAGACATTTGAAAGTTTTCGGTTCGATAGCATTTCGAAACGTTCCGGGTTAGCTTCGAAAGAAGTTTGACGAGAAAGGTGAGATGATGTTACTCATTGGTTATCATCCTACTGAAGGTTATAAATTGGTTGATGTTGTAAGAACAAGCTGAGATAGTTTGACAGCAACAGAAAGACTGTTGTAACAAGTCTTGTAACTGGTTACACTAAAATTGGTAACCGGTTACCACATGAATTTTTGGATTCTCAGGTTGTTGGAACTGGTTTTACAGAAGGCGTAACCGGTTACGAAAATTTGGTAACTAGTTACGGCAAAGAAAATCAGAATTCTCAGAGTGCTGGAAGTACATACAACAACTTGTCAAAGCCAAAAACTAAGAAAATAATAGACGAACAACAAGGCAAAAGTTTTGCCTCAGAGATTCCAAGATTGTGAAGTATTATGGGATAACGAAATCAATGATGATGGTGATTTTGTTCACTTTTCACTTATGGTCGAATCCAAATTGGTGAACACGGGGAGGCTCTAAGCGATCCAAAGTGGATTTGTGCAATGAGGGAGGAGTTGGAATCTATTGAAACGAATGGTACTTAGGAGTTAGTTGATTTATCGCTTAGAAAGAAGTCGATTGGTGTGTGATGGGTCTATAAAGTGAAGGCAAATCCCAAAGGCAATGTGATCAAGCATAAGGCTCGATTGGCAGTAAGGGGATTTTTGAAATTTGAAGGTATAGACTTTGAGGTGTTTGCACCTGTGGCTAGGATTGAAACCATCAGATTAGTTATTGACATTGTGAATAACAACGATTGGGAGATATATCAAATGGACATCAAATCTGTGTTTTTGAACAGTCCACTGGATGAAGAGGTTTAGGTTAAGCAACCCCCGGATTTGTAGTAAAGAATCAAGAGATGAATTTCTACAAATTTCATAAAGCATTATGTGGTTTGAAACAAGCTCCAAGAGCTTGGAACAAACGCATTGATGGTTTTCTTATTGATATTGGTTTCAAGCGATGTGTGCTTGAACATGGAGTTTATGTGAAGACGGATGCGAATGATGGTGTTGTCATTCTTTGCTTGTATGTGGATGATCTATTGATTACAGGTAGATGTGTGAAGAGTATCTCTAAGTTCAAGAGTGAACTTATAGATGAATTTGAGATGACAAACCTTGGTATCATAACATATTTCCTTGGCATAGAGTACCAAAAGTCAAAATCGGGACTGCTCATGCATCAAAGGAGATATGCTCTTAAGATCTTGAAGAGGTGTGAGATGGAACATTGTAATGTTACCATTACACTACGTGAGACAAGGTTGCAGTTGTCCAAGAGTGAAGAAGAGAAAGATATGGATCCAACGCAATATAGGAGATTGATTGGATCATTGCAGTATTTGTACAATACGCGACCGGACTGTACGTTTAGTGTTGGTATTACGAGTAGATTCATGGAGAGACCAGAGGTGTCTCACATGGCAGCGGTCAAGAGAATCCTTAGAAACGTTAAAGTAACTCTTGGTTGCGAAATTCTTTTTCCAACATCAGATACGGGCCGAAAATGTGATTTACTTTGTTTCACCGATTCCAATCGGTTACGGTCTTTGAAAGAAGCAGGAATTTGAAGACACATATTTGTAACCGGTTACATCTTTTAGCGTAACCGGTTACATTGGGGTTTTTCAGTTTTTCCAGTATCTAGCTTATTTTTTAAGCTGCTTTTGTTTTTCCATTTAGTTTTGTACTTGTTGTATATAAGGCATTGTATTGTATGCTCCCAATTATGATTAATGTCAAATTAATCATTCTCACCCTCAATTATTCTCTCATTATTCTTTTCTCTCAATTTCTTAACTTTATCTTCTTCAACTAACCAAAATTCTCCTTTAATTCACCATTTAAGATATAGTATGTTCTAACATTTAGAAAGAAAAAAAAAACATATTTTCTTAATATAATGATAGAAACCAACCACTATAACTATTTTGGGCATTTCAATTATTAATCATAAATTTTGCATACTCACTTTGAAGGTTTTTTTTTTTCTGAAATTATGATATTTTGAGAATTAAATTGAAAAGAACTGTATAATGAAAATAAAGTTGAACGTGGTAGTTTTGTAAAAATTCAAAAAGATAAATACTTTGTTTAAAGAAATAAAAAAACAAGAATGCTTAAAAGGTAATGAAATTGTTTTTAGTAAAGATTTTTGTTTCAACAAAAGATGTTTCATGTTACTATGCTACAACTCTCTCCAAAAGTAAACTCCCATTCTAAGTAACATTGCATTATTAAGATAAGTGCAATGCACCAAATATGTATTATATTCTTAATCCTAAAAACAAAAGAGAAAAAGAGACAATTATCCTATGATAACGATGTTTCAATGTGTGGATTTCGAACATTATGGACAAATTAACGTCCACAATTATTTTTATACGTAAAAATATGCTTTGAAATGATGGGTTTCAAGTTAGTTCAAAAGGAATGTTAATTGTTTTATTGACTTAGGTGGAAATGTTTAATGGTTATAAAGAGTGCTTAGAATGGATAATAATGACAAAAGTGTTAGGAATGGAATTTTTAACCATCGTTATCATTGATAAATCAAGGGAGAATTATAAAAATAAAAAAAATAAAAAAAAGAATATATATTGTCAATTAATCATTATTATATATGGATTTAAAGGTAATTTACTCTTTGTAAATATATTTATACATGAAAATAATTAAAATATTTTTCTCTGATATATATATATATATATATATATATATATATATATATATATATATATATATATATATATATATATATATATATATATATATATATATTTGTCTCTGATATTTTTTATTTTTTAATATCAAAAACAATTTTAATTTTTAATAAAAAAATATAAAGATTCATGTATAATAATATCGTATCTTTTAAAATAACGGATAATTTTTTTTAAAAAAGTGTTGTATATCTGTTTGTATCTTTTTCTATATAATTTTGACTATGTTAAATATGAATATATCTAATATTATTCTGATTGAAAAGTATGTGTAATCAAACAATCATTTTGAAATAGAAGACTAATGATAAATTTAAGTACAATCAAGAAAATAAAAAGTATAGCTCTCATTGATATGTAAACTTGGTTTTATTTTATTTTATTAGCAAAGTAAACTTAGCTTAATATGTACGCATTTCTTACTATACGAAGTAGATAGAGAATAACGGAAATTTTTAATATCTTTTATTTATTTATTTACCAATTTACAATTAGATACAAACTTTTTATGAAGAGTAGGACAAACACATTTTTTATATTCTCTCATATTTATTTATTTTATTGAGTTTTTAGTTTTAGAGTGTAAAATACTCATTTATTTGTTCAATAAGAAAATTGATAAATAGAATATTTTTAGCAATTTTTTTTTTCATAAGCTAATGTGATTGAAGTTTAGAGACTGAAAAGAATTTATTACGAACAAACAGTCATTTTGACCATTGAATTTATAAGATGTTGTCAGTTGTCACTATCATACTTAGTAAATAACAAAAGAGTATTAAAAGTAAGTTTGTAAAAGTAAATAAAATTATATTAACGGTATAAAGTACATATGTTTTTATGATATTGAAATTATTTATATCACAAAATTTTAACAAAATAATAATTAATACAATACTTGATACCAAATTAGTATATTGATTTTAAAGGATAGAAAAAGGATATGAAATTAAGTAAATCAACATTGATGCATGATTTTAAAAATGTCTAGTTCAAAATATATCTGATGGTTATCATTTTGTATTAAAATCTAACTATCTTCATATCAAATTCCATGTGATAGGTTTTATACTTCATTTTCAGATAATTATATAAAGATTGTCATCAGATGTTGGTAATGATTCCAAAGATTCTAAAAAATAACAAAAATATATATATATATATATATATATATATATATATATATATATATATATATATATATATATATATATATATATTGAGACAACAAAATAACTTTCGAATTTCATTATGCAATAATATAAAATGGTATGAAATGAAACCTCTAAACCATTTTTTACTTCATTTTCAGATAATTGATATAAATTTCGTAACACTTCACTACAAGAAAATTGGCAAACCTTGATGGTTAATATTGATAAATTACGGCGGTTTGAACCACCATAATTTTCTAGTTGCAACGGTTTTGTTTCTGTCATGAAAACGTGTGTCGCCAGGGTGTATCGTGATGGTTCTAAAAACTACCACTCCAACTGTCGTTCTATGTTGCGATGGGTAGGAAAGTCTCATAAATTGAAAAAATTGTGACGGCTAAAATCGCTGTAAATAACTTTGTTTTTGTTATCCAAAGGTAATCTGCATGAAATTTTTAATCCGTAGGTAATTTAGTGGCTAATATATTTATAAAATAAAATAAAAAATCAAATGAAGTTTTAGCACACAATATATTCCATAAAATAAGCCTATATTTATAAATAAAAAAACACCAAAGAACTTACATGCAGGAAATTCAAATGAACTTTTAGCACACAATATTATTTTTATTTACATGCAACGTAAGGAGACTCTACAAGAAATTTGAGTTTGTAGGGAAGATTCGCTTTACTTGTTTAATGTATCTGATGAAAATGTGCAGAGTTTAGTCAGGATGATTTGTTAATGGTTTAAATTAACATAATAATTAAATAGCAATACTGTTGTGTGTAACCAACGATTGTGTGCAGTCTAACCAAAACAATTTTAAAGTATGACATAGCTAATTTTTAGAATAGCAAATAAACAAATTTGACAATTTATTCCAGAAAGTGCAACAAAAATTAACAGTAAGAATATAAATGATTCATTCATAAGTCATTAGCCCCAAGAAATATCTAAGAAATTACCAGGAGTTACTCTGTGCAACAATCGGCATCACCAGTATAATTAAAAAATAGTACAAATAAAAACAGATAAAAACCCATCCATGTTCTCCACTTAACTAGGCTTCAACTCAAATCACAATAAATAGTAATAATGTGTAATAAGCCATTAACATAATCTAAAAAGCTTAAAACTTTTATTAAACAGGGAAATTGAAAATTAAATGGAAAATATGGAATTTAACAAATAAGAAACTAGCTTGGCCATTAGAGATAGTATTCGTAAGTTTACCAAAGTAAGTAATAGTTTCCGGTTGAAGACGAATATGATCCACCAAAAACAGGTGCATTGATTACTTGTTCAAAACTTCCATAATGTTTAAAAGAAACATACCATAAATTGTCAAAAACTAACAGTACTAAAAGTACTAAAAGTGAAAGATAGTTCCAACTTTGAAAACTTCATATCTCACATAATCACTTTATATCGTGATTACCATTATTTATTATTATTGATATGATTAACAATTAATTAATAAAAATCAAAAGGTTGGAAAACAAAACAATAAAAGAAAAATAATGAGAAAATAAAAAAATAAAAAAGTAGCAATTATGGTTGGTCAAAGCAGTCGCGATAGTTGTATTCTAACGGTCGCATGTGTGGAAAGATGACGGTTCTTTGAAACCGTCGCAATTATTTCACTCAACATATCTATAAAATTTGCGACAGTTGACTCTAATTGTTGTGACAACTGTCATAATACAGGAATAAGGGTAGTTTTGTGAGAACTGTCGCAACTCATGTGTCGCAAATCTCCTTTATTTTTCTTGTAGTGCTTAATTACATCAAATGTGTATGTTTTTGTGACAAATCTCTCGTTTTTTCTCGGCTTGATGGGATTCTTCCCATTTGAAGGTTTCAACAACTTACAAATGTAAGGTGGCCCTGGCTTTAACTCCGCCATATTAACCTCATTTTCTTCGAGACAATCAGTATCAGATATTTGGTTAATTTTCCATATTTCGACGTAATCTACTTTTTATGGTATTTGCTTTACCTAGCATTTTCATCCTTTAAGCGTTTGACTTTTCAAATCCTTTTTGCAAATTGGGCCATGTCTCTTAAATATATGGTGTGTAATTTCTTCCTAATGGAATAATTTTGACCCCATGCGGCCAGTTCGACTAATTCAGGCTCAGGCACTTGAGTGAAACACCTTATTTTCAATATCTTGAACCTATTTAAGTGATCAGCTATTGATTCGGCCACCTTGCACCTCATACTAGTTAACTCTTTAAGGATAATATTATATTGTCCCATGTAAAATTGTTCATAGAACACCCTTTCTAATTGGGTCCAACTGCATATTGTGCGTGGGGGATAAGGTGGTGAACTATGTGAAAGCAACTTCTGAGAATTTGGAAATAATTTCATCTTCAAATTATCATTATTAGCTAAGTTTCATGCCACTAATTGATATCGCACCACATGTTCTTATAGTGGAATCATTAGTATCCCCTACAAACTTGGTGAATTTGGGGATTTTCCAATCCCTTGGTAATTCAGTATGCAACGAATAATAAAATAAGGAAGAGACGAAATTTGGCATATGAAAATCAACATTGAGGCAATTTGGGCCAAATTATGTTCGTCCACATTAGGAATATTATTTTATCCCACGAAATTCTTTTGTTAGGCATTTTTAACTATTATTTCCTCAGGGCCATTTTGGCATGTGTTTCCCTTGACTACTTTAGGTATGAGTGGCTAGACAAGTATCGCCTACTAGGGAATCTAGCTATCAAGAACCTGTTGAATCGGCGTTGGAAGACACACCAAAGAAATCATCTATTTTACCTATTTGTTGCACCAATTGTTGATAATTTCGGCTAGTGTTCTGAATCAAATGAGTGAACATTGTGCCTATTTATTATTTTAAAATGTTAACCATTTCTTGATTACTCTCGTCCATATGTTGTCTTACAGATTAGACAATATTATTAGTTAAGGATGGCATCCCTAGAGGAATATTCACTAACCCTCATAGTGGTTGTGCCATTCGACCAAGGTTGTTAATCGCAGACCCTGATACTAAGTATATATTAACAAATGATGTAGTAGACATTGCATTATCTGTATACGTAGATGCACTAGGATGCAAGCTTGTGGTCATCGCAGTTGGCATGCCATAAGGTTATCCCCTACCATTTAGAGGTAACATGAAACTCAATGGAAAAGGAGACCTTTGGCCTCCTAAAACATTTTGGGTAGCTTTAGGGGTGGTGAGAACACTTGTTACTTATCGTAAGGATACTACCACTTCTTATGATAAGGTCGATGTCCTTATCTGACTTATAATAATAGGCATTTCTCCAACAGAAATCACATTGCCAATCATTGATTCAACTGGCAGTTATTTTGAGTTTGGAGCATTGTTTTAGGGAAGGGGTTTGTAGACGATGAATGTGCCATTTAAGGAAGGGACTTGCCACTCCTAAAACTCATACACACTCGACAACCGAAGCCATTTCGTAAATAAAGAACAAAAGTTTTGGACAAAAGAGACACAACTTTCTTTTAAAAATTAAACTTTTTTACACAAAAGGGTCCCACTGGGTGCGCCAAATTGTTTACGGGTGTTTTTAGTAAATAATCACAATTTTAGTTCACTTAAAAGATTAACTCGAAAAATCTCAAAGATAATTTAGGCAAAGACAAATTACAATGAAAAGTGTGTGTGTGTGTGTGTGTGTGTGTGTGTGTGTGTGTGTGTGTGTGTGAGAGAGAGAGAGAGAGAGAGAGAGAGAGAGACTTATATTTAAACGTTTGGATAATGACAAATTGAATGCAGAAGATAAACTTTGTATAACGGCAGTAAATGAGGAATAAAGTAAATGAAGTAAATGACATTTAATTTAAATGCTTTGAATACAAAAATATTTGCAAAAAGTTTACATGGTGGATGCAGACTCACATGTCTCACAAACTATTTCGCTCTATGAAGTACTTTGGTTCTAAAGAGAATCTGGTGAGAATTTGCGACCCTGATTACAATGCATAAGCTTTCACTATATACTATTACAAAGAAAACCTCTGACCACGGTTAAATCCTATAAATTTAACACGTATCTCACTACTTAGGTTTTCATGTTCCAACTTGTCCCAATACGTATTCAAGGATGTAACTGTTGAAAGCCCATCAGAACGTGGTGATAACTGCCTCTGAAGGCATTACTTGTCTCCCTAGAAAGGTGAATGCATTTTCAAATCACTTGGTCTTAGGACTAAAAATGATCCTAAGTCCTTAATTAACACTTAAGAGTATCGACTTCAACTTTGTGTCGAAAGGTTATTATGTGATCTTTCAAGATTCTTAACATGTTTGGAAGAGAGAGTCATCATAATCTTGTGGATTTGTTCCTGAGACTCCTCTAAGTCATTCTTTCCCTCGACTCCATTTATAACTTAGTCGAACCAACATGTGAATACAACTAATATGTCGAAGTTTTTGGCTTACACTTTTAGACACTTAGGAGTGTCAAAGTATCTTGGGCATCAATTTGGTTGACTTTTGACTTAGTTAAAAATCTCATGCTAACAGGTGGCAGCATGTGAGCAAAAGTGAAGGAAAAAAAATATCTTAGGTGATTAGGTTTCAACTTTTAGATTTTTCAAATGGACAAAAACACAAACACTTTATGTGCATCCTCATGAACATTACAGTTTCATGATTAACATTTAAAATCTCTATAATCTAAAAATATTTTTTATAGTCAAACATGATATTGAATTTAAGTGATGTTACATACAACGTGACATGCCATATTAATTTTCGTTAGAGAAAATAGACGACAAAAACAAATATTATAGATGACAAATTTTAAGAGGATTATTATTCGAAAGTAATTTATAAAGAGACTTAAATGATTAATTATTTATAAGAAAGAAAAAAAAAACATATTTGACCATTATATAAAAATCCAAAGATAAGGTTCAAATGTTTTAATGAAAAAATAATAACTATCATATCATCAACAACAAAATCGTCACTTCAAAAAGTGCTTCTCATAACTATTATTTACGTTCTTCACTATTCTCTCCAATATATGTTGTTTAATCACACGATGTTTTATTGAAAAGTTGAATTATTCATTTATTTTCTTAAAATACAGAGGATGATAGGTTTGTCAATATACTCAACAATAGTATAAATACTATGCACTTAATGTCTAGTCAAATCATTTAATATCATGAGTTTATTTGTAATATTCTTTTTCACCTTTTAAACATTTTCTTCAAACGCAAGAGAATAATAACATTTGAAAAATTTTACAATGTTGCAAAATGAATCTATTTCTTTTGAAACAAGTTTCAGAAACTTATAATCAAACAGTAACTTAAACTGTAGAAAATTTATTGTTTTTCTTGACAAAAATTCCCCTAACAGTGACTGTACTCTCTTCACTTTTTAAAGTAATTAGATTCATGTATTTGACGTATTTTTAATAATTGAATTAAAATTAAATAATTTATACTAAATATAATTTTTAATTGATTTTAAATAAAAATATTAAATATTAAAATTAATTATTTAATTTTAATACAACGATAAAAATACGTCGAATGCGTGAATTCAAAAATAAATTAAGCAATTAAGAGGTGTGATACAGAACCAGCCCATGACTTGCTGGTTAGCAGTATACCTAAATGGGTCCCACAGTGTCACCAAAATAAGATTACTGACTTCATCAAAAACTAAAAACCAAAACAACTCAGAGAGAAAGAGTGTGGGGTCCACATGTATAAATTGATTTTGAAATTTAAAATAAGAATGGTAAAAATGAAATTAAAAGAAAAAAAAACAAAATGTACCCATAATGTAAAGTGGGAATGTGGAAAACCAGACACTCACTCTGTTTCTGTACTATCATATCTTGTCATTATCTTTATTATTTAAATTTTATGTTATAAATGTTATTTTCAATTTAATTATGAAGTTATTTTTAATTTGATATTTTGTATGTGAGAATTTTAATTTAATAATTTGATGGTCATAATTTCATCTTATAACAAATTACGTGTTTAAATCATTTCATATATCCATCTATAACTAATAATTGATCAATTTTATGCATGGTAACATAAACAAAGATTTTTTTTGTTAGACAAGTCTTCTATAATTAATATTTGACAAACATATTTTCTTTGGCGAAACTTGTTTCCTCATCCCTAGTAAATCCTCCTACCATAATATTCAGGATGTGGCGCACAGTTTTGTCGTCATCTTCTTTGCACAACTCCTTTCATTTTATGGACACGAGTGTAACATCTCATTTCTATTCGATAATTTTTAATAAAATCAGAGTATAAAATTTCAAGAATTCAAATGAGATGATATATTTCCAACTTTAAAACAACATTCAACATCTGATTAGACTTTAAAACAGAATACTTTCATTACTATGCAGTGAATTCATAAAATTCAACTTAAAACAACTTATTGTATTCAACATCAAAACAACTTAAAAACAACAATCTTTAATAAAGACAACTAAAAATTCAGCAACATAATCAAATTCGACATCAACAGGAAACATGCGTTATCCCCCGAGTGTTACGTATCAGAGCGACAACACCTACTCGAATCTAATAAGGTACTTCGCTCTACTCTGGATTACCTGCACGTTACCAATTGAGGGCAACATTCAAACAGAAGGGGTGAGATATCGAATAATATAATCAAGAATGTGATAAATAACATATTAAATCAGATTATATAAACCACAATTTCATGACTCACAAACAACTTAAATCACATAAGATATAACACAATAACATACTATGCAACTCGAAAATGCAACTTAGACAAATGTAATGCATGTGGTACCATTTGAGCAGAACTCCCAACTTATAATCTTGTCAATTAATAGAGGCGTCAACATCAAGGTATAAGCCTTCAACTTTATTTTTCCAATCCATACCAACTTACCGAGCAACAGCTCCAACTCAAATAATGTTATGTAATGCGACTCAACATGAATGTCAATTAACAACAATTATAACTATCAAGCAACACAACAACATTCAACTTTGGTCATTGGCCTGCAACTTATATCCTTGCCATTCATAAGGCACTGCAACATAAAACAACAATACCCAACTTTACAACTTACAACAAGGCAACACAACACAAGAGCAACAAACAATACCACATGCATATTCACCCAAGTTTCGACTAAACCGATTAATTAAATTATTTGTTATTTCCATTGATTACTAGCCCATTATCATGTTACTGCTAATCAACAAAACCCGTCTAATAAGACTAGTACTACTGCTACTTATGACCTACAGTGCTTTCTTATCCAATTAATCATCTGAGCACGAGTTACTTACATCAGTTGAAGTTTCAAGAACATAAGTACTAAGTTTCAGTTAATTGTTTTTCTGGAAAATTAATTGTAAGTTTCATTAGGCCAAATAGCAGACAGAAAACACGGAAACCAAAACACATAACCAAAACTGCAGCATAACCCGTGTGAACATCGTCACCTTTGTGACTGTGACGGTTGTCAGGCCAAGGGACGGTCGTCCCATAATCCAAAACCATGTGTTCTCTATGTTTTCTCTTATTCTTTCTCGTCTCTGTAATTCCTTCTTAGATTTCTCTTCGACTACTTAACCAATCAACCAATACACAAATTCAACAACCACACAACAGATTCATACATACAATTCATTTTTCTTAATCAATTAAAACAACTTATTCAACAAACACAACTTATTCGACCAAAACAACTTATTCAACCAGCAACACCACAATTGACAGAAAACGTCTATATACCCAATCCCACATGTATTCATTATACAATCTCGATTATAGAGTTAGAACCCCGCCCTTACCTTGGATTGAATGTGACTCTAACACTTTGATCGCAACCCTAGCTTTTCCTCTCCTAAGCAACTTCACGTAATCTCTTTTCTCCACTTCTTGTTTTTTCTTCTTTCACTGATAACCTCTATTTTCTATAATTCTAATTAACTTATGTTTTTTTAATTAAATCTTAATAATTCCATTGGGCCTAAACCATACACCTCCCACAATTACTACTTCTATTCACACACACAAGCTCACTTATCAAGATTAGTATAATTCTACTATTTAACCCACAAATGAACCAACTTAACTTAATCCAACTAATCACAACACAACTTAAATCAACTTAATCGACTTAATTCAAACCAACATAATACAATGACATTTAATTAAATAAATAATTAAATAAATAGGGCGTTACAACTCTCCATCACTTAGGATATTTTCGTCCTCGAAAATCTTACCTTGATCAAACAACTCGGGATAAGATTCCCGCATCTTTCTTTCCAACTCCCACATCATACTCTCTCAGGTTGCTCCCAACCAGACTACTTTTACCAACACAATCTCCTTGTCTCTTAGAGTCGTCATATCATGGACCATGATTCGCACAGGCATCGTCTCAATAGTAAAATTATCCTGTACTTGCACATCATTCATACTAATCACATGAGATGGATCTGAAATGTACTTTCAAAGTTACGACACGTGAAACACATCATGCAAATTCGAAAGAATAGGTGGTAAAGTCACTCTATAGCAACATTTTTAACTCTATCCGAAATCTGATATGGACCAATGAAATGAGGAGTAAGTTTCTTAGACTTCAACGCTCTCCCAACACCGGTTATAGGTGTAACTCTAATAAATACATGATCTCCTGCTTGAAATTCCAAATCTTTCCTTCGCTTGTCATGATAACTATTTTGCCTACTTTGGGAAGTTTTTATCGTCTCTCGTATTAACTTCACATTCTCGGTAGTCTCTCGAACAATCTCAGGTCCATGTACTACACTTTGTACATATTCATGCCAACACAGAGCAGTCCTACCTCTCCGACCATACAACGCTTCAAAAGGTGTCATATGTAACACCCCATTTCTACCCGACGATTATATTAAAATCAGAGTATTAAAATTTCAACCCACAAGTACACAAAACATGATGCTAAGTTTTTCAACTTATAAAGACTTCATTTAATTTCATGAGAATTGATACATAACACTTTCGGTTCGTAAGAAACTAAAAACACCAATTTTTATTCATTTATGAAAACAAATTCAACTTTTACAACTACACATCGGATTTTTAACTTGTTCAACTAAACATGGTATAACATGTTATTCAACTTAAAACAACCTAGTAACAACATATTTAAACTAAAACAACTTGAAAACCACACAAAACCACTAAGCGTCTATTCCCCGAGTGTTACGTATCAGAGCACCGACACCGACTCGAACTAGTGAAGATAATCATCTTCCTTCAAGCTACCTGTACGTTACCAACATAGGGGTAACATTCAAACATAAGGAGTGAAATATCGATAATTATAAACGATATATGATAAAAAAAATACTTAGATAAGGATCATAAATAATTCACCACTTCACAACATCAACCAAAACAACAACTTAACAATCATCCATCTTTCATCAACTAATTTTACTACTTATTATATCCATCAACATTTTCTACATAAACTGCATAATCATATATTCAACACGAACTACTTAATCAGCCTAATCAACACAATTCACTCAATTAACTCGAAAACAACATAAACAACTTATCAACTTGAACGACATACACAACTTATACACTTGAACAACATAAATGACATAAATAGCAACTCAAATACGACTCGACTATGCAAATGCATGTGGTACCATTCAGAGTAAAACTCCTAACTTAAAATTATTGTCAGGTTATCGAGGCAATCAAGGCATAAGCCTTCAAATTTCAACTTGGTGCCAATTCAGGCCAACATGGTGTGAGCGACGCTTCCGACATAAAAATGAAAATGATCTACATAACATGCACGACTTTACAACATAACAACATACAACCTCAAACAGCACAACCAGCTTATACAACTTGAGCAACTTAAATCAACATTGGCTATTAAGCCTCCAACTTGAACAACATAACAACTTCTACATCGCAGAACAACATATGTTAGACGCTGTGGCGAGTGATCTAGAGGGGGGGTGAATGGATCACACCCTTGTTTTCAAGGATTTAGAAAGTTTTTCAGAGTTTTCAAAGTATTATGGAAGCAAAGGTCCCGAATAGAATAAGCGTCTATTCTGAACCGGCCACTAGAAGACCAGACAAGCGATAACGTGCTGGATTTAACGATTGCTATGATAAAGAATAAAACACACGATATGAATACAGTTGAATGCACCTATCACTAAATCAATTTCCAATGAATCGAAAAACAAATTAAAACGAAAGTAAAGATAGAGAGGAGAAACAATACGCCGAGATTTGGTAAGGAAGTTCCCCACGGTCGTCCTCGCGTGTGGGTACGTCTCCCTCTCAATTTCAAATCGAAATTGAGAATTCTTATATCAAAGTTGCTGAATCCGTTGATTACAAGGTTCGAATACAAAAACCAGAATTCTAAACTCCTAGAATTTCCTATTGTATCAACCTCCACTCGATTTGAGCCCAATCGAGATTTCCTGCAAGTTTCACAATCAATCCACCGGTTCCACGACCTATTTGCGAAATCCACCGATTCCCAAAACTCTCGCTGCGGCTGAATCTGACTTGTAAACGTGACTCACAAAACCCTCAAGAACACGCCCGTTCTTGAAGGAAAAACCAGCTGGTTTTTCCCTTGAAACCTTCTATCAATCTTCAACTCAGCTAGATCTACGATCGTACCACTGAACGTTGTCTCGAAAGCCTTCAATTCACAGGACAGCAAACAGTCTTGTTGATGTTCTTGAATAAGATCTTTGAGAAGATGGTGAAGATGTCTTGATTCTAGATTTCAAGCTTGCTCAACAAATTGAAGTTCCAACACTCCAAAAACCCTATCTTGATGTGTTCTTCAATGTTCAATCACTACAAAATTCGTCTCACCAATTTCTGTAATCTGTGATCTGTCTTTTTAATGAAAAACAAACACACACACACACACACATATATATATATATATATATATATATATATATATATATATATATATATATATATATATTGCAGAATCTGTTAGGCAAATAACAGAAGAATGAATCGATTCAAGCTTGGATGAATCGATTCATACTTATTGATTTTTAGAAAAACAGAATTAGTTAAACTGGATGAATCGATACATCAAAGGATGAATCGATTCATTTTGCGAAATCCAGAATCCACACTACAGCATGTATCGATTCAAGCCATAATGAATCGATTCATTATGCGTATTTTTCAACAAATGCATAAACAATGAAGACCAAGAAAACCACAACAGTATGAATCGATTCAAGCCATAATGAATCGATTCATTATGCGTATTTTTCAACAAATTCATAAACAATGAAGACCAAGAGAACCAAAGTGATAAAAGCATATGTCTTAACATAGAACAATCACAAAACACTTTAAAATTCATAATCGATCAAAAACCAAGGGTGCTCACAAACTCCCCCTTTTTGATGATGACAAATTTTGAAGTGTGAGAGAGAACTCCCCCTGAGTTTGTGCTCATCATTGTTGTCACACGTGCCTTTTTCTCCCCCTTTGTCAACAGCAAGAAAGGGTTAAAGATGATGAACGAAAAACAGCAAAACTAAGATACAATGGCAAAAGTCACTCACAAAGAATGAAAAAGAAAGCGTAAACAATTGAAACAAAAGCAAATGACATAAACAAGCAGTGAAATTGTCTAGAAAAGATACGAATTACAAAGCCAAACCAAAACAAATTGTTCAAACATGAATTACAAAAGAAACTTAAGCCACACACAAATATGAAATGCAAAATGAAATGCTTCAATGAGGGGTATGGCCACCACACGACTCCGCATCATCACGGTCAGGGTCACGGAAGCTTGGAGGAGGCGGTGGAGGAGGCATCTCATCTGGATTCTGCCCCATGAACGCATAACGCCGAAAACGCCTTTGGACTTCGGTACTTTGAAACCTTTCCATAATGCCCGGGTGCGAACGGCAGTCATCCATAAAGCCTGACATCTCATTATAAAACACTTGATGCCACTTAACTAGCTCCGTATGCCAGGAATATTGATTGTGGTACATGCGAGTATGTTCGTCGTGCCACTCACGATGCTCCTTATGCCATTCATATTGCTGGACATGCCAAGCACGAGCTTCCTCATGCCGAGCATTGTTTGCCACTTCCAATTGTGCAAACATATCGGTGAGATAAGCTGGAGCAGCAGTGGAGGAAGTCGGTGCAGCCGTCGAGGGAGCAGGATCATAATTAGTGGGAGACCACCTTTGTGGTATCCACTCACCCCAACCGGTGTTTGCCGGTGCATCGGGAGCAGGAATTTCAGCTTCTTCCATATCTTCATCTCTGATTTCTTCTACATATATGTGTTCAGCCGGGTTATCAAAGTTGTAAATGCGAGTACGTGTGCTACGTTCAAAGAAGTAGTAACAGCGCCGCTCGATGTCCCATCGATACCCCATATGAGAAAGTGTAGCATTGTTGAATTCCTGCACACTTGAAACTGGTAGAAGAGGCACAGGAGGAAAAGTAACTTTCCAAAACTTTAGAATCCTCATGATTTGAGAAGCATAGGCAAGAGTTATGTTCTTGGAGCTGTTTCGTGTCAGGAAGATGCGTTTGACAAAGTAATTTGCCCAATTTAATGGAATCTTTTTCTGCAAAATATATAGCAAATGAATATCCGGCTTGTCCAGACGAGAATGACCACCGGACCTTGGACGCAATATGTGCGAAAGAATCCAATGCAGGATTCGTGGTACACTTTTGATCATCCCTGAAGTTAGTGGCTCATCATCAGCAAGGGGTCTATCCAACTTAGAAATGGATGTACAGAATTCCTTTAAATTAAACTGAGTTTCGAAACGCTGGTCATGCCACATTTGCAAATCATCAACTTCAGATGGCATACCGAACACTGTGGCCCAATCAGCAGCCTCAAAACGATAGGTTCTAGTTCCAATTAAACATTTAAACATATATCCTCTTGCAGTTTTCACACCAGCATAGAAAGCACGAATAAAATCCTCATGATACTCATCTTTAACATATAAAAAGAATCCAAGATTTTGTGCGTCGACCAAAGCCGCAACTTCTTCTAATCCTAGAGTACGAGAATCACTAGGATCAAACATATGAGGTTTCATTACTAACCTTGATTTGAAGGAAGTTTCAAATTCCTCCATGATAGCCGGATGAACGATTGCAGTCCCGGATGGAGGGATTTCAGGAATAGGTGGAGCCTGAGAAGAAGACCCAATAGGTTCCTTTCCTTTTCTCTTGCTTCTTTCTCTTGGGATCATGACTCTTGGAGGCATTGTGAAGTTTTTAGGGTTTGAGAGAAGAAGAGGGGTTTTTAGGTTTATGATGCAAATGATGTAACTGATGTAAATGAGATAATGAGAGAGATAATGGAGATAATGGGACTTTGAAACAGTTACAAATGTAATGGAGGATGCTGATGTGTCGATTCATTAAAGAAAAACTGAAATTTCGTCAGTATGAATCGATTCATTGATGTATGTATCGATTCATTATTCGAAAATTTTTAAAAAGGTACCTGCTATGAATCGATCCAAGAGAGTATGTATCAATACATACTGTAACTGTCTTTAAAGAAATTGACGAAATTAATTCATGAATCGATTCAAGCTAGTTGGGATCGATTCATATTGCGAATTTTTGGTTTTGTAAATGAGAATGAATCGATCCAAGTGAGTATGAATCGATTCATACTGTAACTGAATTTTAAAAAATCTGCAAAATTAAATCATGAATCGATTCATGAATGTTGGGATCGATTCATATTGTGAAATTGTGAATATTTCAGTGGTTTTTCAAGAATTGACACACTTATGCAGAAGCAAAACACTCATTATGCATTTAAATGAAATACAACAAGGTATGCAAGCTTAAGAATACCAGAAATCAAAGATCAAACACTCATATGAACAGAAGTTCATGTAAACAAATGATCATTATTCAAAACATACATTGATCATACAATATTATCAAGGAGAGGAGAGGAAACGATATTACCTCCATCGTAGTATTCTCATAAGGCACTATTGAAGACTACAATCAAAACTTAGCAAATATGATGAGATAAGTGGAAGTAATATCAATCAAGCTTAAGACAACAAAGCGGAGAGATCAAGAATTCCCAACTCGCGACGAATGTTGAAAAACGGTTCAGTTGCCAAAGGTTTAGTGAAAATGTCAGCAAGCTGATTTTTAGTATCAACATGCTCAAAAATGACATCGCCTTTTTCAACATGATCGCGAAGAAAGTGATGTCGAATCTCAATATGTTTGGTGCGCGAGTGTAAAACAGGATTCTTAGAAAGGTTAATGGCACTAGTGTTGTCACACTTAATTGGAATATGTTTTAGTTCAATATCAAAGTCTTGTAGTTGTTGTCTTAGCCACAGAATTTGAGCACAACAGCTACCGGCTGCGACATACTCAGCTTCTGCAGTAGACAAAGCTACGGATACTTGCTTTTTACTATGCCAACTTATCAAAGAATTTGAAAACAGATGACAAGTGCCACTAGTGCTTTTCCTATCTGATTTGCAGCCAGCAAAATCAGAATCAGATAAACCTACTAAGCTACAATCACTTCCTTTGGAATACCAAAGCCCATATTTAGGTGTTCCATTGAGATACCTAAATATACGCTTGACTGATTTTAGATGAGATTCCTTAGGATTTGATTGATATCTTGCACACATACACACACTAAACATGATGTCTGGTCTAGACGCAGTAAGATACAGAAGAGATCCGATCATACCTCTATACCTCTTGACATCAACACACTTACCATGTTCATCTTTATCCAAGTTTCCATTGGTAGGCATAGGAGTGTCAATAGATTTAGAATCATTCATTCCAAACCGTTTGAGCAGCTCTCTACAGTATTTTGTTTGACATACTGTTGTACCTTCATCAAGTTGCTTTATTTAGAGGCCTAAGAAGTAATTCAACTCCCCCATGAGACTCATCTCAAACTCACCCTGCATAACATTAGGAAATTCCTCGACCAAGTGTATGTTAGTTGAACCAAATATGATATCGTCTACATAAACTTGAACTAAAAGAATGTGTTTTCCTTTGTGTTTAATGAAGAGAGTATTATCCACTTTACCTCTAGAATATCCATGATCAAGTAAAAATTTACTAAGTCTTTCATACCACACTCGAGGTGCTTGCTTAAGACCATATAAAGCACGTTTTAACTTGTAGACATGATCTAGATATTCAGGATTTTCAAAACCAGGAGGTTGTGAAATATATACCTCTTCATTTATAACACCATTTAAGAACGCACTCTTTACGTCCATTTGGAAAAGCTTAAAATTCATGGAACACGCATAGGCAAGCAAAAGCCGTATAGCTTCAAGGCGAGCAACAGGAGCATAAGTCTCCTCATAATCTATGCCCTCCTCTTGGTTATACCCTTGTGCTACCAAGCGTGCCTTATTTCTAGTTATCACTCCGCTTTCATCTAGTTTATTCCTAAAAACCCATTTAGTTCCTATGATGTGATGATCTCGCGGACGAGGGACAAGTTCCCAAACGTCATTTCTTTTAAATTGATTTAGCTCTTCTTGCATGGCCATTAGCCAAAATTCATCAACCAAGGCCTCTTTGGCGTTTTTAGGTTCCACTTGTGATACAAAAGCGAAGTGAGAACAAAAATTACTTATCTTAGAACGAGTCAAGACTCCCTTTGAAATGTCTCCCAATATATTGTCTATGGGATGGTCTTTAGAGGATTTCCAAGCTAGTGGAAGATCCTTTACTTCGGATGTTCCTTCCTCTTTATCTTTTTCAATACATGTATCTTCCTCCTTCTCAATAGCAACCGCTTCGGATTGATCAATTTCCGAACCAGCTTCTTTGAGTATGTCTTGTGTAAATACACCTGCATCATTAAAAGAGATACCTTTTCCGACAATTTTTGGGTAAGACTCATCAAAAGAAACATGGACAGATTCTTCGACAGAAAGTAAACGCCTATTATAAACTCTATATGCTTTGCTTGATTGAGAGTAACCTAGAAAAATGCCTTCATCAGCTTTGGCATCAAACTTCCCAAGATTTTCCTTACCGTTATTCAAGACAAAACATTTACAACCGAACACATGAAGATGAGACAAGTTGGGCTTCCTACCTTTTAGGATTTCATAAGGAGTTTTATTCAAAATAGGACGAATTAGAATCCTATTGAGAACATAACAAGCCGTACTTATTGCATCGGCCCAAAAGTATTTTGGTAAGCCACCCTCATTGAGCATTGTTCTTGCCAATTCCTCTAAAACTCGATTTTTCCGTTCCACAACACCGTTTTGTTGTGGAGTTCGAGGAGCTGAAAAGTTAAGCTCAATGCCATACTTGTCACAAAATTTATCAAAGAGGTGGTTTTGAAATTCACCTCCATGATCGCTTCGGATTGTAACTATTTTAGAATTCATTTTATTTTGGGACAGCTTTGCAAAACTTTTGAAAGCAGAAAAAGTTTCATCTTTGCTATGAAGAAATATAGTCCAAGTAAATCTAGAGTAGTCATCTACTATTACGAAACCGTAATAGTTTCCACCTAAGCTCTTTGTCCTAGATGGTCCAAAGAGATCCATATGGAGAAGCTCAAGGGGTCTTGAAGTTGAAATTATATTTTTAGATTTAAAAGAGACCCTTGTTTGTTTTCCCATTTGGCAAGCATCACATAGGTGGTCTTTTGAAAACTTTATTTTTGGAAGACCTATCACTAGATCCTTGGATATAACCTTGTTAAGCAAATCGAAATTAACATGCGCTAAGCGTCTATGCCATAGCCATGAATCATCATTTAAGGCAACTAGACATTTAGTGCTTGTTAAGGATACACTCAAAAGATCAAGCATATATATATTGTTTACTCTAACACCCTTAAACACAACATTTTGTTCGGTATGTTCAATTTTGCAACATGTTTTTGTGAAAGACACTTTATAACCTTTGTCGCATAATTGACTTATACTTAACAAATTGTGTTTAAGTCCCTCTACAAGATGTACATTAGAAATAGTAGTGGTAGAGGGATTACCTACACTACCTTTACCAAGTATTGCTCCTTTGTTATTGTCTCCATAAGTAACATATCCCTTTTTCTTTGCTTTGAAGTCAATAAAAAGTGATATGTCACCCGTCATGTGCCTTGAACATCCGCTGTCCAGAAACCATCTTCCTTCCATGGATGCAAGACACTCATCCTACAATATCAAAAGAGAGAAGTAGGTACCCAATCTTTATTGGGTCCAAGTGGGTAAGTAATAACAGGGTTGCCTTTAGGCTTCCATTGATAAATGCCTTTAGGAACAAGAAATCTTCTAAACTTGCATTTCTCAATGGTATGGCCAGCACGACAACAATAGTGACAAACACTACGATAATGATAATGTTTACTATTAGTCTTTAAATCCTTTGGAACAAAAGAATATTTTGCATACGGAGGATTTAATGACTTTTTGAACAATCTAGTATCAACGGCATAAGTAATCTTAGGTTGCAAGGCTTTCTCCAATTTGGCTTTAAGAGAGATGACCTCTTGTTGCCAAATGTGGCACCTTTCACAATGCCTAATTTTACTACAACCATCAATATCAATAGCTTTTGAATTTTCTGCAATACTAGCTTTTAAGCATTCTAAATCTTTTTCAGCATATTGTACTTTACCTTCCAAGTAAGAAAAAATTCTTTTATCGGAAGCTAACCTTTTAAATGCTTCTTTAGCTTCATTATGCAGTTTTTCAAAAGCTACTTTTAATTCAGAAAAAGATAAGGAAGAAAAGTTGTTATAATAAGCTTGTTTTACCTTTTTATCATCACTTTTCTTCTTGTGATGGGACTGATTTTTGGTGCGAGCCATAAGACACAAATTTGCGGTTTCATCGCTATCACTTGTGCATTGTGTACTTGATGAATCACTATCACTTTCCCAAGCAATGTAAGCTCTTCTTTGCCTATTATTATACCTTCTTGGAGGAGCTTTTCCTTTATCCTTTTTCTTTAAAGGGCAATCCGTTTTATAATGACCGGACTTGCCACAATTAAAACAAGACCCTCTTTCTCTATTCTTCTTAACCTCTTCTTGTTTTGTATCCATAGATTGTCTTCTAAAGTTTATGAGATTTTTGTCGGAATGCTTTATTCCATTCTTTCGAATGAATCTATTATATCTCCTAACAAAAAGTCCCATTTCTTCGTCACCGGAGTCTTCGTCACTACTTGACTCATTGTTGCTTAGCTCTTTTTGTGAGGACTTTGAGTTTGAAGCCATAAGAGCTATATGCCTCTTCTCACCCTCTTTGTCTTTGTTCTTCTCTTTTCCCTTTTTACTTTTGTTTTCAAACTTTTCTAGACTTTCTAGTTCTTGCTGATGTTCCTCCAACTTTCCAAACAAGGTAGTCATTGTGAGTGTCGTTAGATCATTGGCTTCCTTGATAGCTGTCACTTTAGGTTGCCATTCCCTGCTAAGACATCTCAGAATTTTATTAGTAGCAATATCATTGGAAACCGGTTTTCCAAGTGCATTCAAACGATTGATAAGATGAACAAATCTCTTTTGCATGTCGGGAATTGATTCTCCTTGTTTCATGCGAAAGAGTTCGAACTCTTGATTAAGTGTGTTAATGCGGGACTGTTTTACTTCAGTTGTACCCTCATGAGCAATTTCTAAAGCATCCCACATTTCTTTAGTTCTCGAGCAATGGGAAACTCGATAATACTCATTTGCACTAAGTGCTGAAATTAGCTTATTTCGAGCTCTCCAATCACTTGACCACTTTTTCTCATCTTTTTCATCCCAATCGTCTTCTGGTTTAGGTACTATGGCTCCTGCCTCATTCATCATGGTAATTTGAAAAGGACCATTTTGAATGGCAGCCCATACGCGCCTATCAACAGAATTTATATGTACTCGCATGCAGTCTTTCCAATAGCCATAATTTTCACCGTTGAAAACAGGAGCTCTATTGTACGCCCCCTTTGGTTCAGAATTCATAACGTTACAGGCAGCCACAAAGCACCAGCGAACCGGTGCTCTGATACCACTTGTTAGACGCTGTGGCGAGTGATCTAGAGGGGGGTGAATGGATCACACCCTTGTTTTCAAGGATTTAGAAAGTTTTTCAGAGTTTTCAAAGTATTATGGAAGCAAAGGTCCCAAATAGAATAAGCGTCTATTCTGAACCGGCCACTAGAAGACCAGACAAGCGATAACGTGCTGGATTTAACGATTGCTATGATAAAGAATAAAACACACGATATGAATACAGTTGAATGCACCTATCACTAAATCAATTTCCAATGAATCGAAAAACAAATTAAAACGAAAGTAAAGATAGAGAGGAGAAACAATACGCCGAGATTTGGTAAGGAAGTTCCCCACGGTCGTCCTCGCGTGTGGGTACGTCTCCCTCTCAATTTCAAATCGAAATTGAGAATTCTTATATCAAAGTTGCTGAATCCGTTGATTACAAGGTTCGAATACAAAAACCAGAATTCTAAACTCCTAGAATTTCCTATTGTATCAACCTCCACTCGATTTGAGCCCAATCGAGATTTCCTGCAAGTTTCACAATCAATCCACCGGTTCCACGACCTATTTGCGAAATCCACCGATTCCCAAAACTCTCGCTGCGGCTGAATCTGACTTGTAAACGTGACTCACAAAACCCTCAAGAACACGCCCGTTCTTGAAGGAAAAACCAGCTGGTTTTTCCCTTGAAACCTTCTATCAATCTTCAACTCAGCTAGATCTACGATCGTACCACTGAACGTTGTCTCGAAAGCCTTCAATTCACAGGACAGCAAACAGTCTTGTTGATGTTCTTGAATAAGATCTTTGAGAAGATGGTGAAGATGTCTTGATTCTAGATTTCAAGCTTGCTCAACAAATTGAAGTTCCAACACTCCAAAAACCCTATCTTGATGTGTTCTTCAATGTTCAATCACTACAAAATTCGTCTCACCAATTTCTGTAATCTGTGATCTGTCTTTTTAATGAAAAACAAACACACACATATATATATATATATATATATATATATATATATATATATTGCAGAATCTGTTAGGCAAATAACAGAAGAATGAATCGATTCAAGCTTGGATGAATCGATTCATACTGATTGATTTTTAGAAAAACAGAATTAGTTAAACTGGATGAATCGATACATCAAAGGATGAATCGATTCATTTTGCGAAATCCAGAATCCACACTACAGCATGTATCGATTCAAGCCATAATGAATCGATTCATTATGCGTATTTTTCAACAAATGCATAAACAATGAAGACCAAGAAAACCACAACAGTATGAATCGATTCAAGCCATAATGAATCGATTCATTATGCGTATTTTTCAACAAATTCATAAACAATGAAGACCAAGAGAACCAAAGTGATAAAAGCATATGTCTTAACATAGAACAATCACAAAACACTTTAAAATTCATAATCGATCAAAAACCAAGGGTGCTCACAACATATACGACATAGGCAACTTAAAAATCAACTTTGGCTTATAAGGCCTTCAACATAACAACTTAGAGATTTTCCGTAAAACGGAATCATTTACAACTCAATTATACCTGTAACTCGACTTTACAACATCTTTTCAACCAAACAATGCAACAAAAATCAACAATTAAACTACCCGACTTATCCCGATGATTTTCGTTAAATTTCGGGCAACTAAGTTTTTTTTCCGCCTAATTCGGTTAAACCAACACTATTCCAGCTCCTACTATTAATACTGATTTATCACAAAATCCTATAACGTTTCTGCTTACTAAACTAAAGCTTCTGCTACATCTTTAGTTCTCTGCCATAAGTTTCTCTAAGTTCTGTTTCTGTCAAAAACATTTTCCTTCTTCTGCTAAAACCTGCTACATTTTTATAACACTATGTATTACCGAATTATCATAGTTTTACATACCCCTAAATTTCTATACAAAAGGTATAATATGGTAATATTGGATTAGTAGTACTTTATATAAAAGAAAAATTAGATTAATTTATTCTGTAAGAATACCAACCAAGAACTACAAGATTAATATTTAATTAACAAAATTTAGGTGGACCCCTCCCTAACAGGATGGCTTGCGCCACCCTTCCCTTGCTCTCACCATGGCTTGCGCCATTTGGATATATGGGGGACGTGGCTCCTGCCACTAACATAATGTGGCTCCTGCCACTAACATAATGTGGCTCCTTCCACTTTAATTGTTTCTCCATTTAGGTGGCCTGCGTCACCCCTATTTGAATGGTGGGTGGCATGCGCCACCCCTGTACTTCCGCACAAGGTTCATCGTCTCAAATTAGGTTTTTCCAGAATTCCACAAAATCACAACAACATATCAATAATCAAGATTCGACAAAATCAAGATAACACGTCAACTTAACCACAACCTACTCATCATCAACCAGTCAACAATTATATGGAATCGATCAACAAAATCAACAACACAATATATGAATCAACATAAATCAACATCAACATCAAACAAAATACTACACATACAACCACCCAAAACTAGAACTGATTATCATACCCGATAATAAGGATCGAACCCCACCCTTACTTTGGATTAACGGTTGCTCTAATAATTTTTCGGTTAATCTCCAAAGTTCTTCGATCGAATTTTCAACCCTTTGCCTTTATGACTATTTTCCTCTCCTCTTTCATCCATGGAGATTAGAAATGCGAACATACTGCCATTCAGTTCCTATCTTGACCAAAATTCAGCCTCCATCATCATCAACCCTGTAACTACTATTTGACCAATTTCCAGCATGAACTTCCAAACTTCAAATGCGTTTTCTCCTTCAATACCGAACTTATTGACACAAAATCATTTATCAAATTGAAAGGAATTTCATAATCTTTGCAGAAATTCAAGAATCACTTTAATTGGAATTACGAGTAATAAGCTATCACCTGTTTAGTGGAGGTTGTACCGTAAGTGTGAAAATGGAGATATGGTAATGAGTTCTTCTTTCTCCTTCTTTGCTCCCAAGCTATTTTCTCTCCTCTAAAACCCTTATTCTTCTCTAAGAATTTTTCCTCTATAACTTCCATGTCCTATTCTCTTGCTACCAATTAACCTAATTTTTTTATCATATAATTCTATTATATTGGGTATGAGTCATACATCCTCTTAATTGCTAATTCTGATGCAATCCAAGCCCATTAACCAACATGCTCCAATAATCGATAATATCACTTCTAATATTATTTCCTCGACTTTCCGACTAATAATCCGACTTAACGACTTAATTCTTTGCAACATAAAATCAATCGAATAATAATTCGCGACTAACTACTTACTCTCGACTTAATAGATTAACTTCTGATTATCAACCAAATGGTCCAAACATTCCAATCAACATATCCAACAACAAACGGAGAATACTCCATATCATTTTCCACAACTTGTATTGACTTAAATAATTAAATTCGATTGAAACCAACTTATAACCATCAACATAATATTCCGATAAATTCGGCCATTAACACGAATCGACACAATTCCACACAAAGCAACTCAAATTGACAAATATACTCAAATCAACTCGAATTACCACAACACACCATAATTATATTTAATTAATTAAATGGGAGTTACAACTCTCCCCCACTTAGAATATTTTAGTCCTCGAAAATTCATCTGATTCAACTACTCCAACTACTTATTCCATCCGACTAATCAACTCTCATCTCCGAAGGCAACCTACGCATACTACAAACAATAATTTCCCAACTTTAATGGTAATAACAACACAAACAACCCTCAAGAGATGCACTTGATAACTATCAACACCACACGACGAGTAACCAACTCACGAATTCACCGGTTTAAAGACTCGAACACAACAACATAGAAACATACAACTTAAACACAACGTTAATACAACCAAGCTACCAACATTGTTGTCATTCACCTACGAACAACTACACTACAGCACGCGTCTGCGGTGCACTCTGATTACTTGCATACTATTAAGTTTACTGAGTTTAATTCCAACTTCCAATCATCAAAATCGACATATCAACAAAGCCTTTGACTTAATCCTTTGGAATTTCCTCCAACAGGTATTCTAACTCTTGTAGTTACCGAATACTTCCAACTTAGATCCATTAGACAACAACTTTGAACGTTCGACGTAATTACAATGACGACTACTTCCTAATCCTTGGATAAAATATACTTATACTTCCCAATTATCCTCAACATAACTACAACTTTACTATCTTTTAACAACACGTCCTTCGAAAATCATCTTAACTACGCAACATCATTACAACAACATATGGTGCATGAGTCCAATGAATTCCCACAAGATAACTCATATTCTTCGCTTCTAACTAATTCAACATAGCAAATCCTCGATTCATACTCATATCGACACAACCCTTCATAAATTCTTATCTGAATCAACACAACCAAACAAATCTTCTTGTTCCAACCAAAAATCGCACTTTAATAAACCAACTTATAATTTTACTTTTTCTAATACTTTGCAACTTAACTTTGTCCGACATTCTTGTCAAATCATCGTTTTACATTTTCACCTACTTTCCTTTCTAATCATCTCAAGAAAGCTTCAAGTCTCAAGCTACTTAATTCATCACTAAACAACATTTCAATTATCCAGAGTCCAACTATGAGTTTCTTTATTACTATTAAATCCAAACGCAACTTCATACTATCATCTTTAAATACAACTAATTTTCTTATATATGAAACCATCGACAAATCAAACAATCCTCAAGCGCTTGGCTTGACTTCAACCAATTCGACATACATACTATACTAGTTGGCATGACACATCTATCCATCAATTATGATTCTGTCCACTATCAACAATAGATTAAGGGTGATCAGTTTCTCAATTTGTCAATAGACATCCATAAATCATAACGGTGGCATAAATCATCATTACCCACACAATAGCATACTTCAATTTGTGCCTAAAGTCCGTAAGCATAAAGCTCTGCCAACTCTCTAAGGCTTACCAACATCTTCTTAATTTCCTTAGTTCCTACTTCGTCAATTATACCAAATCCTCTAACATCCAATACACCATATCTTATACACGCTCATAGCATAATAAAACATTAAATATTCTTCTAACATCAGAGTTGCTACAACACCAAGTACAATCCAATTTAAAATTCTTAGCAACATAAATCAAACATCCGTCTTCCTCTCAACATTACCATCATCTAACATCGGCACTTTAACCATCCTCATTAGACATAAATCGCATCTCTACACATTCTCCGATACTTTTTCATTCCTTCTAATACTAACATTTTATTTATTATCAACATTTCACACTTGTCTACATCTTTCCAAAAATTTCAGCAATAAACGCTCAACTTAGAACACAATTATCTCCTCCATTAAAGACCTCCGAATCATAAAATTATATTCCAACATGAAGAGAATTTCGTGCAGATTCCAGAACTTCAAAAATCTCTTGAATCCAACTCACGAGTAAAACGTTATTCTCCTTGCAATGGGACTGATCAACAATTCCCGTATGCAGAATTTCCCAAAAATCAGCAGCATAACCAACTATTAAAACACATTTATCTCCCTCTTCACAAACCTCCTAAAGGAAAACCTTATATGCAAATTGTAGGGAATTTCGTAAGCTTTCCAAAAAGTCCAGAATCGCCTCCATCAAAATCACGAGTAAAAAGTTATGCCTCTTCTCGTGACAGCTGCTCCAAGATTGCAAAACCCAGAATTTTGAGATTGATGAATATAAGTTCCACCTCTCTCCCTCTTACTTCCAAGATTCCAAAATTCAATAACATCCTTGCTCTTTATTCAACTCCAAAATTACTCGACATTAATCCAACTATAATCAAGGAAATTAATCTACCGACTTGATCCATCAACATATCGTTTCCATTAGAATAATTTCCTAATCTCAATCATTTCACCTTCCATATTCTACGCGCATCTCAAACTCGACCGATAAGAATTCATGAGTCCATAATCTTGTCGGTCCGCAACAACATCGCTTCAGCAACCTTACACTCTCGCAATCAACATCAACTTTGAACCAACTTCGACATTCCAACAACAGTCCGGGAGCAACCTCTCCCTCACTTAATTCCAAACCAACACCTGCAAACAATGACTAGACACCAACAAAAAAGTGCCGACAGTGTTTTCACACACATGTCGCACACTAAGGAGTAAACGACATTAACAACATTGGTCGGACGGACCGACCTGCTTTGATATCACTAATGTAACACCCCATTTCTACCCGACGATTATATTAAAATCAGAGTATTAAAATTTCAACCAACAAGTACACAAAACAGGATGCTACATTTTTCAACTTATAAAGACTTCATTTAATTTCATGAGAATTGATACATTACACTTTCGGTTCGTAAGAAACTAAAAACAACAATTTTTATTCATTTATGAAAACAAATTCAACTTTTACAACTACGCATCGGATTTTCAACTTATTCAACTAAACATGATATACACATGTTATTCAACTTAAAATAACCTAGTAACAACATATATAAACTAAAACAACTTGAAAACCACACAAAACCACTAAGCATTCATTCCCCGAGTGTTACATATCAGAGCATCGACACCGACTCGAACTAGTGAAGATAATCATCTTCCTTCAAACTACCTACATGTTACCAACATAGGGGTAACATTCAAACATAAGGGGTAAGATATCGATAATTATAAACAATATATGATAAACAATACTTAGATAAGGATCATAAACAATTCACCACTTCACAACATCAACCAAAACAACAACTTAACAATCATCCATCTTTTATCAACTTATTTTACTACTTATTATATCCAACAACATTTTCTACATAAACCGCGCAATCATATATTCAACACGAACTACTTAATCAGCCTAATCAATACAATTCACTCAATTAACTCGAAAACAACATAAATAACTTATCAACTTGAACGACATACACAACTTATACACTTGAACAACATAAACAACATAATCGAAATAAATAGGAACTCAGATATGACTCAACTATGCAAATGTATGTGGTACCATTCGGAGTAAAACTCCCAACTTAAAATTATTGTCAGGTTATCGAGGCAATCAAGGCATAAGCCTTCAACTTTCAACTTGGTGCCAATCCAGGCCAACGTGGTGTGAGTGACGACTCCGACATAAAAATGCAAATGATCTACATAACATGCACGACTTTACAACATAACAACATACAACCTCAAACAGCACAACCAGCTTATACAACTTGAGCAACTTAAATCAGCATTGACTATTAAGCCTCCAAGTAGAACAACATAACAACTTCAACAACACAGAACAACATAACGACATAGGCAACTTAAAAATAAACTTTGGCTTATAAGGCCTTCAACATAACAACTTAGATATTTTCCATAAACCGGAATCATTTACCAACTCAATTGTACCTGCAACTCGACTTTACAATATCTTTTCAACCAAACAACACAACAAAAATCAACTATTAAACTACCCGACTTACCCCGACGATGTTCGTTAAATTCTGGGCAACTAATTTTTTCCGCCTAATTCGTCTAAACCGACTAAACCAACATTATTCCAGCTCCTACTATTAATACTGATTTATCACAATATCCTGTAACTTTTCAGCTTTTTAAATTAAAGCATATGCTACAATTTTAGTTCTTTTCCATAAGTTTCTCAAAGTTCTGTTTCTGTCAAAAAAAATTTCCTTCTTCTGCTAAAACATGCTACAATATTATAACACTTCGTAATATCGAATTATCATAGTTTTACATACCCCTAAATCTCTATACAGAAGGTATAATATGGTAATATTAGATTAGTAGTACTTTATATAAAATAAAACTTAGATTAATTTATTATGTAAGAATACCAACCAAGAACTACAAGATTAATATTTAATTAAAAAAATTTAGGTGGACCACTCCCTAACAGGGTGGCTTGCGCCACCCTTCCTTTGCTCTCACCATGGCTTGCGCCATTTGGATACATGGGGGAGGTGGCTCCCGCCACTAACATAATGTGGCTCCTGCCACTTTAATTGTTTCTCCATTTAGGTGGCCTGCGTCACCCCTATTTGAATGGTGGGTGACCTGCGTCACCCCTGTATTTCTTCAAAAGGTTCATCATCCCAACTTAGGTTTTTCCAGAATTCCACAAAATCACAGCAACATATCAATAATCAAGATTCAACAAAATCAAGACAATAATTCAACTTAACCACAACCTACTCATCATCAACCAATCAACAATTATACATAATCGATCAATAAAATCAATAACACAATATATGAATCAATATAAATCAACATCGACATCAAACAAAATACAACATATACAAACACCCAAACCTAGTACTGATTATCATACCCGGTTATAAGGATCGAACCCCACCATTACCTTTGGTTAACGGTTGCTCTAATAATTTATCGGTTAGTCTCCAAAGTTCTCCGATCAAATTTCCAACCATTTGCCTCTACGACTCTTTTTCTCTCCTCTTTCATCCATGGAGATTAGAAATACGAACATGCTGCCATTGAGTTCCTATCTTGACCAAAATTCAGCCTTCATCATCATTAATCCCGTAACAACTATTTGACCAATTTCCAGCATGAACTTCCAAACTTCAAATGCGTTTTTCTCCTTCAATACCGAACATATTGACACGAAATCATATATCAAATTTAAGGGAATTTCATAAGCTTTCCAGAAATTCAAGAATCACTTGAATCGGAATTACGAGTAAAAAGTTATAACCTGTTTAGTGGAGGTTGTACCATAAGTGCGAAAATGGAGATATGATCACGAGTTCTTCTTTCTCCTTCTTTGCTCCCAAACTAATTTCTCTCCTCTAAAATCCTTATTCTTCTCTAAGACTTTTTCCTCTGTAACTTCCATGTCATATTCTCTTGCTACCAATTAACCTAATTTTCTTATCATATAATTCTATTATATTGGGCTTAAGGCACACACCCTCTTAATTGTTAATTCCGACGCAAATCAAGTCCATTAACCAACATGCTCCAATAATCGATAATATCACTTCTAATATTATTTCCTCGACTTTCTGACTAATAATCTGACTTAACGGCTTAATTATTCGCAACATAAAATCAACTGAATAATAATTCGCAACTAACTACTTACTCTCGACTTAATAGATTAACTTTCGATTATCAACCAAATGGTCTAAACATTCCAATCAACATATCCAACAACAAACGGAGAATACTCCATATCATTTTCCACAGCTTATATCGACTTAAATAATTAATTCGACTTAAACCAACTTATAACCATCAACATAATATTCTGATAAATTCGGCCATCAACACGAATCGACACAATTCCACACAAAGCAACTCAAATTGACAAATATACTCAAATCAACGCGAATTACCACAACACAACACAATTATATTTAATTAAATAATTAATTAAATAAACAGGAGTTACACTATCCCAATACTAGAATGGTAAGTGTTATTATACGTGAATTCTATCAACGGAAGATAATTATCCCACGAACCTCCTTGTTCAAGAACACACGCTCTCAATAAATCCTCTAGTGAATGAATAGTTCTCTCCGTCTGACCATCTATATGAGGATGATAAGTTGAACTCAACCTCAACTTAGAACCCAACGCCTCTTGTAAACTCTTCCAAAAGTCATAAGTAAACCTTAGGTCTCTATCCGACACAATACACAAAGACATACCATGGAACTTAAGAATCACGCGAGTATAAATCTCTGCCAACTTAGATATTGGAAAACTGATGTTAATAGGAATAAAATGAGCTGACTTCATAAGCCTATCAAAAATTACCCAAATCGAATCATGTCCCTTTGAAGTACTAGAAAACCCAGTCACAAATTCCATTGAAATGTTATCCCATTTCCATTCTGGAACTTCTAACGGTTGCATCAACCCTGCAGGCTTCTGATGTACAACTTTCGACTTCTGACAAGTTAAACATGCATACATAAAATGCGCTACATCGTTCTTTATCCCCGACCACAAAAACAAATTCTTCAAGTCTTGATACATCTTTGTAGCTCCTGGATGAATACTCAACTTACTTCTATGACTCTCTTCAAGAAGCACTTTCTTCATCTCTACATCATCAGGAATATAAATTCGATCATGAAATCTCAACACACCTAGTGCATCTAACTTGAAATCCTTATTCTCAAACTGATTGATTCCTACCATCGAATCTACCAACTTCACATCTAACTTCTGAGCCTCTCTGATATTGTCTAGAAAATCATTGTTAATCTTCAACATTCCCAACATAACACTCTTCAGTGTCACTTTGCAAACTAAACTCATATCCTTGAACTGTTCAATAAGTTCCAAGTCTTTAACCATCATCATCGACATATGTAAAACTTTATTTGCATCAAACGTCCCACAAAAAACCTTTACTTTTACAAGTAAACTTAGTCAACGGAAGTGCCAACTTAGAAAAACCTTCGATAAACCTTCTATAATAACCAGATAGACCCAAAAAGCTTCTAATCTCAGTAACCTTCGATAAATCTTGTACGGTGCCATAGACACAGGTCTAGTACCAGGTACAAGATCAATCACAAATTCAACTTCTCTCTCTGGCGTTACATCATGAATCTCATCAGGGAAGACTTCAGGAAATTCACGCACCACTTGCAACTCCTCAATCTTAGCTTTGCTATCGATAAACAATGTCGCCATTAACGAAAACATTTGAGCTTCTTCTTTCATCAACTACTGTAATTCTCTAAAAGACAACAACCCAACTCCCTCCTTTTCAGGAGTAGAAAACCTCACCGACTTGCTATAACAATTGATATGAACATAGTTATACTCTAACCAGTTCATTCCTAAGATCACATCCATTCCGGTTAACGGAAAACACACCAAATCAACAGCAAAGTCTCTATCGGAGATAGATAACAGACACTTTAGACACATAAGAGAAGTAGTCACTGATCCCTTAGTCGGAATCTTGACGACCAATTCTCCATTCATAGTAGACAACTTAAGACCCAATCTTTTAACACAATCAACAGATATAAAGCAATGAGTAGCACAAGTATCAATAATAGTAATTAAAGGAGTACTATTAATAAAACATTTACCTCAGATGAGTCTGTCCTCATTAGCTGTCCGAGTCCCAGTCAACGCGAACACCTTTCCAGTATGTGCCTTCTTTGGCTTCTCACACTGGCTACCAATGTGTCCCTCTTCACCATAGTTGAAGCAGATCATATTTTTATGCTTGCATTCAGATATTGCATGCCCAGTCTTACCACAACGGAAACACCTCTTAACCTCAGCAGTACACATATTACTCTTATGACTAGGTTTCCCATATTTAAAACAAACGATACCAGTAGAAACATCCCCCCATTTGTTCTCTTACTATTAGCCATTCTCTGTTTACCTTTCCCAGCTGAAGCATCATAAGGATTAACATAATTGTGTTGGTGATTGCCCTTCCTCTCATTAATAACCTTGTAATGAGCATTGTTATACTTTTCATAAATCCTATATATATCAACAAAATCAACAAAGACACGAATCTTCTGATATCCAACTGCCTTCTAAATCTCAGGATGCAACCCATTCTCAAACTTGATGCACTTCGAAAATCCAGCATTCGCCTCATTGTAGTGCGAATAAAACTTAGCCAACTCAATGAACTTCGCGGTATAATTAATAACTGACATGTTACCTTGCTTCAGCTCAAGAAATTCAATCTCCTTCTTCCCACAGACATCCTTTGGGTAATACTTCCTTAAAAAATTTCTACGAAACACAACCCAAGTGATTTCCTCACCTGCAACATCCAATCTCTGACGAGTCTCTAGCCACCAGTCATCAGCCTTGACTGCCAGCATATGAGTCTCGTACCGAACCTTCTACGTTGGAGTACAATCCATCACATGAAAGATTCTCTCAATCTCTTTCAACCAAGCCAACGCTGCATCAGGATCATACTTACCCTTGAAGGTATGCATATTCTCCCTCTGAAACGTCTCCAAACTACGTGATTTAGCATCCTTTCTAATGTTCGCCAAATTCTGCACAACTTGAGCCATTTCTTACATAGCAGCAACCATCGCAACATCGTTCCTTCCAGCCATCTCAACTTAATCATTACAACACAAACAAAGGTTAGAACTAGCTAATAATACTTGTTTGTTAAACAACTACGACTCGACAACTTGGCCAAACAGACCGATCTGCTTTGATATCACTAATGTAACACCCCATTTTTACCCGATAATTATTAATAAAATCAGAGTATAAAATTCCAAAAATTCAAATGAGATGATACATTTCCAACTTTAAAACAACATTCAACGCCTGATTACTCTTTAAAACAAAATACTTTCATTATTACGTAGTGAATTCATAAAATTCAACTTAAAACAACTTATTGTATTCAACATCAAAACAACTTAAAAACAACAATCTTTAATAAAGACAACTAAAAATTCAGCAATATAATCAAATTCGACATCAGCAAGAAACATGTGTTATCCCCCCCCCCCCAAGTATTATGTATTAGAGGGACAACACCGACTTGAATCTAATAAGGTACTCCGCTCTACTCTGGATTACCTGCATGTTACCAACAAAAGGCAACATTCAAACAAAAAGGGTGAGATATCGAACGATATAATCAAGAATATGATAAATAATATATTAATTCAGATTATATAAACCACCACTTCACGACTCACAAATAACTTAAACCACACAAGATAAAACACAACAACATATTATGCAACTCGAAAATGCAACTTAGAAAAATGCAATGCATGTGGTACCATTTAAGAAGAACTCCCAACTTATAATTTTTCCAATTAATAAAGGTTTCAACATCAAGGCATAAGCCTTCAACTTTATTTTGCCAATCCAAGTCAACTTACTGAGCAGCAGCTCCAACTCAAATAATACTATGTAATGCGACTCAACATGAATGTCAATTAACAACAATTATAACTACCAAGCAACACAACAAAATTCAACTTTGGCCATAGGCCTGCAACTTATATCCTTGCCATTAATAAGACACTGCAACATAAAACAACAACCATCAATTTTACAACTTACAACAAAGCAACACAACACAAGAGCAACCAATTATACCACATTCGTAGTCACCCAAGTTTCGACTAAACCGGTTAAATAAATTATTTGTTATTACCACTCATTACTAGCCCATTATCATGTTACTGCTAATCAACAAAACCTGTATAATAAAACTAGTACAACTGCTACTTATGACATATAGTGCCTTATCATCCAATTAATCCTTTGAGCACGAGTTACTTACATCAGTTGAAGTTTCAAGAACATAATTACTGAGTTCAGTTAATTGTTTTTCTGGAAAATTAATTGTAAGTTTCATTAGGCCAGGTAGCAGACAAAAAACAAGAAACCACAACATAGAACCAAAACTGTAGCATAACCTGTGTGACCATCGTCACCTTTGTGACCGTGACGGTTGTCAGGCAAAGGGGACGGTCGTCCCACAGTTCAAAACCCTGCGTTCTTTATGTTTTCTCTTATTCTTTCTAGTCTTTGTAATTCCTTCTTAGATTTATCTTTGACTACTTAACCAATCAACCAATACACAAATTCAACAACCACACAATAAATTCATACACATAATTCAATTTTCTTAATCAACTAAAACAACTTATTCAACAAAAATAGCTTATTCGACCAAAACAACTTATTCAACCAACAACACCACAACTGACAGAAACATTCTATATACCCAATCCCACATGTATTCATCATACAAACCCAATTATAGAGTTAGAACCCCGCCTTTACCTTGGATTGAATGTGACTCAAACACTTTGATCGAAACCCTAGATTTTCCTCTTCTAAGCAACTTCACGTAACCTCTTTTCTCCACTTCTTGTTTTTCCTTCTTTCACTGATAACCTCCATTTTCTATAATTCTAGTTAACTTATGGTTTTTTAATTGAATCTTAATAATTCCATTGGGCCTAAACCATACACCTCCCAGAATTACTACTTCTATTCACACACGAGCCCACTTATCAAGACTAGTATAATTCTACTATTTAACCCACAAATTAATCAACTTAACTTAATCCAACTAATCACAACACAACTTAAATCAACTTAATCGACTTAATTCAAACCAACACAATACAATGATATTTAATTAAATAAATAATTAAATAAACAGGGCATTACAACGAGGCTTCGAACACTGTCACTCCTATGAAAGTTGGCCTTGCTTGGCCTTTGGGAGGATTCACCTTTGACATATTTCTTGAGCCAGCCCTCCTGGATTAGACGGTCTATATATTTCTTAAGTTTGTAAAAATCTTTGGTGTGATGTGCCTTAACCTTGTGGAACTTATATCACCTTCCAAGCTCAAGTCCCATGGCATATGCTTTTGGAGTTGGAGGTGTGTGCATGTCTTGCAAGTAGGGAACCTCCAACCATCTCTGCTCCTGATGAGTGTTAAGGGTGTGGAGCTTTCCACTACTTTTCTACACCGCTTAAAGGTTGTCTTATTCCTGACACACAAGGTGTAGTTGTTCTTCCATGGATGGTGCGAGAGTTTGACGTTAGGAACATGCTTTTTAATATCACAGGCCTCCATTTCAGCATTATTATCCTCGCCTTTTATATTACATTTTTCCATTGTGATAACCTTTTCTAATGAAGATGTTGGCCTTTGGGCGAGAGACTCGTTGGAGTGCCCTACCTTGAGACCACTCTGAAATGCTCCTACAAACATTTCATGGTTCTAATGGACGACTTTTATGGTGGCTTCGTTGAAACAAGAAAAGTATTTCCTCAATGATTATCAAGGGCTTTGTTGGATGTTAAAAATGATGGTGGTGAACATCTTTCTATGTCAACTTGCTACGAGCTGGTGCAAGGGTTTCTTCTCTAGATCATGGTAACTAGCGGTGAAAGCTTGGAGTAGGCCCATGTACCATCACAGGGTTGCATCCCTGAAAATTCCAGATAAGAGCTTGCATTTCGGAGAATCGAGCTCTTCGATGATGAGCATATGTGTGTTAATGGAGGCAACATGCTCATAATGGTTGTTTCACCCATCGAACTTCGCTAAGGAGGGAGGCTTGAAACCCTTGGGAACAGAAACTTCCCATATATCGTCTGGGAAAGGTTGAGAATCCAACACCTCTATCTGCTGGCGATGTTGAACGTTAAAGATGTTGTCCTCCAGAGTTTTGTTTTGATGATATAACTCATCCATGGCGACATGCATCTCTGCCATGACATTAGAATGGATGCTACATCCAATATCCTCTTGTGTGGGGAATTATGTCCTCCTAGAAACCATGATTGGGGAAGTTAATACTAAGAGTGGTGACTTTGATGATTGTCATGATGGTGTTAATATTGGAAGGTGTGACACATGTAAATATTACTGGGCCCCATGGTGAGTGTCATTGTACTTGCTAAAAGAATACATACAAAGCTTTAATGTTTTTGGGTGTTAGGATAGACGAGGTATTTCTTTGGGGATTAAAGCAAGCTTACGAGGATGAGAAACTCTGTTACAATGTTATTTTAGGTGAATAGGAATATTTATAAAGGATCATGAATTTGAATTTAGGGAACCCCTAAGATGTATTAACCGTCCAACCTTGACTAGGGAACCTGTTGACTGTCTACTTCTTAGGGAATCTTTGCCATGATTTTTTTTTCTACGTGATTGTGGATTGTATACAATTCACCATTTTCATTTTTCTATCAAGGCAGATCATTTAACGAATCAAAATGATGTCAATGCACCACCCCTTGGACGGATGCACAATAAAGACGGTCCTTGTATCGTCCATGCATGTCTTTTACAAATATATCACTATAATTCTTTTTAAAAAAAACTCATTTCTAATCTCATTTTATGTGATTCTACAAAATTTATATAAAAAAAATCAATTTATCCTAACTATTTATATTCCATTCAATCTCAAAATTTCAACATTTTGTGTATAGATAAAATAAAATAAAGTTATGTACTAGCATTATTTTAGAAAGATGGATATCTACTTTCATTCCATGATAAGGAAAGTGTCCACATATTATTCTCGTGGGAATATAATACTAAAGCTACTTAGAATGTTGATTCCAAAAAAGTTACTTAAAATACTACTAATTTAGTCAAAAAGTTCGTCTTAAAATATTAACGTAGTAATAAGCACATGATTAGATACAATAATTAAAAGCATAATCAAAGCTTCTTTTTGGATCCATTAATAAAATACAGTTTATTTATTTATTATACTAAATTTCATTCTTGAAAACACAGCAACACAGTACCAAAGGAATGAATGAATAGAAAATAGCACCACCACAAATTTCACCACCTTCCATAAAACAAAACAAAAACAATAAAACTTCTGATCAAACACCAACACTTTCTGCTTCTTTCTCTCAGACACGAATACAATAATACTATAATTTATATAAATAAAATAATAATTAATAATAAATCTTTTCCATTTCTTACGGGAGAAAAAAAATTCCAGAAAAAAAAACAACCAAATAATGACACTGACAATTTTACTGTACATATTTCACTATCAAACAAATTTAATCTGAACAATGAACAGAGAAATTTAATTAAATCATACCAAACATTTCATTACAGTAAACTTACATAATCACATTAATAATATTTTAATCCAAGAACTAATACTATCACATAATTTCATAAATATTTTATATTTCATTTTTAAACTCTCAAAAAATTACTTTTACAATATAATTCTTCTAAAAAATTTCATGTTACAATTTTTCATTTTCAAACTCTAAAAAATTTACTTTTACAAAATAATTATTTTACCATTGAACGGCAATTTTTACAATTTAACTAAGCAACAAATTTAAAATGACTAAATTAACTATAATTTTAATTGAAGGAAATAAATTAGAGTGAAAGATTTTTTTTAGAAAAAACCATTTCTCAAAGAAAATTTTTAAGAGATTAAATTAAAATACAAAAGATTTAAGAAAATCACATACATATTAAATCCTTTAATATTTTAATTAGAATATATAATTTTAATTATTTAAAAAGTAATATTTATAAATAGTTGTCTTATATTAACTCTGTAAAAAAAATAATTCTAACAATTCATAATAATTAATCTCTTTTAACAATTAATTAAAGATACATAATCAGATAAATAAATACAACACATAAAATAAAATAATTTCTCTTAAATTGATAATAATAAATTCTCTTCAATGTTAACAAAGGTGGTAATTAATAATCATGATTCCTCATTCATCATCATCCATAATCTCATAACATAAACTAAATTAAAATATAAAAAAAAAAAACTAATTAATTAAAAATTAATACATAGTACTTAAAAATCTATCTAACAAATTATTTAATTTTCTTCCATTAAAAAGATCAATCAAGAAGAAGATGAACCATTAGCACCAACAGTTACTCCAACATCATTCTGGTAGTGATGATTATGATTAAGAGTATGAATCTCAAGTTTCGTTTCACCTTTGTTGATGTTGTTGTTGTTATTCATGTTGTGTTCTTCATTCTCAAGCGGCATGAAGGTTTTCACACCAACATTAACCTCATTGATGTTGTTGAGGTTTTCGATGTTGTTGATGTTGTTGTCGCGTTTGACGAAAGTGTTCTTGTTGTTGTGCATCCAAACTTTGAGAACGCTTCGATCAACGCAGATTTCGTTGCAGAATTCATGGATATAATCTTCGTCTTTCTTCTGCATCTTCCAACCAACTTTCTCAGCGAATTTGAGCATCTTTTCTTTCTGATCTTGCGTGAATTTTGTTCGGAAGCGTTTTCTAGAGTGGGAGCCAGGAGAGATCATGGCGGAGTTAGGAGCGGAGACGTTTTCCGGCAAGGCGGTGGAGAGGGCGAGGAGCATGTGAGGGGCGGAGGGGTAGTAAGTTGAGGAGATCGGAGGTGGGGAGGAGGAATTCGGGCTGCGGGTGGAGAACGGCGGAGGTGGGAGAGGTTGATGACGGTGGTGAGGTTGATATTCGATTACATGTGTGGTGGTGGAGAGTGGTGGCTCTTCGGGTTCACGACGGTGGAAATTACGGTGACAGCCACAGGCAGCGCATTTTAAGGATGTTGGGTCGGCGGATGTTGCGGTGGGGGATGTCATGAATTCGCCGCAGCCGTCGAGGGCGTGACCACCTAGGTTTGCCGCGTGGTTTTTGAGACATTCTTTGTAAGTAACAGGTACGAGGTTGTTGTTGTTGTTGTTGTGGTGGTGGTTGTTTAGGTGGTGGTGGTGGTGGTTGTGGAGGCGTTTGAGAACACCGTTGGAGAAAGATGAGATTTTTGGTGTTGTTGTTGTAGTGGGAGTGGTGATTTTGGTGGGTGTTTGAGTTTCATGTTCTGGTGATTTTGTTAAGGTTGTTGTTGTAGATGTAGTTAAAATGGTTGGTAGTGGTGTTGGTGTAGTTGATGATGTTGGTGTTTGTGTCTGTGTTGGGGTTATGTCCATGGCTCTAACATCTATGGTTGAAGAAAAGATTTTGAGATATTAATAATAATTTAAGGAGAAAAAAATGATATAAAAAAGGGGACAAGGTTAGCTTTTTATGCTATAGGTTTAGATTTTCTTTGTAGATTAGAGATTAGAGAGAGATGACATGTAGTATTATATATACTCCATGAATTGAAGTTTTTTGAGAGTTTGATGAGTGATGACACTGTTTTATCATTGGGAAATTAAGGGGTTTTGGTTTTGGTTTTGGTTTTGGTTTTGGATTTGGGGTTTGAAAAAAAGTGAAAATTGAAAAGAAAAAAGGTTAGAAGGAAAAGGGTAAGAGATGAAGAGAGATGAAGGAGAGAAAGGTTTTTTGGTTGGAATGATGATGCAAAATGGGAAATGAAAATAAGGTTTATGTGTGGTTGTGGCTTCTTAACCACTTGTTTTTTTAACTAGGGTTATAATCCATGGTTAAGATATTGACCCTACTTGAGGTTAGATGTGAGTAATAAATATGCCTTGTTTGCCCATCACTATGTCTTTGTTGGTGTTATGTTGAGTGTGTATTTAGTTTTGGTAAGAACTAATTTTAAATTATTATTTTTTATTTTAAATTATTTTTGAATAAAATTATTTAAATTTGAGTTTAATAGTAAATTTATTATTAATTTTTTAAATAAAAATAACAATATTGAAGAGAGATGTAGAGAAAAAAAAGTAAGAAAGATGATTTAAGCTGTGCTTCAAGTTTACGATAAATAAATGATGTCGGAGGTTTAGGTTTAGGTTTAACTAAGATGATATATGATTTTTGACGATCATTTAAAAAATATAGAAGTCAGGGAGGCGAGGAATTAGATGACAGGAGAGTGAAGTCTGATTGATATATGATATAAAAAAATAGGATTAAATATGTTTTTGGTTTTATAGAATTATCAAATTTTGTTGTTTTTGGTCCCTATAAAAAATCGCGTGTTTTGGTCCTTTATAATAAATATGCATGTAATTTTAGTTTTTACGGTTAAACCAACATGTATTTTTGAATAATTCTTATTGAGATATGTTTAGAACGCTATAAAAAGTTTCTCTAAAAAAATGAATTTTAAAATTTGATTTCTAAGTTGAGATTTTTATTACTTTTATCATTATTTTTTAAAATTTTAAAAAAATTATATTTAATTATTCTTAATTTAATTTTTTTATATAATTTTGTAAATAAACATGTTATAGTAATCTAAACACATAACAAAAAAATTATTCAAAAATTTAAAAATTTAGAAGTAAAACTTTTTTAGCATTAAAACTTTTAATAGGGACTAAATTTTCTTAAGATTTTAGAAAATAGGAAGGACTAAAACTGTATGTATAGAATTTTTTAAGGGATCAAAAAATATATTTCTTTAATGTGGACTAAAAATAAAAGGTGAGATATTTTCATGGAGCAGAAATATATTTAATTATGAAAAAGTTACCCTCAAATTTCCTCGCACAAATTTATTTTTTCTTATATTTTTAATTCTCTCACAATTTCATTACTTTACTTTTAATTTTTGAAAATTAAATAAATAAATCTAAAAAAATTTAAAGATGAATTACACTATTAATATGTTCTTAATCTTGAAGACTTCTTAGAATCTAGTAATCTAATAAGTCTATGAAATTTAATTCACCAAAACTTTTTTTTGAAAGGAAAAAGTATTTTTTCCCTTTTTAAAAAAGTTTATAGTAATTTATTTCAAAGACAAAATAAATTCTAAGTCAATCATTTTCACACCTATAAGTCTATAAATCTAGTAATTTCATCTTCATCTTCATTGAAATGAAGCATGACACCACTATAGGCTATTATTACTTTCCACCATTATTATATATTACTAGTACAAGTTACAACACTATGCTACAATAGTAACACATTTTAATTTAATAAAAAGAATATGATTTTGACTAAACATGGCATAAGCAAAAACACAAGAGACCGAGTGAGACCGAGTTAGTAGAATTTTTTAGCTTATAAAAGAAGGATTGGATTAACTCGGGTGAGTTGACTCGGTGTTAACATGAAATTAGAATGGACTGCAATTCTGAGGCAATGGACTGTAACACATCTTAATTTGTCAAGTTGGCAGTAAAGGAAAGGACTGGAGGGACAGCTTTCACAGTAAAATCATTGAGGTTTTTCATTTTTGGGGATGTAACCCATTCCCTTTTCTTTTCATCTTTACTCTTTTCTTTTCTTCTTTTTAGAAATAAACCCTTTGTTTAATTTAAGGTCAATTCTAGGTGGACCACCATTAATATTTAAAATATTAGGTTTTAATTTTTAAAAAAAATTTGTTAAAATAATTTAATTTATAGTTGTATAGATAGATATAATGACATTTTACCACTCATTTCTAGTGGAAAATTTTAATTATTAAATTATTAAATTATTAAATTAAAAAAAATTTATTTGTACTTATAAAAATTATTATCTAAATTCAATCTCTAATGTAACATTATTTATATGAAAAAAGAGATACCTGTTACGGTTTCTTGACCAACAAGTTATTCTGTCTTCTGCTGATCTCCAGAATCTGTTACGGTTTCTTGACCTATAAGTTATCCTGGACTTGCTTCAAAACTTCGTTCAAAAACATTACACAAATAATTACCTAAAGACTTATGGTTGTACCCCATGTATCTTTGTCTTCCTCCCTGCATCTCATACTGCAGAGGGGAGACTTCTAACTCCTAAAAAAGGCAACGACTCTCAAACCCTAAACCCTTATTTTACAAAATATTTAGGTTACAAAGTTACAAAGGTTAATTTAACCCTAGGTTTAAGTCTCCTTATATAGTTTTATGTTGTTGGACTTTCTATCTTTGTTCCTTGATCCACTCTGCAAATTCTCACCAAATCCTTGACAAATTTTTTAAGTATAGAAACCCGCTATATTAGGAAGATGTCTTGTCATGTTGTTGAGACATATTCTACAACTTCTTTAATACTGAGTAGATTTCTTTATCTTTATCATATCAATGTTTTACCAAAATTTAGTCAAACTACATGATATTTCACAATTATTGTAACTAATTGATTTTCAATATTTTCTTTTTAGCTGGTCTGATCTTGGGATGGATTACAACAGGAATCCAAGAAGTTCTATAATTCTCTATCAATATTTATTAGACCATATTGGTGTCGACCAGGTATTATAACTAAACTACTATAAGTTTGGTTTATAGATTAACATCTTACACCTCTACTCAAGAAATTCTAATTTTTTATTGCAGTGTATCTGGAGACCCTATCTAGACATGAACTATGAACTTAACCCCGAAGATGTTGAAATATGGACAGCAAAAACACTAATCATTAAGTTCATTACAATTGAAATGCACCAAACTGATCGGGTGAAAATGTAATTCATAATGCAACAAGATATTTCAGGCCCTCTGACGTGTTTGGGTGAATGACATCTAAAAAGAGTAGATGCCCAATGGAATTTGAATGATTGGAAAGACTTTGTGAGGAAGTTGTTTCACCAATGGAGAGATCGCTGCCACCACGTCTTAAACAATCCAGTCGTGTAAAATGTTAGACCAACTGAACAATATTTGATCTGGTTTAGGGCATTTACAACGCAACATTGGGTGTCTGCTAACCTATATTTAATTGACCCACGCTTGGAAGCCGCTGGATACGCCCAACCACCAACCCCACACCATGATCTACCCACCAAATTCCAACCATCAACTTCAAACACTCATCCACCATTCATCCAAACCCGCAACTCATTCTTTCCACACACTCAATCACAACAACAAAAGCCTAACCCACACCAATATACCCCTGATAATTCCTTCCATTCAACCCCAACCCATCATAACCATCCACCAATTAGCACCCAAGAACATTTATTCAACTATCTTACCTCTCAAGAACCATTTTATCGTTCTCAAAACGAGTCAATATCCCAATTCGGTCAACAATAACGTCCTCGCCCAACCTAACAATAACGATCCAACTATGAAAACATGGGCAATGAATTGAATTACGGCAGTGTCGTTGGCAGCAACCCACCAGGTTTTTGGGGACAAATGGTTGCAAACATATCAAATATTCAGGGATCCTTATACCAATTATAATATCTTCAACCAAACACGCAAAGATCACAGACACCTCAACAAACTCGTATTAGAGTTTGAAGGCGGGGTCATGCACGTGCATGTGAAACTGGGGGACGTCCAGATCTGGCGGAGAATTGATTTTTGTAATAGTCACTTTTAAATAATATCATCTTTATTTCTTTTCTATTATTTAATTATTTATCGTTTTTTAATTCATTTTTTTAATTATTAATAATATTTTTTAAAAAATAAATAAATAAAACTCATGCGCCTATTGAAATGACGCATTAGTACAAACAAAATTTTAAAAAATTAAAAAACACACAAGCCAATGGATTGACGAATATGTGTGTTATATTGAAAAAAAATCCATAAATATACATATAAAAGCCATATCATTTGACAAATACTTGTTAAATAAAAAAATAAAAATAAATAATGCATGAGTCATGCTATTTGACGAATGAGTTCAATGCAAAATTAAAAAAAGATAATTTTTATACTTACACGTCAAATGGTATGGCGGACACAATATCAAACATAATTAGTTTGGTGAATAGTTTGAAAACATGGTTATTCTGGTTTTTTTTAAATGTACGTTATTCTAAAAAAAAATCGAATTTTTTAATTGATCTATAAAAGGGAAAATCGACTCTTAAACCAGTCTTACAATAACAAATATTTTAGTGTATGGACGGATAGGAGGAAAACATACATGTTTAAATTTGATCGGGTTTTCAACTAGTAGAATTGATGACTTGAGGTTTCACTGTGAGAAAATCAGTTTTCAAAATTATTTCAAATAAAGTGGTCAAGTATGAAAAAATATGTTCCGACAATCAACATGCTTTAATATCATTTGTCTTTGACAATTTTGATTTTCTAACAACAGAAGGCGTTGAACTTTTACAAAAGTGTAAGGATTTATGCATATCAATGTTGTGTTCTATGAATATAGTTTTTAAAATAATTGATTTTACCATTAAAAAAAAGATAACAACACAATTTGTTATTACCTTTGTCTGCTATTTCTATTTATGAATACTATTAATTTTAACTAAGTATATTAATATAAATAAGTTATTGAAAATAATTATTTAATTTTAGTGTTTTCTGAATTTTGATCATTCACTTTAATTCGAATTATTTTATTGACATAACAATTTTGTTGACATTTCAAATTAATTTATGTTTTAAAAAATTAAAACCGAGGACAAAAGACTAATTTTAAAAATAGAAGACTTAAACTTTTTTTCTTTTTATTTTAATTTTAAAATAAGAGTATAAAAGTAAGACAAAATTTTAACAACTTACAAACAATACAATTTTAAAATAATAATTTATAATTCTAAAGCAATAATTTGATTAGTATTGATTCAACATGAAATAAATATATATTTTTTTATCAAATCAATATATATATTTTTTTAAATTATCAATAAGTCAGTAGAATAAAAATGGTAATTTATGTTTATTTTTAAGAATAACCGTTATTGTTGAAATTTTTAACATTTATTAAATATTCATCCACTTGACCTATATTAAAATTGATGTTAACTTAAATTGAATGGATGTTGAAAATAAAATAACATTTTTCAACCTCATTATTACTACTTCCTCGTCTAAATCTTTTCACTGTTTATGTGATAATGATGAGACAAGATTACGTCTTACTAAAACTTGAATGAGAGTTCAAATGCAATTTCAAGTTTAGAAAGGAAGTGCACATGTGAGACTAGGCATAATCATAAGGATTAAATAGACTTTTGAGTCATTTAAATGATGTACCTGTTTCTTTTAATTTTTGCAAAAATGGATCTTTAATATATATATATATATATATATATATATATATATATATATATATATATATATATATATATATATATATATATATATATATATATAAAAAATTAATTTTAACATCCCATAATATAATATATTATCGAATAAAAAATCATAGTAGAATTTCTATTATAAATACCAGCGTCTAAACGGGCACTCTCGTGCACGTTTGTCCGTTTTTTTAAAGCGCATCGTGTGAAAATATTAACAGTGTCAATTTTTATAAGTTTGGTTTTAATATTAACTATTTATATGATGAAGCAAATTAATAATATTTTACTATGAATATACACATATATTAATATATTGATCATCACCTATCAAGTGTGTCACCATTAACTTGTGTAATTCTACTTGGACGGTTTTATTGTCATGAGTTCCTTGAAAGTGTGAGCTTGGAAAAGTCATGTTTGTAAAATTTTGAAGTGGAATTCTCGACCGACTCTTTATAGTGCGCGATTTTTGAGTTTGTTTATCTTGATCTCGTCGCCATTTATAAAGATCTCATCGTCTTAATAAATGGTTTTCTCTTTGCTTGTCGTCCATATTTTGTTTTCTTTTTCGTTCTACTTCTCACATATGTATAGGTATAGAAATGACATGAAATAATTAAAAAATACGATAAAAAAAAATAATGTTTTTAAATCATATTTAAAAAAAAATATAAATTAACAAAAAAGATGAAGACCAAAATATATAAAATAAACTTTAATAGAAACTCATAGGCCAAATATATAAATTGCATTCAAATCGAATGCATTAATTCAAAACTTAATTCTTCATAAAAGAAAAATATAATAATATTTTTTTCAT